>JBBPBO010000003.1:49285090-49627590 GCA_037974295.1 Cicer cuneatum | reverse complement strand
AAGGCCTTGTGCACTCTACGTCTGGAAGATTTGCGAATCCCTAATGCTTATGTTAAAACTTTCCAAGGCCCTCCTCACGGAATCCAAGTTGAGAGAGATAAATTGAACAAGTATGGTCGTCCACTATTGGGATGTACTATTAAACCTAAATTAGGTTTATCCACTAAGAATTATGGTAGAGCAGTTTATGAATGTCTGCGCGGGGGACTTGATTTTACCAAAGATGATGAAAATGTGAACTCGCAACCATTTATGCGTTGGAGAGACAGTTTCTTGTTTTGTGCAGAAGCAATTTATAAATCACAGGCTGAAATTAAAGGACATTATTTGAATGCTACTGCAGGTACATGTGAAGAAATGATAAAAAGAGCTATGTTTGCGAGAGAATTGGGCGTTCCTATCGTAATGCATGACTACTTAATAGGGGGCTTCACTACAAATACTAGCTTAGCTCACTATTGTCGCTATAATGGTCTACTTCTTCATATCCACCGTGCAATGCATGCAGTTATCGATAGACAGAAAAACCATGGTATGCACTTTCGTGTATTAGCTAAAGCGTTACGTATGTCTGGTGGAGATCATATTCACTCTAGTACTGTAGTAGGTAAACTTGAAGGAGAAAGGGAAATTACTTTAGGTTTTGTTGATTTACTACGTGATGATTTTATTGAAAAAGATAGAAGTCGCGGTATTTATTTCACTCAGGATTGGGTTTCTTTACCGGGTGTTCTGCTTGTTGCTTTAGGTGGTATTCACGTTTGGCATATGCCTGCTTTGACCGAGATCTTTGGAGATGATTCCGTACTCCAATTCGGTGGAGGAACTTTAGGACACCCTTGGGGAAATGCACCAGGTGCCGTAGCTAATCAAGTAGCTCTAGAAGCATGTGTACAAGCTCGTAATGAGGGACGTGATCTTGCTCGTGAGGGTAATGAAATTATCCCTGACGCTGCAAAATGGAGTCCTGAATTAGATGCTGCTTGTGAAGTATGGAAAGAGATCAAATTCGAATTCGAAGCAATGGATACTTTGTAATCCAGTAATTACCATTCGTTCTATTAATTTCAATTAAAGTCGGCCCAATATTTTACTAAAAGGATTGAGCCGAATACACAATACAAAGATACTTGTTGTATCTATAATGCTATAATGAATCATATGGATCTTTCGGATTAGTGTATTTTTTTATTTGGAATATAATAGAATTCATAATTAGAATTAAAAATTCTAAATAATAACATACTAATCTAATTGAATAGGATAATAAAATGAAATAAATATAGATAATTTTTATTTTAAAATTCTAATATAAATATTGTTTTTATTTGTTTTCTCGATTTTATTCTTTTTTCAACACTAATATTGACAACAGTGTATCAAACAAATATAATCCGATCGTGAATAAAAGGATCGATTGACTGATGTTACATATATTTTTTGTACTTTATCCAAAAATGGTGGATTCGTTGTATTTTGTTTGATACAAACAAGAAGTTTTTTTTTATTGCGATTGGATATACACATCTTTTTTATTTTTTTTATTTAGGGTTGCTAACTCAATGGTAAAGTACTCGGCTTTTAAGTGCGACTCCATTTTTTTACACATTTCTATGAACTAATTGGTTCATCCCTACCATCAGCAGGGTTTGTAAGACCACGACTGATCCAGAAAGGAATGAATGGAAAGAGCAGCATGTCGTATCAATGGCGAATTCTAAAAAATTTTGAACCCAGCCCAAATTTTTGTTTGAATTGTTGGCTGGGAATAAAAGAATTCAGTTGGGTTGAATTAATAAAGGGATAGAGCTTAGCTGCTCCAATTATAGGGAAACATAAAGCAACGAGCTTTCATTTTATATTTGAATGATTACCACATCTAATTATACGTTAAAAAACAATTAGTGCTTGCTGTGGAAAAAGCTTTTCCCACGAATGGATTAAGGGTTTTAGTTATGAGTCCTAATTATTAGCTATTCTCCATTAGGTTATGGGATAGTGATAAATGTGTAGAAGAAAGAGTATATTGATAAAGATATTTTCTTTTTCCTAAATCAAAAGAGCGATTAGTCCAAAAAATAAAGGATTTCTAACTATATTTTAGGGAGTATATTTATGGACTTGCTTATACTCAAAATTGTAATAGATCCAGTTTTGTGGAAAATCTAGGTTATGACAGTAAATATAGTTTATTAATTGTAAAACGTTTAATTAGTCGAATGTATCAACAGAATCATTTGATCATTTCGGCTAATGATTCTAACAAAAATCCATTTTGGGGTATAATCTGAATTTTTATTCTCAAATAATATCATAGGGTTTTGCCATCGTCATGGAAATCCCATTTTTCCTACAATTTAGCTCTTCCTTAAAGGAGTCTGAAAAAATAAAATCTTATAAAAATTTGCGATCAATTCATTTCATTTTTCCCTTTTTGGAGTATAAATTTACATATTTAAATTATGTGTCAGATATAAGAATACCCTATCCTATCCATCTGGAAATCTTAGTTCAAATCCTTCGATACTGGGTGAAAGATGCCCCTTTTTTTCATTTATTACGGTTGTTTCTATATAATTTTTGTAATTGGAATAGTTTTATTACTACCAAAAAATCTGTACAAAATAGTGTCGAATCAAAAGAAACAAATTTTATCTCTAAATAAAAAGATCGACACTATGCAACAAGATTTTGAAAAACAAAAACAGAATTCTACATGCAATAAATGTGATTCTCTCTCATTTAAAATTGTCCAAATGAATAGAGTTATCGAAAGATACGAAAAAGGACAAATTGTATTGTAAAATTTACTTAACATGCAAAGATATTCAAACGATAAAAGTGGACTTGGTTACTCAAAATTTGATAAACCAAGTACTAGTAAAACTATCTTTGTTAAAGCAAGTAATCAATCCAAAAATGAGAAAGAAATAGCTATTCAAAAGAATCATCATTATTATAAAAAGAGTACTATTCAAAAGAAACCATGTTTTCCTAAAAGGATTACAACATGTTTCTATTGTGGTCTTAATGGCCACACACCTAATGCTTGTCATTTTAGGAACGTTGGTGTTCCACAAGGGCATTATGTGTGGGTCAAGAAAGGTACTAATCTTCAAGGACCCAAAACACTTTTGGTACCTAATAAACTATAAATCTTGTTTTGTAGGAATACACACAAAGTACATCAAATATATGGTACTTAGATAGTGGATGTTCAAAGCACATGACCGGTGACAAAACAAAATTTTCAGCACTAACTCTTGAGTCAAAAGGTTATGTGATCTATGGAGATAACAACAAAGGAAAAATTTTGGGCATTGGAAAGGTTGGCATTGCTCCATCTCCTTCAATTGAAGATGTCCTCTATGTTGAAGGTTTAAAACACAATCTCATAAGCATAAGCCAGCTTTGTGACAAAGGTTACAAAATCACTTTCAACAAAGATGATTGTATTATTCAAAATGAGGTAACAAATGAAATTCAGTTTATTGGTAAGCGTTTCAAAAATATTTTTACAATTAATCTTGATGATTTATCCTTAAAAATGAAATGTCTTATGGTAAGTGACAACAATGATGCTTGGCTATGGCATAAAAGATTTGCACATATCCATATGGATCACTTAAACAAGTTAGTCAAGCATGAACTAGTTGTAGGCTTACCAAAAATGAAATTCATTAAGGATAAATTATGTGACGCTTGTCAAAAGGGTAAACAAACTAAAGTTTCCTTTAAACCCAAAAATATTATATCAACTTCAAGACCACTTCAATTAATACATATGGACTTGTTTGGACCATCAAGAACTAAAAGTCTTGGTGGAAATTCATATGGACTAGTAATAGTTGATGATTTTTCAAGGTTCACATGGACCTTATTTTTGGCAAATAAAAATGAAGCTTTTACAGCATTTAAGAAATATGCCAAACTAGTCCAAAATGAACAAGCAACCAAAATTGTATCAATTAGAAGTGATCATGGAGGAGAATTTCTGTAACACCCCGAGTTTAAAACACAGCGCGAGTGTATTTTTTTTTTTAAATAAATAATCAAAATATTTTTCCCAATTTATTACTTCAAAGGAATTGAAATAAAAATTTCCTTTAATCCGTTTTTTTTTACAATAGTACGTCGTAATTTAATCGATGAACGTAATTAAATAACTTCATCATAATATTACTAAGTACTTAACTTTGGAAATTAATAATAAACATTAACACATTTCAAAAGATTGGTGTCATAACATCTCAAAAAGGAAATATCAGAGTGCGAAATAAGTTAGCGGAAAAGTAGTACAATAATTTCCAAATTAAAACAAATTACATTTTCCAGCACAAAATCCTATACATCAAGTCTAACCGATCATGCACTAAAGCTACAGTAGCACAGATTTCCTCCGTATCCCAAACAAGTCTCATCCGACTCCGCCGCTCGCCTTGATGTAACCTCCTCTTCCTTATCATACAGAGAGGGATCAGTCTCCTCCGAAGTCAGATCAATGCACAATCTAGGTCGCTTTGGCGATGCTGGAATCTCATAACAATCATCGGATATCCTAGATGGACCTGGAATATCAGCTGCTACTGGCGTCGGTCCTTTGTTCATTCCTTCTGCCTCATAATCACGTACATCTCCTCCAATCACCGGGTTATGAGTCACCAATACTACGGTGCCCTCTGTCTCCATCCCTCTAGCTGTCTCCTCCGCGTCATCAAATATCCCGTGCGCCCCCAATACCAAATGGGAAGGCACAGGAAAGTCAATCCTCGCATAGCTGTGCTCCACGTAGTGCACTACTCCATTGGTCCTACAAGTCCTCTTCAATCTCCCCGTGTACGTAGCCCTGCTTGAGATGGGGTCGTATACCCAAGCAGTAGGCATGGAGCGATCAATGAAATCGAGTGACGTTTCCGTTGTCTCGGGTCCCACAGGTGGCATGGGTTTGGGGGCAGATGAGGGCAAAGCCCAAATTCCACATATAATAGTTAAGGGTCATCGACCAAAATTAACAATTTAACACATAGCATTTATATCACAGAACAAATACACCCATGGTATAACATATGACAATGATGAAAATTAAGGATGCTCATTTGAAATTTCATGACATATATGCTCTTTCAAACAGCAGCCAATTAATAAGGAAAACATATTGTAAGTACAACTACCATCTCAGCAATCACAAACATTCATCAGAAAATTCAGATTTTACCACGTACTTACACACGTCACTTTCCAATCATCATATACCCAAATCGTGACCCACCGATCAATCACCCCGATGCAATATGCATATGCTCATGTATTCAACTTTTTGGAATTTCCAAGGTGCAGTCGCTCAACAGACCAGCATATTTTAAGTATGTTTGACTTTAACGGCCCTCAAGACCAGGGTGCAATCGCTCAACAGATCAGCAACAATGCAGTCGCTCAACATTCCAGCACTCGTGCAGTCGCTCAACAGACCAGCACGTTTGACATATACTCAGGCACAATCGCTCAACAGATCAGTACCAGTGCTGTCGCTCAACAAACCAGCACTCGTGCAATCGTTCAACAGATCAGCACGTTTTTGCGCATTTCAGGGTACAATCGCTCAACCGACCAGTACTAGTGCAGTCGCTCAACATATCAGCACTCGTGCAATCGCTCAACAGATCAGCACGTTTACGCATTACTCTGTGGCCCATCGCGGGTACCACCTGACTATGCAGTGCATGAATATGCAATGTTTTTTCTTCACTGAAAACAGTATGCATTATTTGAAAAACTCAGCCATTCCATCATTTCCCCAAAACATCTCAACACAATTATTTTCATCATCATCACATCAATAATTAAACATTCAAGCAATCCCATCATTATCACTTTACATTATCTCAAAATTCCATTCTTAATTATCATAATTCTTTCCAATGTTTCCCCAACTCTTTAAATTCATAAAACAGTGTTTAAAACTAGGATTTCTGGAAAACCACGAATCTGTATTCGAATACAGCTTCATTGTATTCAAATACAAAAGCCAAAAAAAGGGCAGAATTAACACTCTATATTCAAATACAGCTCCCTGGTATTCGAATACAGAAGCAATCCCAGTCCACAAAACAACATTTTTCACTACATCAGTAAAGACTCAAAAGCTTCATCATTACCGCTTCAAATTATCACAAACTCCATTTTAATTTGTCACAAACCTTCCCAAATGCTCCCCAACACTTAAAGATTATAAAACAATGTTTAAAACTCTGGATTTCTGAAAAACACGAATCTGTATTCGAATACAGTTCCCTTGTATTCGAATACAGAAGCTAAATCTGCAAATTCAACACTCTGTATTCGAATACAGCATACTTGTATTCAAACACAGAAGACAAAGACAGTGTAAACTCAGCTTTTTCTCCAACATCATTAAAGGTTTCCAGAACTTCATCCTCTCCTCTTCAAAACTATTTCAAAAACTCCATTTCAGATCATTTCAAACCTTCCAAATGTTTCCCAACACTTAGAGTTTATAACACAATATCTGAAACTTGATTTTCTGGAAAAAACACGAATCTGTATTCGAATACAGCTCCCTGGTATTCGAATACAGAAGCTAAAACTTGAGTTTATGGAAAAACTCGAATCTGTATTCGAATACAGCTCCCTTGTATTCGAATACAGAAGCTAAAATAGTGAAAATCAGCATTATGTATTCGAATACGAGGCTGTGGTAGTCGAATACAGATGCGAAAATAGTGGGATAAATTGTAGTTCTGTATTCAAATACGACAGGGTCGTAGCTGCATACAGAGGCTAAGTCAGAAGAAAAATCGTTCATATGTATTCGAATACAGATGCCCGTATTCGAATACAAGTGTGAAAACTTGAGTAAAACAGAAGCTTGGCAGGCTGTATTCGAATACACTCATGTTGTATTTGAATACATCTTCGAATTCAGTGAAATTTTTCCTAAGAATTCAACACATTTTCAAACTGTTTCATTTGAAAAACCAACAAAACACCAAAACAGATTCAACATTCTTTTGAACCACAAAACTCAGGCATTTTTCATCAATATCAACTTTTCCAGAAAAACACTTTCATCATTGAAAATCCCTTTTTCTTTTGACACATCAACAACACCAGAATCACCCAAAACAGATTGTCAATCACAACAAAACAGAACAACATTTTCCAGTATTCTCACACCACCATAATAACATGCAAAGCAATTCCAGCTTTCTCACACGAACAGAACAACATTAATACATTCAGACAAACAGCAAGCATCACAAACACCAAAACACCAACAAAGTGCATTTTCACATTTTATAACAACCAGCACAATAGTTTTATACATATGCATTTTGATCATCTTCAGAACAACATGCAAGACATTTTTCAGCTTTCCCACACACAAACAAAACAATATTAATGCATTCAACCAAACAGAACCCATCACAGAATCAGTACACATCAACAGAATGCATTTTCTTCATTTTTTTTCTTTTCAAAATATCATTGCAAAACAGTTTTGCTTCAAACAATGATGAAACATCAGTAAAGACATGACAGTTATGCATTTACAGCCCTAATGCAACTAGAAAGTGGAAGGTGCCCTTACCCTTGTTGCGTTTCTGCTACTATTCACGTTTATGCGTCAAAAATAGGCGAAACTCCCTCTTGCATTTGCTGCTACGAAAATGGGTTCTCTAGCTCTGGAATGATGAGGAGAACAACTTTCGTTCTGGAGGTTTTCTGGTTTGGTGCTTGGATTTCCAAGTAATGTCACTTTTGAGGATCTCCCTTTTTTTTTCTTTTGATCGTGAAACAGAAATCAGAATGGGTGAAGGAAGAAGGTGAGTACTGTTACATGCAGTAAGGGAGGAGGAATGGGTTTTTGACTTTGCCCTTCCTTCTCACTCCTATATATAGGCTTGTGTGGGTGCCACCTCACCCGACACTTGTCTGATCCTCAGCACTTAACCAGTGTTGTCGCAATTAGCAGATAATCCCTTAATTAACTGTCCGATAATTTAATTACTCGTAATTAAATTAATTTACTCTTCATCCAATAATCTTAATTCATCTTCCAAAATAAATATTTATATATATATATATATTCACTCAAAACATACATATATTAAATATTTTACAAATATCCCCAAAATACACTTAATGTAAATTCCATAAATTAATTTTAAATTTACGGGTCTTACATTACTACACCCTTAAATTAGTTTCTTCCTCGAAACTACATGTCGATAAACAACTGATGATATTGTTCCCTCATCTTACTCTCCAGTTCCCAAGTCGCATCTCCCATAGTCGGATTCCAAATCACTTTGACTAGTGGGACTTCCTTGTTCCTCAACTGCTTAATCTTCCTGTCTTCAATCCTTACAGGGAATACTTCAAATGACAGGTTATCCTTCAGCTGTATTGTATCTGGTTCGATCACATGTGACGGATCCGAAATGTATTTTCTTAACTGCGACACATGAAATACGTCGTGAATATTGGACAGTATGGGAGGTAAAGCAATCCGATAAGCCAATGGTCCAATTCGTGCAGTAATCTGGTACGGTCCAATGAATTTCGGAGTCAACTTTTTTGACTTAATAGCTCTGCCAACAGCAGTTGTAGGCGTGACCCTCAGGAATACATGATCACCCTGCTCGAATTCCAAAGGTCTGCGACGCTTGTCCGCATAACTCTTCTGACGATCCTGTGAAATCTTCATTTTCTCTTGTATCCTCTTGATTTTCTCTGTAGTCTGTTCCACCATCTCAAGTGCAACAATCATACTATCTCCGTCCTTATACCAGCATAAAGGCGTCTGACACTTGCGTCCATACAAAGCCTCATTGGGTGCCATTCCAATACTTGCGTGAAAACTATTGTTGTAAGTGAACTTAATCAATGGCAACACCTCATCCCAGTTTCCTTTATCATCCAACACACATGCTCTCAATAGATCTTCCAAGGACTGATTTGTTCTCTCAGTCTGTCCGTCTGTTTGTGGATGGTAAGCGGAACTCAATTTCAGTTTCGTTCCAAAAGCTTCATGCAGCGCTCCCCAAAAATGAGATGTGAACTTTGGGTCACGGTCCAATACTATACTCGATGGAACTCCATGTAACCTCACAATCTCAGCAATGTAGATTTCCGTCAGCTTATCTACTTTATAAGTGGTCCTTACTGGTAAGAAATGTGCGGACTTTGTCAATCGATCCACTATTACCCAAATCGAATCATTCTTTCTCCTTGTCTTTGGCAATCCAGTTATAAAATCCAAGGAAATGTTATCCCACTTCCATTCTAGTATATCCAGAGGTTGCAACATTCCAGCAGGTCATTGATGTTCCACTTTCTCTTTCTGGCAAGTTAAACAAGCCGATACGTATTCCACTACATCCCTCTTCATTCCTGGCCACCAGAAATTTTGCCTCAGGTCCTGGTACATCTTGGTCGCTCCAGGATGAATACTCAATTTGCTCTGATGAGCCTCTTCCAAAATCGTTCTTCTCATATCCGCAACTTCCGGTACACAAACTCTTCCATTACATCTCAGAACATTATCTGGTCCGACCCTGAACTCAGTTATCTGTCTTTGCGCTATCAGATTCCTCTTTTCTTGGATTAATGCGTCATCTTGCAAGTTCGCAATCTCCTCAAGCAAACCACTCGAAATTGTTATCATTCCACACTTTAAAATTCCTGGTGCAAACTTTACGTCCAAGTGTAGATCTCTAAATGCTTCCCACAACTCTTGTTGTCTGACCATTATCATTGAAGACACTGATACGCTTTTCCTACTTAATGCATCAGCCACCACATATGCTTTCCCAGGGTGATACTTCAATGAAAAGTCAAAATCCGTGAGAGTCTCCATCCATCTTCTCTGACGCATGTTCAATTCTTTCTGATCGAACAGATACTTCAAACTTTTATGGTCACTGAACACCGTGAACGTGCATCCATATAAGTAGTGCCTCCAGACTTTTAATGCAAACACTACTGCAGCAACCTCTAAATCATGAGTAGGATAGTTTTGTTCGTGAGTTTTCAACTGCCTTGAGGCGTAGGCTACAGCTTTCTTGTGTTGCATCAAAACACATCCTAGACCATGGTGAGATGCATCACAGTATACTTCATATGGTTCCTTCGGCTGTGGCAAAACCAATACTGGTGAGGTTGTCAACTTTTCTTTAAGCAGCTGAAAACTTTCCTCACACTTCTCCGTTCATGCAAATGGCTAATTCTTTCTGGTGAGTTGTGTCAAAGGAGCTACAATTTTAGCAAACCCTTCAATAAATCTCTTGTAGTATCCCGCTAGTCCAACAAAATGTCGTATGTCTGTGATATAGTCTGGGGCTGTTTCTAGGCAAGAATTGTCTAAATCTTTGCCGGATCCATAGCGATTCCTTCTTTTGTTATCACATGTCCCAAGAAGTTCACTTTCTTTAGCCAAAACTCTCACTTTGACAAGTTAGCATACAATTGCTTCTCGCGTAAGACTTCAAGAACTTGGCGTAGGTGTTCTCCGTGTTCTTCTTCATCCTTTGAATAAATCAAAATATCATCGATGAACACCACCACGAATTTATCCAGAAATGGGCTGAAGATTCTATTCATATAGTCCATGAAAATCGCTGGTGCATTCGTAACTCCAAATGGCATAACAAGATATTCATAGTGTCCGTAATGAGTCCTGAAAGCAGTATTTTGAATATCTCCTTCTCTTACCCGAATCTAATGTTATCCTGACTTCAAATCGATCTTTGAAAACACCGCGGCTCCCCTCAATTGGTCCATTAAATCATCGATGTGTGGTAAAGGATAACGATTGTTAATAGTTACCTTGTTAAGTTGCCTATAATCCATACATAAAAGCGAACTTCCATCCTTCTTTTTAACCAACAACACCGGAGCTCCCCAGGGCGACACACTTGGTCTGATAAATCCTTTCTCCAACAAACCTTCAATTTGACCCTTAAGCTCGCTTAATTCCAATGGTGACATCCGATATAGCGCAATAGAAATAGGTCCATTTCCTGGGTGCAAATCAATGAAGAACTCCACCTCTCTCACCGGGGGTAATCCTGGAATTTCTATTGGAAACACGTCCAGATATTCTTTGACTAGCACCACATCTTCTATGTTCACATCCATCTTGGTCTCCACGTTAGCCAATGATAAAAATTCATGAGTTCCCTCTCTTAGAGATACTTCGAGTTTTTTAGCAGCCAAATACCGAACGACTCCAGGTTCGGGGAAAAGAACTAATTTTCGAGTGCAATCCAAAACTACGTAATTATACGTCATCCAATCCATGACGAGAATGATCTCGAGTTATTGTAGGGGTAGACAGATTAAATTAACCAAGAAATCTCTATTCTGAATCGTTACAGTACAGTGTAAACATGCAGAGTTTACGGTCAAAGTCTTAGCAGATGTGGAAACAACCAAATCAAAAGGTAAAGGAGACACAGAATCAAAAAGTGCAGTTAGTGTGTTACCTGCAATCTCACAATCTTGCTGGATTAAATTTGGAGCTTGACTCCCAGCTTCAGCACCCATGTGATAGATGCGTCCTCTAGCAATAGAACGGGTAGCCCTAGTTGCGTTCACTGTTGGTTCCACCTTCGGAACCCGGCAATCCCTCGCCACGTGTCCTGGTTTCTGGCAATTGAAACACATAAGATCCCTTGTGGTACAAGCAGTAGCAATATGTCCTTCTTTCCCACATCGATAACACCGGACTCCTTGTTCCAATTGCCGTCCAAAATTCTGATTTCCCGGCCGATTCTGGACTCTCTTGTTGTTTTGTGGCCGGTTATACGGCTTAGCCACTTGCTTTCCTCTATTGTTCTGATAATGCATCTGACTAGGCCCTCCTGAATTAAAGTTCCCTCCTCTGTTGGCCCTCCTGTTCTTCATTTCTTCAACCTCTCTACTAACACTTGGAAACGTTGAATCCCCAAGGGTAAGACCGAGTCTTGAATCTCATACTTCAGTCTATTTTGAAAGCGATGGCACATAAACTGTTCATCAACTTCTTCCTGGAAAAATCTGAAATGTCTTGATAGCGATTCAAACTTAGCCGCATATTCTCCCACCGTCATGTTTCCCTGGTGCAATTTCAGAAAATCGTCACCCAACTTGGTCCTAGTGCTCATCGGGAAGTATTTGTCCAAAAACTTCTTTTTGAACGACTCCCAGTTCACCTCCTCTTGGGCTGACCCCATCAATAGTCTTGTACTTCTCCACCAATATTTTGCATCCCCTATCAGCATATACGTGGCATAGTTGACCTTCACCACTGCTCGACAATTAATCATCTCGAAGATTTTCTCCATCTCTTGAATCCACTGGTCCGCTCTTTCTGGACCCTCATCACCCTTGAACTTTGGAGGATTATGACGACGAAAATCCTGTAGTCCCCTTGATTCAGCAGCGCGAATCTCTCTTTCTCTCTTCTCCAGGTCTCGTTGAGTCTTTGCAGCCGTCTGTGCAGCAATAGACACAGCCATGTCATTCATTGCTTCCGCCATCCTATCCTCCCGGCTGGCATTAGCTCTTGCAGTGTCGTCTCTTCGTGGAGGCATTGTTTCCTACAAAACCATCATCACTTCAGTCACACCACAACTTACACAAGACTTAACACTTTAACTACTCGCTCCTATGCATGATTAGATAATAACTCCAAGCCATAATTTAAATTAGAGCTTTAACCCAAAACTTTAACCAATTGCTCTGATACCACAATTGTAACACCCCGAGTTTCAAACACAGTGCGAGTGTATTTTTTTTTCTTTTTGAAATAAATAAAAGGAATTTTCTTTTTCAAAATTATTAATTCAAAAGAATTAAAATCAATTCAAATTAAAAGTTGTTCGACGTCGTAATCCAAAATAGGGAAGTAATTAAATAATTACATCATGATTAATCAAGTAAATGATTTTTGGGAATTTAATTCTTCAAAACATAACAAAATAAAGATACATCCAACAACTGTATCCTGGACCCACCAAAATATTATCAGAGAGCGGAAAATATTAGCGGAAAAGTTATACAATAACTCCCAAAATAACCAATTACATTTCCCAAACTCAAGACCCTATACAAAAGTCTAGTCCAATCATGCACTAAGCTACAGTAGCACGGTCTACACCGCATCCTCTGCCAGTCTCGTCTTCACCCAACTGTCCGCCCCTCTGCGTGGTCTTGAAATACGCCGTGCATGAAGATCAAGGAAAACTAACAACGTCTCCGTCGTTAGTCTAACCGTTGGTGCAACGGGTTTGGGTATCATCTGAGGGCAAAGCCCAATTTCCACAATAATAGTAAAGGGTCACCGACAGAAATTAACACATAACACATTGCATTTATATCACAAAAACAAATACATCCATGGCATATCATATAACAACGATGAAAATTAAGGATGCTCATTTGAAATTTCATGACATATATGCTTTTTCAAACAGCAACCAATTAATATGGAAAATACGTTATAAGTACCACTAACACTTCAGCAATCACAATCATTCATCAGAAATTCAGATTTTATAAAGTACTTACACACAACCATTTCCAAGCATCAACATATACCCAAATCGTGACCCACCGGTCAATCACCCCGATGCAATATGCATATGCTCATGTATTCAACTTCTTGGAATTTCCAAGGTGTAGTCGCTCAATAGACCAGCACATTTTAAATATGTTTGACTTTAACGGCCCTCAAGACCAGGGTGCAATCGCTCAACAGATCAGCAACAGTGCAGTCGCTCAACAGATCAGCACTCGTGCAGTCGCTCAACAGACCAGCACGTTTGACATATACTCAAGTACAATCGCTCAACAATTCAGTACTAATGCAGTCGCTCAACAAACCAGCACTCGTGCAATCGCTCAACAGATCAACACATTTTTGCGCCCTTCAGGGTACAGTCGCTCAACAGACCTGTACGAGTGCAATCGCTCAACAGATCAGCACGTTTACGCATTACTCAATGGCCCATCGCGGGTACCACATGACTAGGCAGTGCATGATTATGCAATGTTTTCACTTCATTGAAAATAGTATGCATTATCTGAAAAACTCAGCCCTTCCGTCATTTCCCCAAAACATCTCAACAAAATTATTTTCATCATCATCACATCAATAATTAAACATTCAAGCAATCCCATCATTATCACTTTACATTATCTCAAAATTTCGTTCTTAATTATCATAAGTCTTTCCAATGTTTCCCCAACTCTTTAAATTCATAAAACAGTGTTTAAAACTGGGATTTCTGGAAAACCACGAATCTATATTCGAATACAGCTTCATTGTATTCGAATACAGAAGCCAAAAACAGGGCAGAATTAACACTCTGTATCACAATCCTTCATCATTACCACTTCAAATTATCACAAACTCCATTTTAATTTGTCACAAACCTTCCCAAATGCTCCCCAACACTTAAAGTTTATAAAACAATGTTTAAAACTCTGGATTTCTGAAAAACACGAATCTATATTCGAATACAGTTCCCTTGTATTCGAATACAGAAGCTAAATCTACAAATTCAACACTCTGTATTCGAATACAGCATACTTGTATTCGAATACAGAAGACAAAGACAGTGTAAACTCAACATTTTCTCCAACATCATTAAAGGTTTCCAGAACTTCATCCACTCCTCTTCAAAACTATTTCAAAAACTCCATTTTAGATCTTTTCAAACCTTCCAAATGTTTCCCAACAGCTCCATGGTATTCGAATACAGAAGCTAAAACTTAAGTTTCTGGAAAAACCCGAATCTGTATTCGAATACAGCTCCTTTGTATTCGAATACAGAAGCTAAAATAGTGAAAATCAGCATTCTGTATTCGAAAATACGAGGCTGTCGTAGTCAAATACAGATGCGAAAACAGTGGCAAAAATTGTAGTTCTGTATTCGAAGACGACAGGGTTGTAGCCGAATACAGAGGGTAAGTCAGAAGCAAAATCCTTCATCTGTATTCGAATACAGAGGCCCATATTCGAATACAGGTTTAAAAACTTGAGTAAAACAGAAGCTTGGCATGCTGTATTCGAATACACTCATGTTGTATTCGAATACACCTTTGAATTCAGTGAAATTTTTCCTTAGACTTCAACACATTTTCAAATTGTTTCCTTTGAAAAACCAACAAAACACCAAAACAGATTCAACATTCTTTTGAACCACAAAACTCAGGCATTTTTCATTAATAACAACTTTTCCAGAAAAACACTTTCATCATTGAAAATCCCTTTTCTTTTGAAACATCAGTAACACCAGAATCACCCAAAACAGATTGTCAATCACAACAAAACAGAACAACATTTTCCAGTATTCTCACACCACCATAATAACATGCAAAGCACTTCCAGCTTTTTCACACAAACAGAACAACATTAATACATTCAGCCAAGCAGCAAGCATCACATACACCAAAACACCAACATAGTGCATTTTCGCATTTTATAACAACCAGCACAACAGTTTTATACATATGCATTTTGATCATCTTCAGAACAACATGCAAGACATTTTTCAGTTTTCCCACACACAAACAAAACAACATTAATGCATTCAACCAAATAAAACCCATCATAGAATCAGTACACATCAACATAATGCATTTTCTTCATTTTTTTTTTCAAAATGTCATTCCAAATAGTTTTTCTTCAAACAATGATGAAACATCAGTAATGTCATGACAATTATGCATTTACAGCCCTAATGCAACTAGAAAGTGGAAGGTGCCCTTACCCTTGTTGCGTTTCTGCTACTGTTCACATTTCTGCGTCAAAAATCGACAAAACTCCCGCTTGCGTTCGGTACTACGAAAATTGGTTCTCTAGCTCTGGAATGATGAGGAGAACAACTTTTGTTCTGGAGGTTTTCTGGTTTGGTGCTTGGATTTCCAAGTAATATCACTTTTGAGGAACTCCCTTTTTTTTTCTTTTGATCGTGAAACAGAAATTAGAATGGGTGAAGGAAGAAGGTGAGTACTATTACGTGCAGTAAGGGAAGAGGAGTGGGTTTCTGACTTTGCCCTTCCTTCTCACTCCTATATATAGGCTTGTGTGGGTGCCACCTCACCCGACACTTGTCTGATCCTCAGCACTTAACCAGTCTTGTCGCAATTAGCAGATAATCCCTTAATTAACTGTCCAATAATTTAATTACTTGTAACTAAATTAATTTACTCTTCATCGAATAATCTTAATTCATCTTCCAAAATATATATATATATATATATTCACTCAAAACATACATATATTAAATATTTTACAAATATCCCCAAAATACACTTAATGTAAATTCCATAAATTAATTTTAAATTTACGGGTCTTATAGTGAAGATGTCAGCCCATTGATGATCAGTGTGCACAAATTGGATGCTTAAAGTCCCTTTTTGAACATGGTCCCTAATGAAATGGTGTTTTATTTCAATGTGTTTGGCTCTAGAGTGTAAGATAGGGTTCTTGGTTAGGTTTATGGCTGAAGTGTTATCACATAATAAAGGGATATTTGTTTTGAAGATGTTGTAATCATCAAGTTGGTGTTTCATCCAGATTAACTGTGAGCTGCATCCTGCTGCTGATATATAATCAGCTTCGGCTGTTGACATAACAATGGTGTTGTCTTTAGCTTGACCAAGAGATTAAATTATCACCTAAGAAAGTGCAGTTGCCGCTTGTACTTTTCCTTTCCAGCTTGTCTCCAGCATAGTCGGAATCACAAAAACCATTGAGTTTGTAGGTGGGGGTTTTCTTGTATAACAGGGTAAGGTTGGTGGTTCCTTTAAGGTATCTTAGAATTCGTTTGACAGCAGTTAAATGGAATTCCCTAGGGTCAGCTTGAAAACTGGCACAGACACAAACACTAAACAAGATGTCAAGTCTAGAAGCAGTTAAATAAAGAAAGAATCCAATCATACCTCTGTATGTTTTCTGGTCTACCTTTTGGCTGGTTTCATCTTTCTCAAGTGAGCAGGTTTGGTGCATGGGGGTGGCCATAGGCTTACATTCACTCATTTTGAACTTTTTAAGAAGTTCTTTAGTATATTTAGATTGGTGAATGAGTATACCTGATATACCTTGGTGAATCTGAATTCCCATGAAGAGCTTGAGTTCTCCCATCATGCTCATTTGAAACTCTTTCTGCGTTAGATCAGAAAACTCCTTGCACAAAGTGCCATTAGTAGATCCAAAGATGATATCATCAACATAAACTTGAATAATTAAAACATCATTTTTAATGGATTTCCTAAATAGAGTATTATCAATCTGGCCTCTATCAAATTCATTCTTAAACAGAAAGTTACTAAGTCTGTCATACCATGCCCTTGGTGCTTGTTTAAAACCATATAAGGATTTCTTAAGTTTAAAAACACGATCTAGAAAATCAGAATTTTCAAATCCAGGGGGCTGTTTGACATAGACTTCCTCACTTATATAGCCATTTAAGAATGCACTTTTAACATCCATTTGATAAAGCATTATATCATGATTAGCAGCAAATGATAAGAGAATTCTAATTGCTTCTAACCTGGCCACTGGAGAAAAAGTCTCAGTGTAATCAATACCTTCCTGTTGGCTGTATCCATGAGCTACTAATCTGGCTTTTTTCCTTACCACTTCACCTTTTTCATTGAGTTTATTCTTGAACACCCACTTGGTTCCAATAATGTTTTTGTTTGGTCTAGATACCAGATCCCATACATCATTCCTTTGGAATTCATTCAGCTCTTCTTGCATTGCAAGTATCCAACCTTCCTCTGCCAAAGCCTCATTAACATTGCTTGGTTCAATTGTTGAGAGTAAACCAAACATATTGGTTTCTCTACTTGATGATCTGAACTTTAAAGGTTCTGCTGCACTGCCAATAATAAGATATTCTGGATGTGAAGACTTGTACTTCCATCCATTCTTTCCCTCTGACTTGTCTTTAGAGTCAGCATGTTCTTCTTCATCTTGATCTTTCTCAGATTATGCTGCTGGTCCAGCTTTTGCTTCCTGTGCCTCTGGTTCACCTGCAATATCCTCATCTTGCTTTGACTTTTTAGAGTCAAGCTGTTTATCATCAATCTTAATGTGGATTGATTCTTCCACAGTGTTAGTTTCTTTGTTAAACACTCTATAAGCTTTTGATCTCTCAAAGTAACCAATAAAGGTACACTTTTGAGATATGGAATCAAACTTAGCTAGATTGTCTTTAGTGTTCAACATAAAACAGATGCAACCGAATTGCTTAAAGTAGGAAATATTAGGTTTCTTACCTTTCCACAGTTCATAGGGAGTTTAATTTAAGATGGACCTGATGTAGACTTTATTCTAAATGTAGCAAGCTGTGTTGACAGCTTCTGCCCAAAGGTAGGTGGCAACCTTCATATCATTCAGCATGGTTCTGGCCATCTCCTGCAGTGATTTGTTCTTCCTTTCTACCACTCCATTCTGTTGAGGTGTTCTGGCGGATGAGAAGTTGTGAGAGATGCCATTCTCATCACAGAATTCTTCAAAATACTTGTTCGCGAATTCACCTCCATGATCTGTTCATTCATAACTTGCTTACAGAAAGAAATAAATACTTTGTGAGATTCATCTTTGTTCTTTAAAAATTTTACCCAAGTCCACCTTGAATAATCATCAACAATCATAAAACCATATTTCTTACCACCGAGAGAAGCTATTTGAACAGGACTAAACAGATCTAAGTGAAGCAGTTCAAGTGGTTGAGAGGTAGAAACACATTTTTTAGTTTTAAAAGAGCTTTTAGTTTGTTTACCTTTTTGACATGCTTCACACAGAATCTCAATTTTGGAACTTACCTTGGGAAGCCCTCTTACCAACTGGAGTTTGCTCAACTCAGATATAAGTCTAGGATTTGCATGCCCTAGCCCCTTATGGCAAATCAGATTCTACTCACTTACAGATAATAGGCATTTAACCTGTTGCTTAGCAAGACTAAACAGATCAATTTTATAAACATTGTCCTTCCTAGTGCCAGTAAATAAAACAGACCCATCAAGTTGACTAACGGCTTTGCATGTTTTTTGATTAAAGATAACATGATAATTGCAATCACTTAATTGACTTATGCTCAAAAGGTTATGTTTTCAACAGATAAATCTGATCAAGTCAGAAACAACCAAGATAAGTCAGAAGAGAAATCTGGATGTTTACCAGAATCAGAAGCTGTTACAGATTTACCAGAACCAGAAGCTGATTTATCAGAATCAGAAGCTGATTTATTAAAATCAAGGAAATTGCTCAAACAGGCCAGAAGTAGAATTGGCTCTGATGGCTCGAACAGATGTTGAATCTGAGTCTGACTCTGACTCCGATTCTGACAAAGAAAAAGCAAGGTTTGATCAGCAACACAAAGCTTGGTATCTTGACAGTGGATGCTCCAAACACATGACAGGAGACAAATCCATGTTTCTAAATCTGACTATGAAGAATGGAGGCAAAGTTTCCTTTGGAGGAAACCAGAAAGGTCAAATTATTGGTACAGGAACTGTTGGTAACACTTCTTCTTCCCTTTATATTAAAAATGTTCTGTTAGTTAAAGGGCTAAAACATAACCTTTTGAGGGTGCAAACACGAGAAAGGGGGTTGAATTGGTATCAGATTTACCTTCAATTGCACCTTCTATTTCTGGTGGTTTCTGCTTGTTTTGGAAACCACTCAAATGTTGTTTCTGCTGAAGTGTTCAATTTGTGGGAATCACCTGGTTCCTCTGATAGTTTGAAAACCTGAAAATACTTATCTAGCTTTGATTTTTTAAGATCAAGCTTCTTGTTATCACAGTAAACATAAATATCAAACAATAATAGTATTTACAGCAAGATGTAACCTCTTTGTCAACAATTTCAATTTTACTCTGAAAATCCTCTTGCTTCTGATTTTCAGATTCCGAATTTGTATGTTCTGTGATTACATGGTTTGGATTAAGGGATTTGAATTCCCTTCTAGGTTTGTAGTCTTCATGAATTTCACTGGAGTGTTTGAAGAACTCCCCTGATTCTGATTCTTCTCTTTCTGCTTTGGCTGATACACCATGTTCCTCTGGTGATTCTGGTAATTTGGATGAGTTGGATGAATCTGGTGATTCTGATGATTCTAATATCTCCTGTAGTTATATTGATTCTGATAATTAGACTGGTTCTGGTTCTGGTACTGATTCTGATTATGGTTCCAGTGTTGGTTCTGGTTCCAGTTCTTGTGCCGCTGATACTGTATCCAGTTCATGTTCTGGTTTTGGTGCGAGCGTTGGTTCTAGTTCCAGTTCATGTACCTCTGATACTGGTTCCAGTTCATGTTCTGATTCGTGTGATGTGTGTGATTTCTTTGATATTTCCTGTTCCTCCTATGATTCTGGTTCTGGTTCTGATAGGTATTGTGTTGACCAGTTCTTCTTCTACCAGAGTCAATTGACTTCTGTTTGGTAGATGTTGGAACATAAACCTTCTTCTGCTTGTGCATTGCCAATATCCATTGTCCAGGCACCATTGTTGGTGTCTCCTTCTGGTTGCTCAGAATATCTGCAACATATACAATTTGATCTTTTGGTACCCAGAACGGATTGGGTCCAGGTTTGTTAGTTTTAACAACTCTCTGATCTTGTTCAGATATTACCATTGGACAAGATAATTCAGAGTGACCTTTCTTAGCACAAAAAATGCATAAAACATCATAATGAATAGATTCAACAATAGTTTCTGTAAAACCAAGACCTCTCTTTCCAATGTTACTGTTTCCATAAATCATATATGCATATTTACTTCTTTCCATTCCATTAGAAATAAAGTTTTGAAAAAATTACTCATGCATATCAAATTCATAAACATTTTTGGAAGTGGAAAAAATATTACTTTTGAGAGTTTGGTTTTCAGATTTAATTATGCAACTTCAGTTTTAAAATCCTTGTTTTCAGTTGCATACTCAGAATTTTGATTCTTTAAGACTTGTACTTCTTTGGTCAGATTTTTCTTATCTTCCCTAAGAGTTTTCAGTTTTAAAGACATCTTATTGTTTGCATTTAAAAAGTCTTTTACAGCGTCAATTAATTCAGATTTAGAGAGATCAGAAAATACCTCATTGTCTTCATCTTCTGAATATGTTCTAGAGCCTGAGCTGTATCCAGAACTTGTGTTGGTATGAGCCATCAGAGCCAGAATTTCTTCCTCTGATGTGCTTCTAGACTTGCTTGAATGACTGCTTTGATCACTTTTCTTTCTGCCTGCTTTCCTTCGAAGTCTAGAGGCAGACATGATGTGTGCCATCATTGCTGTTTCTGCCTCTTCTTCATCAGACGATTCTTCTTCTGATTCTGATATATCCCAGGCTGCCATCAGACCCTTCTTTTTGAATCTGGAACTCTTCTTGTGCTGTTTGCCTTTTTCCAGATTTGGACATTCTGACTTGATATGTCTAGGTTCATTGCATCCATAACAGATGATGTTCTTCTTGTCAAATTTTTCCTTTCCTTTGTTGTTATGTTTCTTCTTGAAGACTCTCCTCTTCCTGGTTTCCCAGATCTTAACCTTCTGTTTGGTTAAGTAAGCCATATCATCATTGTCACTGTCGCTATCCTCTGATTCTGGTACTGCCCTTGCAGCTTTCTTCTGTTTCGACTTCAGGGCCAGATTCTTCTTCCTCTTTGGTTCATCTGCTTCTAGTTCTATTTCATGAGACTTGAGTGAGCTGATCAGATCTTCAAGTCTTAAGTTATTCATATCTTTGGCTTGCTGAACTGCAGTAACCATTGGTCTCCCCTTGGTTGGTAAGCTTCTTAGAATCTTCTTGACATGATCTGGTGTTGTGTAGCTTTTCTTCAAGACCTTTAATCCATATAACAGAGTCTGGAATCTACAGAACATTCCATCAATGTCTTCATTGTAAGACCCTTAAATTTAAAATTAAAATTATGGATGTAATATTAAGTGTATTTTGAGGAATAATTGTAAAGTATTTAATATATGTATATTTTGTGTAAATATATATATAAATATTTATTTTGGAGGTTGAATTAAAATTATTGGATGAAGGACAAATTAATTTAATTATGAGTAATTAAATTATTGGGCAGTTAATTAAGGGATTATCTGCTAATTTCGACAAAACTGGTTAAGTGATAGAGGGTCAAGTAATATTATACTATTAATGTGGGATGAGGTGGCACCCACATATGCCTATATATAGGAGTGAGAAGGAAGAGCAAAGACAGAAAACACTTCCTCCTCCATACGGAATGTCACAGTAACGTTCTCCTTCTTCCTCCCATTCTGATTTCTGTTTCCCATTCAAAAAAAAAAGAGAGAGAGAGAGAGAGAGAGAGTTGCTCAAAAGTGAGATTAATTGGAAATCCAAGCACCAAACCACCAAGTACCAAGAACAAAAGTTGTTCCTCTCCTCATTACGGAGCCAAAGAACCCACTTTGGTAGCGGCAAACGGAAACTTCGCCGATTTTTGACACAGAAACGTGAACGGGAGCAGAAACGTAACAGGGGTAAGGGCACCTTCCACTTTCTAGATTGCATTAAGGCTATAAATGCATACTGTTATGGCATTAATAATGTTTCATTATTGTTTTTGAAGAAAAACTGTTTTGCGTGTCGTTTTGAAGGATGAAAAATGCATTATGTTGATGTTTTAAATGATCTGTGATGTTGCTGTGTTGGTTGATATACCAACGTTGTTCTGTTTATGTGGGAAAGCTGGAAAATGTTTTGCATGTTGTTTTGGGGATGATCAAAATGCACATGTTGATAAAACTCTTGTGCATGTTGTTATAGAATGCGAAAAATGCATTCTGTCGAGGTTTGATGATCTGTGATGTTTGCTGTTTTGACTGAATACATCAATGTTGTTCTGTTTGTGTGGGAAAGCTGGAAAATGCTTTGCATGTTGTTTTGGTTGTGAAAGAATACTAGAAAATACTTTGCGTGTTGTTTTGGGAATGCTCAAAATGCAAATGTTTGGAAATACATGTTCTACTTTTGAGTTTGACATTCTATTTTGGGTGATTTAAGCAAAACTGTGATGTTGTTCTGGTGTTGGTGATTCTGTTTCTGTTATGGTGAAATAGTCTGGTGATGATGATGGTTTAAAAAGAAAAGGAATTAAAATGGTGGAAGTGTTTTCTGGAAAATCTGTTGTTGATGAAAAATGTTTTGAGTTTTGGGGTTTCAAAAGAATGGTGATTTTATTTGGTGTTGTGTTGGTTTTTCAATAAACAGAATTTGAAAACGTGTTGAAGTTTTCTATGAAATTTCACTGAATTCGAAGGTGTATTCGAATACGGCATGAGTGTTTTCGAATACAGCTTGCAAAACTTTAGTTTTATTCAAATTTTTGAACTTGTATTCGAATACAAGCCTCTGTATTCGAATACAGATAAGCAATTTTTGCTTCTGACTTAGCCTCTGTATTCGGCTACGACCCTGTCGTATTCGAATACAGGACTACAATTTTTGCCACTATATTTGCATCTGTATTCGACTACGACAGCCTCGTATTCGAATACAGAATGCTGATTTTTCACTATTTTTGCCTCTGTATTCGAATACAAGGGAGCTGTATTTGAATACAGCTTGCTTTTTTTTCAAAAATTTTAGTTTTAAACAATGGTTTATGAACTTAAAGAGTTGGGAAAACATTGGGAAGGTTTGTGATGAATTAAAATGGTGTTTTTGAGATGGTTTGGTGTGGTGATGATGAGGTTCTGGAGTTCTTTATTGATGCTGTGAAAAATGTTGAGTTTACATTGTTGTAGCCTCTGTATTCGAATACAAGGAAGCTGTATTCGAATACAGAGTGTTGATTCTGCACTGTTTTAGCTTCTGTTTTCGAATACAATGAATTTGTATTCGAATACAGATTCGGTTTTTCCAGAAAACTCGGTTTTAAACATGTGTTTATAAACTTTAAGAGTTGGGGAAAACATTGGGAAGACTTGTGATGAATTAAAATGGGGTTTTGAGATAGTGTGAAGTGGTAATGATGTGGTGCTTGAATATTTTTGTTGATGTGATGACAATGAAATTATTTGGGTTGAGGTGATTTTGGGGAAATGATGGAAAGACTGAATTGTGCTGATGTTTGCATACTATTTTCAGTGAAGAGAAAACATTGCATGTCCATGCATTGCATAGTCAGGTGGTGACCGCGATGGGCCACAGAATATGCGGTAACCGTGATGGTCCGCAAAGTTAAGTAGTAACCACCGTAGTGGGCTACGGAATGGCCGCGTGTTCGTGGTGGTCCATTCTATCCGTGCGAGGATTTAACTTCTGTGTATTTGGCCTATGAGAGGCTAATACACGTGAAAGTAGTAACCGTGATGGGTTGTAGAGTGGCCGCGTGTTCGTGGTGGTCCATTCTATCCGGGTTCAGAGTGGCCACGTGTTCGTGGTGGTCCATTCTATCCGGGCTACGGAATGGTCGCGTGTTCGTGGTGGTCCATTCAAATACGTAAAACGTGCTGGTCTGTTGAGTGACTGCACGAGTGCTGGTCTGTTGAGCGACTGCACTGGTACTGGTCTGTGAGCGACTGTACCTTGGTATATGTAAAACATGCTGGTGAGTTGAGCAACTACACTGGTGCTGATCTGTGAGCGATTGCATCATGGTCATGTTGGACATTAAAGTCAAACATATGTAAATTGTGTTGGTCTGTGAGCGACTGCACCTTAGTAATTCCAAGAAGTTGAGTACATGAGCATATACATATTTCATCGGGGTGGTTGACCGATGGGTCATGATTTGGATATGTGTTGATGATTGGAAATTGATGAGTGTAAGTATCTTATAAAATCTGAATTTTTTGATGAATGATTGTGATTGCTGAGTTGATGGTTGTACTTACAACATGTTTTCCATATTAATTTGGTTGCTGTTAGAAAAGGCATACATGTCATGAAATTTCAAAATGAGCATCCTTATTTCTCATCATTGTCATATGATATGCCATGAATATATTTGTTATTGTTGATATAAATGTTATGTGTTATTTGTTAATTTCAGTCGGTGACCCTTTACTATTATTGTGGAAATTGGGCTTTGCCCTCAGATGATACCCAAACCCGTCCCACCGACGGTTACACTAACGACGGAGACTTCGTAAGTTTCCCCTGATCTTTACGTATGGAGTATTAGTGGGCAACGTAGAGGGACGGACAACTGGGGTGAAGACGAGACTTGTGGAGGAGGCGGTGGAAATTGCTTGCTACTGTAGCTTAGTGCATGATCAGACTAGACTTTTGTATAGGGTCTTGAGTTTGGGAAATGTTTTGGGAATTATTGTATAACTTTTCCGCTAATATTTTCCGCACTCTGATAATATTTTGGTGGGTCCAGGATACAGCTGCTGGATGTATCTCTATTTTGTTATATTTTGAAGAATTAAATTCCCAAAAATAATTTACTTGATTACACTCGCGCTGTGTTTTAAACTCGGGGTGTTACATTCATCTACTTCCATCTTGAACATCTCATACTTTTTTACTAGTATGTTAGCATTTCAGCAAGTGTACTGAATCGTTGCCCGTAATAATTAAAATGGTAGTACCGAGTGTCAAACTCAAGGATTGCATTTTACTAACGAATTATCTTTAATTACTGAAATTGAACAAAAAAATATTGGATTGAGTAGAATAATATTTGAAATAACAATAATAATGAAATTGAACTTTTATTATGAGAAAAATGTCAGGGACGAGTTTCACTTTGAGTCCAACCTTGGTTTCTAATTTGATCTTAGTTACTGAATTCCTTTATTGATTTATTACCGAATTTTCTTGAGTATTCTTGCCCTAATGTCTTAGTGACAGAACCTTTAATTCCAAAATAACCCCTAATTCCTTAGTGGATTTAAAATTAGGATTAAGCTTTACAGTACAAAAATTTTCTTCTTAAATTGTTGCCTCTGCAACTAATTCAATTGGTTTCATGACCTGCATCTATCCCTAGACTACAATCTCATAAATTTCTCATCTCAAGCATTCGTAAAGTCCACTTCCGTTTCAAATTACAAATCGTAGAACATTTTAAAGTTGATCAGGCATTAAAAGCATTAAGCACAGAGATGAAAAAAATAATTCAATAAATTTATTCATATAATCAGGAATCAAATCAGACAAATAAGGGTTTCATCTTGTTGCACTCATCCCTAACAATTAGAGTTTAGTTACTCATTACAGAGATTAAAGAGATAGAGATTAAAGAAGAATTACAAGAAAGATTCATGAATGATTCTTGATAAAACTCCTTCAATGGTGTAGAACAGTCGTCTCTGAGTTTCTCTACTAGGGAACAAGTCTATAAGCTTCCCAACTGACAAAAAAATCCCTAAAAGTTAAAAAAAAAACTCGGTTTTATGCATTCTTTAGCGCGCCACGCGCCCTAAGCGCATTAAAACAAAATCAGTAGTGCCGAAATGCGCTTCAGGCGCATGCTTTGCGCTTCAGGCGCACAACATCTGATGTCTGGAATTTATTGCATTTGTCTCCTCTTTCGAGTCCGAACTTGGTTCCGGTGTCTTCATGAAAGTTGTAGCTATGGATCTTAGCTTTCATTTTCACTTGGATTGACTCCATTGGACATTACAACTCCAGATATGGTAGAAATACTTCATGTAGGTCATGTTGATTTCTCACCAAAATTCAGCACTGCACTGAAAATAAAGAAATAACATAAAACCACAAAAAATATCTACTTAATTAAGGGAATACGAACATAAACATTTTATTAAATCCAAAAACTAAAATCAACAAAATATATTAAATAATTCCTTAAATTAACTAGTGATTTCCTATAAATAAGACTAAAAACAGTGACAAATATGCATATGATGAAGAGTTATCAGTCATGATCGACGATAGGGGAATCCTTCATCACCATTTCTTTTGGCAACTAAAGGGTTGAATTCTTTGCATGTTTCTTCCGTGATAATGGGTTTGTTTAGAGGCTTTCAGGTAGGTAATGATATGAAGTTTTGTATTACCTATTTACAATATGTAAATGATACTTTAATTGTGACAAAGTAGAACTGGTCTAACATGAAGGTGCAAACACGAGAAGAGGGGGTTGAATTGTGTTTGACTAACTTGAATAATTTTTCTGTTTTTGTAGTTTTAAAACAAAACTTGATGTATGAATAAAACAGAGTTAGCAGCGGTTAACGAGGCTACGTCCAGTCCCTTCACCTTGAAGGATTTCACCGTCCAGTCCCACGAGGCTACGTCCAGTTTTAAAAAACACATAATTTTATACTGGTTCACCGTTAACGAGGCTACGTCCAGTCCCTTCACCTTGAAGGATTTCACTAATTCAAAGCCTTGAATTACAACAGTTCCACTGACCCTCCAAGTAAGTCTTCTCAAACAGTCTAACAATCCTAGACTCTTGAGGAATACAACACCTTGACTTCTTAAGTCAAGTCTTCTCCTACCAATCTGACAACCCCAGATTGTAGAAGGAATTACAACGCCTTGAATCTAATTGCCAAGTAATCTGCTACCCCTTCTGACTCCCTCAGATTGTAGACTTTACTTCAACAACCTAGATCTAACAAAAGGGAAAGAAAATAACACGAGTGCTTGCTTCTGGAAAGCTGGAACTCACAATTAACCTCACTGAAAACTTGAGTGTTTGCTTTTGGAAGTGTGTGACTCTTCTGTGATTTTTCGATGCTAAGTATTCTGCCTTGAGCCTCCTTTTATAGATGCAGATTAGGGCCTCTTCCAAGTTGAAATTTGAGTTGTATCTTGCTGGATTCTCTTGCAAAAATAACTTAGCCAATCGGGTTTCATATAAATAAAAAACATATCATTTTAATCTTCAGATTTGCTTTCAAAAATAACTGGTCAATCCTATCTTTAATTAATTTTGGAACAAATCTTTCTTCCCGCCAATAGCTTCTAAACTCCCGTACAACTTCAACTTATTTTTGAATCAAATCCTTTCAATACTTTGATCAAATTTAATTAAATCTCCACCGTTAATCATCATGATTAAATCTGGACCGTTTGATCTTCTACTCTCATCCACATCTGGACCATACTAAGTGATCTGCTGTGATCCTCTAATTTCGGCCAACCCTGGACCACACTTTCTGATCTCGGCGAACCTAGACTTGCAAACTGATCTATTGTGATCCTCTGATCTCGGCCAATGCTGGACCACACATTCTGACCTTCTGATTTCGGCCAACACTAGGCCATGGTCTAATCTTCTGATCTCGGCCAACATTGGGCCATATACTTAAATTTGGACCATTGAGCTGAACATCTTCCCTCTGATCTGGACCAATTATGAACTGGGTCTGGATTGAACTGAAATTAAATCTGGACAAATAATATTTCAGTCTGGACATTTTACCTTCTGATTTGGATCAGGTCTGGATCAAATCAGGACATCATTTCTTCTGGTCTGGACTTAGTTTCATACCTTGAACCATGCTATCTTCTGGTCTGGGTCAAATCTGGATTGAATCTCTTGTTATGGACCCATTATTTTATCCTCTGATTAAGTCTGGATCAAGTATGAGCTGTTTATCATTTCACTGTCAGGCCATCTTCTAGTCAGAATAACTTCTGGAATAAGTCTGACTTATGATTCCTTCTGGTCTAGATCAAATCTCCCTCTAGCAGGCTTCCTTCTGGTCTGGTCCAGGTCTCCTTCTGACTTTGTTTCCTTTTGATCTGGGCCAGCAAAGATATCCTTTGGTAATTTCAGGATGCATCCTCTGGTACCTTCTGGATGCATTATCTGGTGTGTTCATCTTTTGCCTCTAGAAACTTCATCTTCTGGTGGCATTTAATGTAATAATTCAAGGTACAAAATAAGATTACATGGAGTGCTTTTGTAAACATCAAAATCCTAAGTACTTAGAACCAACTTGGTTCTGACATAACATTCATGCGTTAATGGTTGGTCTTTTTCTCTTTGAATTGGTGGAGTGAGAAGTGGGTTTAGTAAAGACTTTGGGTGGTGGCAGAATATTTATACTATCGATGGTGGCATAGGGGGGCGATAATGAAAAGTAGTTCATAAGTAGATTGCATAGAGTGTTAGGTGATGGGATGGCCACTTCTTTTTGTGTGACTCGTGGTTAAGGGGATGAGTTTTGTATGAAAGGTTTCCTAGATTATATGGGAAGTGTTCAGGGGTCTTAGTCACTGATATATTTCACAAGGTTTTGGGGAGGGCAATGATGGGTGGAGGTTGAGGAACTCTCTGTTTCAATGGAAAGAAAAGTTAATGCACTAATCTAGGTTATGTTTATCTAACATTGTGTTGCATATTGATACTTTAGACTATTGGTCATGGACCAAAACATGTAGGAAGGATCTAATAAGTTAAAGAGACTTTTTATGTGTTGTGGGATGAGAGTGGTGTCGCAAACTCCCTCCCTTTTTTTAACATATCTAAAAGTGCACCTCCCCATTGAAACTTTATCTGTTTCACGTGAAGACTATTTGATAACATATTACCAACAAACGATAACTTCGTTCACAAATAGGTGTTTGTTCAACATCTTCAGCCATGCACAAGTAATTGTGTTAGGTATGAGTTTGTTCAACATTTATTTTTTGAGTGTTCGTTCTATACAAAGGTGTGGAGTGAGATTCTAGCTAGGTTGGGCACACATAGTGCTTTATCTCACAATGGTCTTGATCATGTTTGTCTTTTATGTGGTTTGTTTTCAAACTATGAGAGGTTTCACAATTGTTTACATTGAGTTTGGTTGGCATACATTTTTGGAAGTCCTATAATAGAAGGATTTTTAATCAACAAGAAATTAACTCGCAATAAATTTTGGAGGATGTCAAATTTGTCTTAGCTGTGGATCAAATATAAACTGCACAAATTTGATTATGGTCTACATCTATGGGACTCTCAACCCTAAACTCGTCTGTAGAAGCATATCTTAGTTGGGGCCATGGCCACCCCAAAATTCTTTTTTCTTATTAGATATTAGGTTTATGTATATATATTGTAGCCTCAATGTTATATTTATATACACTATGTTGGCCTATTTTAAGAAGAAATTTGCAACGGTGCAATGCAAAAGCATAGTTTTATAACATAAGTGTGCATATTGTGTTGTGAAGTGTTAATATATATATATATATATATATATAGATAGATATATTTTTTTTTTGCTTTTTTTAAAAAAAAAAATTTGTCTATATAAAATTTTAAAATTACAGTTTTAGTTCTTATAAACAAGTCACATTTTTTAATCCTTACAAAATTATTATGTAAACAATTTTATTATTATTGGAACATTAACATATATCTTGATCATATGACATTTAAAAATTCATATTTAATTCATTCCAATTTAATAAAATTCTAAATTTGTGTATTTTAATAATATTTTAAACATTTTTGCAAAAAATCATTCAAAAATTTATAAGTAGAAGGATATTTTGATCTACGAAGGACTAAAAGAACTTGTAGAACAATTTTGTAGATACTAAAAAATGTAATATTATTAATAGGGACTCTCAAATGTATCTTGAATTCTCTTTTGTTTAACTATTTTTTTAAAATTGATTGATAGTTTATATTTTTATGATTATTGCAATTAAAACCATTTAACAAATACATGAGTTAATTGAAAAGATTGAAAGAATTGTAGTTTGATTTGGTTGTCAAACATAGAAGTAACTTCGACTCCACCAATTATGGCAAGTGAAGCAAGCTTGAAAAGAATTAAGTCCACGATTATGTCACCTAAATTCAACATTGATCAAACGGGTTATATCAGGTTGAACTATCTTATTCCCCCTAAGTGTAAACGTAAAAGAGAAGAGAAAAGTATATTGATGAATCGGATTGGAAAATGCAAGACGGTTGACTTAAAAGTCATCCCCACTTTGTAATTCGGACACTGCCATAAAGCAATAAACATCATTCACAATAGTGGAAACCAATCAAGACTTAGTGGTCTTGTTATTAATGAAGGCTTATTGAAAACAGAATAATGGTGCATTGAAGCGATGGAGGTAGTTCTATTGGGCACAATTGGTTTGGAGATTAATTTTATTTTCCAACTCCAATAAAAATCATTGTTGTGCATTCCCAATTGTCAAATGCAATTCTCCGTCCATTCCAAGCCCAAATTTAATTTGATAATATATAAACTACCATTTTAGTTTTTAAAAATATAATACGCTATTATTTTGTTTATTAATTCAACAAACAACTTAATTTATTTTTGAATCATCAAAATAGTCTTTGAAAAATACAAGTTACTATCATAAAAGTTATTGAAATATACTAAAAATAATTCATTATCATTATAACGTCAAAAATAAGTTAACTGACATTTTAAAAATTAAAAGATTAATTTAAATTTTTTTATTAAATCATTGACCAAAATAATAACCTTATATTTTCAAAAACTAAAATAGTAGTTTATCGTTTTCATAATAATGAATAGTTTGTTGGTGGTAATAAATTCATGCTATTTATGATTTACAGCATTCAAAATACATGGGCGGTAATATGTGGTCCATAGGTTGTAGGTGCATTTATGGTTAATGTGAGCAGCAATATGTGGTCTACAGGTTGTAGGTGCATTTATAATTAATGTTATGGTTAATGTGGACGGCAATATGTGGTCTATAGGTTGTAGGTGCATTTATGGTTAATGTTATGGTTAATGTGGGCGGCAATATGTGGTCTATAGATTGTAGGTGCATTTATGGTTAATGTGGGCAGAAATATGTGGTCTATAGGTTGTAGGTGCATTTATGGTTAATGTTGAAGGTGCAAACACGAGAAGGAGGTTGAATTGTGTTTGCCAAAGTTGAAAACTTTTAGCTAATTTGTTGAAGGTTAGTTGGTTTTTATGAATTACTTGGATAAGAAGCAATCGAATTCAGATGCAGCAAATAATGAAATCATAAATATTTGGACACATAGATTTATCTTGGTTCACCACTAACTTATTTACATTCAGTCCCCTCATTTAGAAGGCTTTCATCCATTAATTCAAATACATTGAATTACAAAACACCTGACCCTTCAAGCCATTCTTCCCAAACACCATGAAAACCCCAGACTTTTGAGGAACAAACCACCTTGACTCTACAAGGCAAGTCTTCTCCTAACAACTTGACAACCTCAGATTGAAGAAGGAACTAAACGACTATCGGTTATACAAAAGATTGGGACTTGAGTAGTTGCTTCTAACAAAGCTGATAATAATAATAATAATAATAATAACTCTCACACTTTAAGAAAAGAACACTCAGAAAATATTTCTAACTTGAACAAGTATTTCTCTCCTTGAACTTCAAGATGAATTTGAAATTTTGAGCTTATGAGTTCTTCTACTCTTTTCTGATTTTGGATGATTTTCTTCTTCAGCCTTGAGTATCTATTTATAGTTAAAATTTGGGCTTCAATTTAGTCCTTGTTTAATTCTGAATTGTATCTTGTTCAGATTGAATTTATAAATTCTTCAGATTGATTCTGTTCATATTTTGTTGTAGATAAATCTTGATTAAATCTTCTTCAAATTTTGATGAAATCTTCTTTCAATGTTAATCAAATCTTCTTCAAATCTTAACTAAATCTTGATCAAATCTTGATCAAATGCTCTTCAAATCTTAATTAAATCTTCTAAAAAATCTTGATCAAATCTTCTTCAAATCATAATTAAATCTTCTTCAAATCTTGATCAAATCTTCTTCAAATCTTAATTAAATCTTCTTTAAATCTTGACCATATTTTCTTTTCAACTTGGTCAAAGATTTTCTTCAATTATAAATTTGAATCAAATCTTATTTTAGATTTTCATCAATTATAATTTTAAATCAAATCTTATTTTTGATTTTCTTCAAAAACATGAATCTTCTTTCACACTGTTTGAAGTCAAATCTATTGTTCTCATAAAATACTTTTGTTAACATCAAAACTCAAAATGTAAAACCAACTTGATTCCAACAATCTCCACCTTTTTTATGATGACAAAACTTGTATTTTTATAACCACTTTTCTTTGTATTTGTTTGACTCCCCCTAACTTGGGGCTCCCCTAAGTCTATGAAACATTTTCTTCATACTTTATCAAATATCTTTCTCCCCCTTTTGTCATCAGAAAAAAATACCTGAAAGTGAGATTTTCTTTTCTCTCTTTTTTTTTTTTTTTGCTTTTTTGATTTAATAACATGAATATAACATATTACAAGAAAATATAAAAACTAATTTAAAACTAAACTACTTTGAAGTAATCACAGTATCAGTCAGATACGAAGGTAAGGTTTAGGTTTTTCTTGATAAAGTCAAACGTATCTTCAGGTAGTGGTTTGGTGAATATGTCAGTCCATTGGTGTTCAGTGTCTACAAACTAAATGTTTAGTACCCTTTTTTGAACAAAGTCCCTAATGAAGTGGTGTTTGATCTATATGTGTTTAGCTCTAGAATGTAGTATACGGTTTTTGGTTAGACAAATGGCAGAAGTGTTATCACAATAGATGGGAATGTTGATTTCTAGGATTTTGTAGTCTTCCAGTTGATGTTTCACCCAAAGTAGGTGAAAACTGCAGCCAACTGCTGAAATGTACTTTGCCTCTTCTGTTGATATTGCAATGGTGTTTTGTCTCTTACTTGACCAAGATATTAAGTTGTCACCTAAAAGGGTACAGTTTCCACTAGTGTTCTTTCTCTCAAGTTTATCTCCAGCATAATCAAAATCACAGTATCCATTAATTTTGTACTTAAGAGATTTCTTGTAGAACAAGGTAAGGTTGGTAGTGCCTTTTAGGTATTTGAGGATTCTCTTAACAACGATTAAATGTGATTCCCTAGGGTCAGCTTGAAATCTTACACATACACTAAACATGATGTTAGGTTTGGAAGCGGTAAGGTAAAGTAAGGATCTTGTCATTCCTCTATAGGTTTTTTGGTCAATTTTTTGGCATGAATCATCTTTTTCAAGTGAACAAGTAGGGTGCATTGGTGTAGCTCCTTTGTATATTTAGTTTGATGAATGTATATACCTTTTTGACTTTGTTGAATTTTGTATCCAAAAGAAGAACTTAAGTTCTCCCATCATACTCATTTGAAATTCAAGCTGCATCAATTTAGAAAATTCTTTGCAAAAAGTACCATTAGTAGATCCAAAAATAATGTCATCAACATAAATTTGAATAATAAGAATGTCATCTTCCATTGATTTTCTAAAAAAAATGTATTATCTACTTGTCCTCTTTCAAAGTTATTTTTAAACAAGAAGTTACTAAATTTATCATACCACGCCCTAGGTGCTTGTTTTAGACCATACAGAGATTTCCTATGTTTAAAACCATGATTCATAACTTTCAAAACATGGGGGTTGTTTAACATAGACTTCTTCACTTATATAACCATTTAGAAAAGCACTTTTAACATCCATTTGAAAAAATGTAATGTTATTATTTGCAACAAAAGAAAGTAGGATACGAATAGCTTCTACCTAGCCACTGGAGCAAATGTGTCAATGTAATCAATGCCTTCTTGCTGACTGTAGCCTTGTGCGATAAGTCTTGCCTTATTTTTGACCACTTCACCTTTTTCATTTAGCTTGTTTCTGAAAACCGACTTGGTTCCAATAATGTTCTTATTTGGTCTAGGTTCTAGATCCCAAACATCATTCCTCTTAAATGCATTTCACTCTTCTTGCATTGCAAGAATCCATCCTTTATCTGCCAATGCTTCATCAATATAGGTAGGCTCAATTAATGAGAGTAAGCCAAACAAAGTGATATCTTTTAGTGGTGATTGTTGGAACCAAGTTGGTTCTAAGTCTTACGATTTTGATGTTTACAAAAGGACTCAATGTAATCTTATTTTGTACCTTGAATTATTACATTAAATACAACCAGAAAATAAAGTTTTCAGAGGCAGAAAATGCATCCAGAATGCATCCTGGAATTACCAGAAGATACTCCAGGATCACCAGAAGATATCTTTGCTTGCCCAGATCAGAAGGAAGCAATGTCAGAAGAAGACCTAGACCATACCAGAGGAAAGCCTGCCAGAGGGAGAGTTTGTCCAGACCAAGAGGAATCAAATATCATATTTATAAAACAGCCCAGACTTATTCCAGACTCAACCAGAAGATAAGTTAATGAGTCCAGAACAACAGAATCAATCTAGATTTGACTCAGATCAGAAGATAGCATGGTTCAGGGTATGAAACTAAGTCCAGACCAGAAGAAATGATTTCCAGAGTTGATCCAGACCTGATCCAAAATCAAAGGTAAAATGTCCGGACTGAAATATTACTTATCCAGATTTAATTTCAGTTTAATCCAGACCAAGTTCAGAATTGGTCCAGATCAGAGGGAAGATTTCCAGATCAATGGTTCAGAATTAATTATCTGGCCCAATGTTGACCGAGATCAGAAGATCAGACCATGGCCCAGTGTTGGCCGAAATCGTAGGGTTAGGATGTGTGGTCCAGCAATGGCCGAGATCAGAGGATTGTAGCATATCAGGTGCAAGTCCAGGATGGCCGAAATCAAAAGATCAGAGGGTTAGGAAGTGTGGTCCAGGGATGGCCGAAATCAGAGGATCACATCATATCAATTAGTTTGGTCCAGATGTGGACTAGCGCAGAAGAATCCAATGGTCCAGATTTAATCAGGAGGATTAACGGTGGAGATTTTAATTTATTTTAATCAAAGTATTAAAAAGATTTGTTACAAAAATAAAAGTAAGGTATTGTGGAATTCAGGAGCTGTGCGGGAAGCAACTAAAGTTTTGATTGGCCAGTTATTTTTTGAAAGAAATCTGAAGCTTAAAAAAGATATGTTTTTTATTTAAATGAAGCCCAATTGGTCAAGTTATTTTTACAGAGAATCCAGCAAGATTTAGCTCAAATTTAAGCATTCGAAGAGGCCCTAATCTGCATCTATAAAAGGAGGCTCAAGGCAGAATACTCATTATCGAAAATCACAAAAGAGTCATACACTTCCAAAGCAAACACTCAAGTTTTCAGTGAGGTTAATTGTGAGTTCCAGCTTTCAAGAAGCAAGCACTCGTGTTATTTTCTTTCCCTTGTGTTAGATCTAATTTGTTGAAGTAGAGTCTACAATCAAAGGGAGTCAGAAGGGGTAGCAGATTACTTGGCAATTAGATTCAAGGCGTTGTAATTCCTTCTACGATCTGGGGTTGTCAGATTGGCAGGAGAAGACTTGACTTAGGAAGTCAAGGTGCTGTATTCCTTAAGAATCTAGGATTGTTAGACTGTTTTAGAAGACTGACTTGGAGGGTCAGTGGAACTGTTGTAATTCAAGGTTTGAATTAGTGAAATCCTTCAAGGTGAAGGGACTGGACGTAGCCTAGTTAACGGTGAACCAGTATAAAAATTCTGTGTTTTATTTTTACTTTATATCCGCTGCTAACTCTGTTTTTATTCATACATCAAGTTTTGTTTTCAAAGTGTAAAAACAGGAAAAGTATTCAAGTTAGTCAAACACAATTCAACCCCCCTTCTCGTGTTTGCACCTTCAATTGGCATCAGAGCTCGGTCTCAAGGCTGAGCACTTAACAGTGTTTGTGGAAAGGTCCAAGGGGTCAAACATGGCAGAATCCAGAGAAGAATTGGGAGGCAACATCAACAGTCTAACAAGATCCTGAACTATGGAAAATGAGAAGTTTCGTCATATCTCAAGATCCTGAACTATGGAAAATGATAGTCAAAGGATACACTGCACCTACTGATCCAGAAGATCCAACTAAAGTACTAGACATGGATGATATGAAACCAGACCAGAGCAGATTACACAAACTTCATCACTAGTCTAGAAACATCATGATCAGTGACATCACATTCAAGGAATTTGACAAATGCACAGATAAAGAAACAGCAAAGAGCATATTTGACATTCTGGTTCTGACCTATGAAGGAAGCCAGCAGGTTCAAGAAGCAAGGGCTAACATACTGGTCAAATAGTATGAAATGTTCAAGATGGAAGATGATGAAAACATTGATGGAATGTTCTGCAGATTCCAGACTCTAATATCTGGACTGAAGGTCTTGAAGAAGAGGCTACACAACAGCAGATCATGTCAAGAAGATTCTTAGAAGCTTACCAGCCAAATGGAGACCAAAGGTTACTGCAGTATAGGAAGCTAGGGATCTGAATACCTTGAAGCTTGAAGATCTGATCAGCTCACTCAGGTCTCATGAAATAGAACTAGAAGCAGATGAACCTAAGAAGAAGAAGAATCTGGCTCTGAAGTCGAATCAGAAGAAAGCTGCAAGGGCAGCATCATAATCAGAGGATATTGACATTGACTGTGATGATATGGCTTACTTAACCAAAAAGATGGTTAAGATCTGGGAAAACAAGAAGAGAAGAGGTTCCAAGAAGAAACATAACAGCAAAGATAAGGAAGAATCTGACAAGAAGAACATCACTTGTTATGGATGCAATGAACCTGGACATATCAAGTCAGAATGTCCAAATCTGGAAAAAGGTAAAAAGCACAAGAGTTCTAGATACAGAAAGAAGGGTCTGATGGCTGCCTGGGATGTATCAGAATCAGAAGAAGAATCGTCTGATTAAGAAGAGGCAGAAACAGCAATGATGGCACACAACAGGTCTGCTTCTGGACCTCATAAAGGCATAATTTCATAAAGGAAAGCAAGCAGAAGGAAGAATGAACGAAGTAGTCATTCAAGCAAGTCTGGAAGCACATCAGAGGAAGCAATTCTATCTCTGATGGCTCATACCAACTCAAGTTCTGGATATAGCTCAGGCTCTAGAACAGAATCAGAAGATGAAGACAGTGAGGTATTTTCTGATCTCTCTAAATCTGAATTAATTGATGCTGTAAAAGACTTGTTAAATGCAAATAATAAGATGTCTTTAAAACTGAAAACTCTTAGGGAAGATAAGAAAAATCTGACCAAAGAAGTCCAAGTTTTAAAGAATCAAAATTCTGAGTATGCAACAAAAAACAAGGATTTTAACACTGAAACGCAAGACTCAAATCTGAAAACCAAACTCTCAAAAGCAATGTTTGTTGCACTTCCAAAACTGTTTGTGAATCTGATATGAATGAACAATTTTTTCAAAACTTTATTTCTAATGGAATGGAAAGAAGTAAATATGCATCTATGATTTATGGAAACAGTAACACTGGAAAGAGAGGTCTTGGTTTTACAGAAATGATTACTGAAAGTAAAGATGTTCATTCTGATGTTTTATGCATTGTTTGTGCTAAGAAAGGTCACTATGAACAATGGATGTTGGCAATGCACAAGCAAAAGAAAGTTTATGTTCCAACGTCTACCAAACAGAAGCCAAGTGACTCTAGTAGAAGAAGAACTGGTCAACACAATACCTATCATAACCAGAACCAGAATCATAGGTGGAACAGGAAATATCAAAGAAATCACACATATAACAGGAATCAGAACAGGAACTGGAACCAGAATCAAAACTGGAATCAGTATCAGAGGTACAGGAACTGGAACCAGAACCAACACTGGAACAAGAATCAGAACAGGAACTGGAACCAGTATCAGAGGCACAGGAACTGGAACCAGAACCAACACTGGAACCAAAATCTGAATCAGTACCAGAACCAGCATAATTACCAGAATTAGTATAATCACCAGAGGAACATGGTGTATCAGCCAAAGCAGAAAGAGAGGAATCAGAATCAGGAGAGTTCTTCAAACACTCCAGTAAGATTCATCAAGACTACAAACCTGGAAGGGAATTCAAATCCTTTAATCCAAACCATGTAATCACAGAACATACAGATTCAAAATTTGAAAATCAAAAGCAGGAGGATTTTCAGAGTAAAACTAAAACTGCTGACATAGAGGTTACATCTTGCTGTAAATACTATTATTATTTGATATTTATGTTTACTTTGATAACAAGAAGCTTGATCTTAACAAATCAAAGCTAGATAAGTATTCTGCAGTTTTTCAAACTGTCAGAGGAACCAGGTGATTCACACGAATTGAATACCTCAGCAGAAACAGCATTCCAGTGGTTTCAAAGACAAACAGAAACCACCAGAAGCAGAATTAATGGTTTGGCTGTATTGAGTTCATTTTTAAATTATTTGATCTATATTATGTTATATGACAAACTGCTTGATCTTGACAAATCAAAGCAAGATAAAGATAGTGCAGGTTCACCAGAACCAAAGGGAGCCGAAGCAGAAGAAACAGAAGTACCTAGAAAGGTAAAGAATACAAGCAAGTCAGCAACACATGACAAATCTTCAAAAGATAAATCTGATCAAGTCAGAAACAGCCAAGATAAGTCAAAAGAGAAATTTGGATATTTACCAGAATCTGAAGCTGTTACAGATTCACTAGAATCAGAAGCTGATTTATTAGAATCAGAAGCTGTTACAGATCTTCCAGAACCAGAAGCTAATGCAAACCAACCAATGTTGATGAAGATTTGGCAGAAGAAGGTTGGATACTTGCAATGCAAGAAAAGCTGAATGAATTCCAAAGAAATGATGTTTGGGATCTGGTACCCAGACCAAACAAAAACATTATTGGAACCAAGTGGGTGTTCAGAAATAAACTAAATGAAAAAGGTGAAGTGGTAAGGAACAAAGCCAGACTTGTAGCTCAAGGATACAATCAACAGGAAGGTATAGACTACACTGAGACTTTTGCTCTAGTGGCCAGGTTAGAAGCAATTAGAATTCTATTATCATTTGCTGCTAATCATGATATAATGCTGTACCAAATGGATGTTAAAAGTGCATTCTTAAATGGCTACATAAGTGAGGAAGTCTATGTCAAACAGCCCCCTGGATTTGAAAATTCTGATTTTCCAGACCATGTTTTTAAACTTAAAATATCTTTATATGGTTTAAAACAAGCACCAAGGGCATGGTATGACAGACTTAGTAACTTTCTGCTTAAGAATGAATTTAATAGAGGCCAGTTGATAATACACTATTTAGGAAATCCATTAAAAATGATATTCTGATTATCCAAGTTTATGTTGATGATATCATATTTGGATCAACTAATGGCACTTTGTGCAATGAGTTTTATGACCTAATGCAGAAAGAGTTCCAAATGAGCATGATGGGAGAACTTAAGTTATTCCTGGGAATTCAAATTCACCAAGGTAAATCAGGTATACTCATTCACCAATGTAAATACACTAAAGAACTTCTTAAAAAGTTCAAGATGAGTGACTGTAAGCCTATGGCCACCCCCATGCACCCAACCTGCTCACTTAAGAAAGATGAAACCAGCCAAAAGGTAGACCAGAAAACATACAGAGGTATGATTGGATCCTTTCTTTATTTAACTTCTTCTAGACCTGTCATCTTGTTTAGTGTTTGTGTTTGTGCCCGTTTTCAAGCTGACCCTAGGGAATCCCATTTAACTACTGTCAAACGAATTTTAAGATACCTTAAAGGAACCACCAACCTTACCCTGTTATACAAGAAAGCCCCCACCTACAAACTCAAAGGTTTTTGTGATTCTGACTATGCTGGAGACAAGCTGGAAAGGAAAAGTACAAGTGGCAACTGCACTTTCTTAGGTGATAATTTGATCTCTTGGTTAAGCAAAAGACAAAGCACAATTGCCATGTCAACAGCTGAAGCTGAGTATATATCAGCAGCAGGATGCAGTTCACAGTTACTCTGGATGAAACATCAACTTGAAGATTACAACATCTTTGAAACCAATATCCCTTTGTTTTGTTATAACACTTCAGCCATAAACCTAACCAAGAACCCTATCTTACACTCTAGAGCCAAACACATTGAAATAAAACACCATTTCATTAGGGACCATGTTCAAAAAGGGACTTTAAGCATCCAGTTTGTGGACACTGATCATCAATGGGCTGACATCTTCACCAAAGCATTACCAGAAGATAGGTTCGAGTTCATCAAGAATCATCTCAACATTACCTCCATATCTGACTAGCTCAAGTAGTCATCTTAGGAGTTTTTAAATTTCTTGTAATTTTATTTTCTGTCTTTTATTTTCTGTTTTACTTTCTGTAATTTGTAAAGAGAAAAATAAAAAATACAAAAATAGTAGGACCACTTTTTGGCTAATGACAAAAAGGGGGAGAGAGAGAGAGAGAGAGAGAGAGAGAGAAAGGAGAAATAAGTAGAAAAAGAGAGATAAAAAGAAAGAAGGAGCGAAAAAGAAAGAGATGAAAAGAGGAGAAATAAGTAGAAAAGGAGAGGAATCAGGGAGAGAGAAAAAGAAAGAGTGAAAAAGAGAAGGAGTTGAAAAGGAGAGGAAACGGGGAGAGAGAAAAACAAAGAGAGAAAAAGAAAGAGTGAAAAGAGAAGGAGTTGAAAAGGAGAGAAAGCGTGAAGATAGAAAAAGAAAGAGAGAATAAAGAAGGAGTTGAAAAGGAGAGGAGAAGAGAAGAAAAGAAAGAGTGAAAAGAGAAGGAGTTGAAAAGGAGAGTATCAGACTTAGGGGGAGAGATTGGTCTGAGGGGGAGTAATTCAAGTCTTCGAGTTACAAGCTAGCAAAATAAGTTAAGGTTTTGTCATCATCAAAAAGGGGGAGATTGTTGGAACCAATTTGGTTCTAAGTCTAAGGATTTAGATGTCTACAAAAGGACTCAATGTAATCTTATTTTGTACCTTGAATTATTACATTAAATACAACCAAAAAATGAAGTTTGCAAAGGCAGAAGATGCATCCAGAATGCATCCTGGAATTACCAGAAGATACTCCAGGATCACCAGAAGATATCTTTGCTTGCCCAGATCAGAAGGAAGCAATGCCAGAAGAAGACCTGGACCATACCAGAGGAAAGCCTGCCAAAGGGAGAGTTTGTCCAGACCAAGAGGAATCAAATATCAGATTTATTCCAGAAGTTATTCTGACAAGAAGATGGCCTGGAAGTGAGAAATTAAAACAGCCCAGACTTGTTCCAGACTCAACCAGAAGATAAGTTAATGAGTCCAGAACAAGAGAATCAATCAAGATTTGACCTAGATCAAAAGATAGCATGGTTCAGGGTATGAAACTAAGTCCAAACCAGAAGAAATGATTTCCAAAATTGATCCAGACCTGATCCAAAATCAAAGGTAAAATGTCTAGACTGAAATATTATCCAGATTTAATTTTAGTTTAATCCAGACCAAGTCCAGCATTGGTCCAGATCAGAGGGAAGATTTCCAGATCAGAGGGAAGATTTCCAGATCAATGGTTCAGAATTAATTATTTGGCCCAATGTTGGCCGAGATCAGAAGATCAGACCATGGCCCAGTGTTGGCCGAAATCATAGGGTCAGGATGTGTGGTCCAGCAATGGCCGAGATCAGAGGATTGTAGCATATCAGGTGCAAGTCCAGGATGGCCGAAATCAGAAGATCGGAGGGTTAGGAAGTGTGGTCCAGGGATGGCCGAAATCAGAGGATCACAGCATATCAATTAGTTTGGTCCAGATGTGGACTAGCGCAGAAGAATCCAATGGTCCAGATTTAATCAGGAGGATTAACGGTGGAGATTTTAATTTATTTTAATCAAAGTATTAAAAAGATTTGTTACAAAAACAAAAGTGAGGTATTGTGAAATTCAAGAGCTGTGGCGGGAACCAACAAAAGTTTTGATTGGCCAGTTATTTTTTGAAAGAAATCTGAAGCTTAAAAAAGATATGTTTTTTATTTAAATGAAGCCCAATTGGTCAAGTTATTTTTACAGAGAATCCAGCAAGATTCCACTCAAATTTAAGCATTGGAAGAGGCCCTAATCTGCATCTATAAAAGGAGGCTCAAGGCAGAATACTCATTATCGAAAATCACAAAAGAGTCATACACTTCCAAAGCAAACACTCAAGTTTTCAGTGAGGTTAATTGAGTTCGAGCTTTCAAGAAGCAAGCACTCGTGTTATTTTCTTTCCCTTGTGTTAGATCTAAGTTGTTGAAGTAGAGTCTACAATCTAAGGGAGTCAGAAGGGGTAGCAGATTACTTGGCAATTAGATTCAAGGCGTTGTAATTCCTTCTACGATCTGGGGTTGTCAGATTGGCAGGAGAAGACTTGACTTAGGAAGTCAAGGTGCTGTATTCCTCAAGAGTCTAGGATTGTTAAACTGTTTGAGAAGACTGACTTGGAGGGTCACTATTGTAATTCAAGGTTTGAATTAGTGAAATCCTTCAAGGTGAAGGGACTGGACGTAGCCTCGTTAACGGTGAACCAGTAGAAAAATTCTGTGTTTTATTTTTACTTTATATCCGCTGCTAACTCTGTTTTTATTCATACATCAAGTTTTGTTTTAAAAGTGTAAAAACAGGAAAAGTATTCAAGTTAGTCAAACACAATTCAACCCCCCTTCTCGTGTTTGCACCTTCAGTGATCTTAAAAGATCACTTGCACTCCCAATGATTAGAGTTACAGAATGAGATGACTTATACTTTCATCCACATCTTTATTCTTACTTATGTTGACTGTTTTTCACTTGATAAGAATCATCTTCTGAAGATTTTTTATCTACTTTTGATTTGCTTGTATCCTTTAATTTGTTAAGTTATTCTGGTTTGTCTATATCTACTTCCTCTGGTTCTCGTGAACCTAGTTCGTTTAAATTTTTGGGAACCTAAAAAATACTTATCTAGCTATGATTTTTAAGATCGAGCTTCTTATTATCATAATATCAAACAATAATTAAATTTATAGAAAGATATAATCTATATGTCAACAGTTTCAGTTTCACTCTGAAAACCCTCTTGTTTCTTCTTTTCTGGTTTTGTAGATGTTGAATTTGCATATTATGTGATTAGAGGGTCTGAATGAAGGGATTTGAATTCCCATCCAGGTTTGTAGTCTTGATGAATTTGATTGGAGTGTTCAAATAGGTATCCTGATTCTGATTGTTAATCTGACACTTCTTTTTCTGCTGATGTATCAGGTTCCTCTAGAAATTTTGGAAATGATGGTAGTTTCGATTCTCCTAGTACTTCAAGTTTTGTTGATATATGTGATTTCTTTGCCAATTTTGATTTTTTTGTTGATATGTGTGATTTCTCTGCCAGTTTTAATTTTGTTGATACTCCAAATTTTTATGATATTTCTGGTTCATCATATGGTTCTGGTTCTGATAGGTATTATGTTGATCAGTCCTTCTTCCACAAGAGTCAGTTGGTTTATGTTTGTTAAGTCTTGGAACATAGACCTTTTTCCCTTCATATATTGTGAGCATCCATTAACCAGACACCATGACTGGTGTTTCAATTTGGTTGCTTAGAACATCTGCAATATAAACAATTTTATCCTTTGGTACCCAAATCTGGTCGGGTCCTGGTTTGTCAGTTCCTAAAGATTTCTTGTCTTTCCATGTGGTTAGCTTAGAGCAAGATATTTTAGTATGACATTTCTTATAGCAAATAGTACATAAATCATTATATGGGACAAACTTAGGTTCAGTTACTTTTTCTTGAAATCCTATTCCTCTTTTACCATTCCTACTAACACCATAAATCATATATGCATACTTGCTTTTTTCCATACCATTGTCAAGAAAATCTTGAAATATTTCTTCATGCTTATCAAAGTTACATGTGGTATTTTCAATTGATGTTGAACTATAATTACTTTTCTGAGTTAGATTTTCAGCCTTAAGTTCAACAATATTAGTTTTCAAATTTGCATTCTCTGTTTTAAGTTCAGTAATATCAGTTTTCAAAGTTGCGTTATCTGTCTTAACTTCAGTAATATCAGTTTTTAGAGTTGTATTTTTTGTTTTAAGTTTAGTAATATCAACTTTCAGAGTTGCATTTTCTATTACAAATTCAGCACTTTGATTCTTTAAAACATTAACTTTTTAAGTTAGATTTATATTTTCTTTCCCATGTGTTTTAAGTTTTAAAGACAATTTGTGATTATTATTTAAAAAATTATTTATAGTAGTAATTAAATCAGATCAAGTAAATTCAGAAAATACATCAATATCTTCATATGCTGATTCATTGAATCCAGATATGTTGAACCCTTGGATCTTTCTCAAACATTGTAAAGTGCTCAACCTTGAGATCGAGCTCTTATAACAATTGAAGGTGCAAACACAAGAAAGGGGGTTGAATTGTGTTTGCCAAAGTTGAAAACTTTTTGCTGATTTGATGAAGGCTGGTTGGTTTTTATGAATTACTTGGATAAGAAGTAATCGAATTCAATGGCATTAAATAATGAAAGCATAAATATTTGGACAGATAGATTTATCATGGTTCACCACTAACTTGGCTACATCTAGTCCCCTCATTCTTAAGGCTTTCATCCACTAATTCAAATATATTGAAATACAAAACACCTGACCCTCAAAGCCAGTCTTCCCAAACAGCCTGACAACCCCAGATTGAAGAAGGAACTAAACCACTATTGGGTTGGATATAAAATATTGGAACTTGTGGTCTATAGGTTGTAGGTGCATTTATGGTTAATGTTATGGTTAATGTGGGTGGCAATATGTGGTCTATTGGTTGTAGGTGCGTTTATGGTTAATGTAGGAGGCAATATGTGGTCTATAGGTTGTAGGTGCATTTATGGTTAATGTGAGCTGCAATATGTGGTACATAGGTTGTAGGTGCATTTATGGTTAATGTTATGGTAAATGTGGGAGGCAATATGTGGTCTATAGGTTGTAGGTGCATTTATGGGTAATGTTATGGTTAATGTGGGCGACAATATGTGGTCTATAGATTGTAGGTTCATTTATGGTTAATGTTATTGTTAATGTGGGTGGCAATATGTAGTCTATAGGTTGTAAGTGCATTTATGGTAAAAGTTGGCGGCAATATGTGGTCTATAGGTTGAGGGTGCATTTATGGTTAATGTTATGGTTAATATGGGTGGCAATATGTGGTCTATTGGTTGTAGGTGCATCTATGGTTAATGTTATGGTTAATGTGGGAGGCAATATGTAGTCTATAGGTTATAGGTGCATTTATGGTTAATGTTATGGTTAGTGTGGGCAGCAATATGTGGTACATAGGATGTAGGTTCATTTATGGTTAATGTTATGGTTAATATGGGATGCAATATGTGGTCTATTGTTTGTAGGTGCATTTATGGTTAATGTGGGCGGAAATATGTGGTCTATAGATGGTAGGTGCATTTATGGTTAATGTTATTGTTAATGTGGGCGGCAATATGTGATCTATAGGTTGTAAGTGCATTTATGGTTAATGTGGGCGGCAATATGTGGTCTATAGGTTGGAGGTGCATTTATGGTTAATGTTATGGTTAATGTGGATGACAAAATGTGGTCTATTGATTGTATGAACATTTATGGTTAATGTTATGGTTAATGTGGGAGGCAATATGTGGTCTATAGTGAAGGTGCAAACACGAGTAGGGGGGTTGAATTGTGTTTGTAATACTTGAATTCTTTTTTTGTGGTTGATGATTATTTAAAATCTGATATATAAGCAAGCAGAATTAGCAGCGGATAAAGTAAAATAATCAACACAAAGATTTATCCTGGTTCACCATTAACTAGGCTACATCCAATCCCTTCACCTTGATGAATTTTTCCACTAATTCAAAACCTCTGAATTACAATAGCACTACTGACCCTCAAAGTCAGTCTTCCCAAACAATCTAACAATCCTAGACTTTTGAGGAATACAGCACCTTTACTACATAAGTCAAGTCTTCTCCTACCAATCTGACAACCCCAGATTGCATAAGGGATTTCAACACTTTGAATCTAATTGCTAAGTCACTTGCTACTTGTTCTGACTCTTCATATTGTAGACTCTACTTCAACAATATAGATTTGACACAAGGGAACGAAAAACAAGAGTACTTGCTTCTGGAAAGCTGATACTCACAATTAACCTCACTGAAAACTCGAGTGTTTGCCTCTGGAAGTTTATGACTCTTTTACTGATTTTGATACAAAGTATTCTGCCTTGAGCTTCCTTTTATAGATGAATAATTAGGGTTTCTTCCATGATCAAATTTGTGTTGTATCAGTCCAGATTCTCTTGCGAAAATAACTTGGCCAATCAGGTTTCACTTAAATAAAAATCGTATCTTTTTAACTTCATATTGCACTTGAAAATTCTGTTGACCAATCTTGTTTCTTTTAATTTCAAACCATATCTTTTTAAGCTTTAGATTGCATTCAAATTTCTTCAAGTCTTCAGTAAATTTTGAATCAAATCCCCTTAATACTATGATCAAATTTCTATAAAAATTTAATCAAGTCTTCTTCGAATTTTAATCAAGTCTTCACTGATTTTCATCATGATTAAAATCTGGACAGTATGATCCTCTGATCTCGACCAACCCTGGACTTATGTAATCTAATCTGCCCCAATTCTGTGATCCTCTGATCTCGGCCAACACTGGACCATATGATCTGATCTTCTGATCTCGGCCAACACTGGGCCATATGATCTGATCTTCTGATCTCGGCCAACACTGGGCCATGATACTTAAATCTGGACCATTGATCTAAACATTTTCCCTCTGGACTGGACCAAGTCTGGACTGAGTCTGGATTCAATCTGAATTAAATCTAGACTTATGATATTTTAATCTGGACCATTGATCTTTTAATCTGGACATTTATCTTCTGATCTGGATCAAGTCTGGACAATCATTTCTTCTGATCTGGACTGAGTTTTATGTTCTGGACCATGTTATCTTCTGGTCTGGACCAGTTATCTTCTGCTCTGGACAAAGTCTGGATTAAGTCTGGACTGATTCTTATATTCACGACCAAGCTATCTTCTGGTCAGGATTGAGTCTGGACCAAGTCTGACTTATGTTTCTTTCTGGTATGGAATAAGTCTCCCTCTGACAGGCTTCCTTCTGGTCTGGACCAAGTCTCCTTCTGGACTCTGTTTCCTTCTGATCTGGGCTAAGAAAGATATCCTCTGATGATGTTATTTGTAATTTGATATTTTGCCTTTGATGACATCCTCTCATATCCTCTGGAGGTGTATCCTCTGGTGCCTTCAGGATGCATCCTCAAGTACCCTCTGGCTGAACCTTTCTGGTGACATTTCTATCCTCTGGATGTATCTTCTGGTGGTGTCATCATCTGATTTTACACAGCTTTTGATTTGTTCTTCTAAGTCAAAATACTATTTACATAAAATACTTTTGTTAACATCAAAACTTTGATTGATCGAACCAACTTGGTTCCAACATATAGGTTGTAAGTGCATTTATGGTTAATGTTATGGTTAGTGTGGGCAACAATATGTGGTACATAGATTGTAGGTGCATTTATGGTTAATGTTATGGTTAATGTGGGAGGCAATATATGGTCTATCGGTTATAGGTGCATTTATGGTTAATGTTATGGTTAGTGTGGGCAGCAATATGCGGTACATAGGATGTAGGTGCATTTATGGTTAATGTTATGGTTAATATGGGATGCAATATGTGGTCTATAGGTTGTAGGTGCATTTATGGATAATGTGGGCGGCAATATGTTGTCTATAGGTGATAGGTGGATTTATGGTTAATGTTATTGTTAATATGGGCGGCAATATGTGGTCTATAGGTTGTAAGTGCATTTATGGTTAATGTGGGCGGCAATATGGGGTCTATAAGTTGTAGATGCATTTATGGTTAATGTTATGGTTAATGTGGGTGACAATATGTGGTCTATTGGTTGTATGTGCATTTATGGTTAATGTTATGGTTAATGTGGGAGGCAATACGTGGCCTATAGGTTGTAAGTGCATTTATGGTTAATGTTATGGTTAGTGTGGGCAGCAATATGTGGTACATAGGTTGTAGGTGCAAATATGGTTAATGTTATGGTTAATGTGGGTGGCAATATGTGGTCTATAGGTTATAGGTGCATTTATGGTTAATGTTATGGTTAGTGTGGGCGGCAATATGCGGTACATAGGTTGTAGGTGTATTTATGGTTAATGTTATGGTTAATGTGAGTGGCAATATATGGTCTATAGGTTGTAAGTTCATTTATGGTTAATGTTGGCGACAATATGTGGTCTATAGGTTGTAGGTGCATTTATGGTTAATGTTATGGTTAATGTGGGTGGCAATATGTGGTCTATAGGTTGTAGGTGCATTTATGGTTAATGTGGGCAACAATATGTGGTCTATAAGTTGTAGGTGCATTTATGGTTAAAGGTATGGTTAATGTGGGTGGCAATATGTGGTCTATAGGTTGTAGGTGCATTTATAGTTAATGTTATGGGTAATGTGAGCGGCAATATATGGTCTATAGGTTGTAGGTGCATTTATGATTAATGTTATAGTTAATGTAGAAGTTTAGACAGGAAGTTCTTGTGTACAAAAGTTGTAGGATTATTATAACTTTAATTCTAATAGATAGATATCCAACTATAAACTGTATCCAAACCACAAAATTTAAATAAAGAATTTAAATTAATCTGTATATACGCCAAACAAAAAATGTACAGATGAAGAAAATTCAATTATTGAAATATTTAAACCGTAGTTTAATTTTTTAAATTTCTTAGAATTTATAATTATTTCATCTAAACATAACGTTAGTATCACTCAAGATAGTGTGTTCTCAATGTTTATGTAAGTTTGTCTACCTACAAATCATTTTTTGCTAGTTGATATTAGAATTGAGTTTTGATGTATAGATTAGATTTGTAGTCATGAATGGAAGCATTTAAATGATATTTGTTTTGTTATTATTATACATTTACCACTCAAAACGTTGATTAGTTTCTACATCTACTCAACATCATCTTCGAGTATCTTTGTTTTACTTCCAACAAGTCAATTTTTACTTAGGGTAGCATATTTGGATCTTGAATTCCTCATCAAAGTTGTATACATATTTTTGTCTTAATTATCTCAAAAAAATAAAATTCATTTATTTATCTAATGATACTCAAAATAAATAAATAGAATATATGAATAAGAAAGTCTAGGGTGGTTACAACCTTTAGACACAGCCATTTAGATATGTACAAAAAAGAAGAAATAAAATGTAAGAAGAAAAGAGAATTAAATAATTTTTATTTTTATAATAGTTAAATAATACGTATCTTTTGTTTGTGTGTGTCCGAACAATTTTATTATTTGCCAATGACGATCTTAGATATTGGCTTGAACAAGATTCTTAGTATTGGCTTGAACAATTTTTTTTTTCTTTAACAATACTTCTCCATTTTTTATTGGCTTGGACAAAACTGGGTGATTCAATCCTCGACACTCAAAAAAAATCCTTAACACTTTTATTTCAATTAAAAATAAACTTTCCCTAAAAAAAATTAATTTATATGATTTTCACGTTAAACGAGTCAAATTATATATTCTATTTATTTACATTTTTTTTTACAATGAATGTCATTTAATATTTTTTTGCACATATTAGAAAATATAATAATTAGATGAAAGAGAGAAAAATTACTTTTCCAAATTACTTATTTTAACAAATTTTTTATTATTATCAATGTAAAATATAATAATATTTTAAAAATTGTGTATATAATAATTATTAAAGAATAATATAAAAAAATAATTAAAATTATATTAAAAATTATAAATTACATTAATTTTAAAATAAATATTATTATTAAAAACAAAGTGAAAATTATACCAAAAATTGGATTCAAAATGTTCATAGGCCTAAAACAACTTTTAAAAACGAGATTTTATTGGTACAAAAATGAGATACTTTTTAAATGCACAACTAAGATTAAAAAACATAAAACTTTAAAAAAATTAAAAACTTGTTGGTTTCATATATATATATATATATACAACAAATAAGATTTAATTTGTATGGCTATCGAAATTTGAATAAAATATAATTTCGTCAATCGAAATTATTTTAATGTATATTTTTTAAATTGTAACAAACATAATAATAACCGTATAGTCTCGATTTAAAACATGGATAACATTAAATACTCAAAACCTTAAACTTTAAGAACTAAACTAACATATAACTGTTAGTAGATTTGTAATCTAATTAATCATTCATAAACCATTTAGTTTGAAATATGTTTTTTTTTTAAAACAATCCAATTAGTCTCTTACTTTGTGAAACTATAAAAGACGTCTATGACTTTATCAATATGTTAAAATAGTCTCTTATTATCAAATGTTATTCAGTTAAGTCAATTTGTCAACATATATTTGATGATATTCTTAACGGTCCTGACGTAACCTTTTAAGTAATCAAGTTGGTCTTTGACTTTAGTGAGTCACTCGAAAACGTCCTTGAGTTTATCGATGTTTCAAAATATTCCATAACTTTGTCAAACATTACTCAACTAAGTCCCTTGTCAATATCTCATTAAAATCAACTTGTCCTCGTGGAGTATGTTTTTCTTAAAAAAGAGGGGTGTTTTTGTTTGAACAGTATGAAAATGCACAAAAAAGAGGGGCGTCTATGTTTGAACAGTATGAAAATTCACAATTGCTAGACTCATGAAGTATGTTTTTGCTTAAAAAAGAGGGGGTGCTTATTTGGAAAAAATTAGCCACCACAGTGATACTCTTTTGCCAGGTCAATCTTTTGCGGTAAGAATAAATATCAAGAGCTTCTCTAAATGCACAAACTTGTTTAATTATTAATGGAGATTATTTTGCTGAATATACATCATCTATTGGTTGAGAAATGAATGCAACATGGGCCTATTTATAATAGTAGCCCTATAATAGAAATGATAAAAAAAGCCTGAAAGGCTAAACCAAGAAATAGCTACAACAACCCAAGAATAAAGCTCTAATAAAATTAACTAATATAAAACTAACATCTCCCTCAAGATGGAGAATGTATGTTAAGAATTGAATTGAACTGAACGCTGCAGGGTCAAGAGACTCAATAAAGAAATCTGTTAGGATATTTGATGAAGAGATGGGCAAGAGTTTGAACAATTTGGTTTGCAGTTTGTCGCGAACAATGTTACAATCAATTTCTATATATTTTGTTCTCTCATGGAATGTTGGATTTGATGCAATGTTCCTGATTGATTATCGCAATAAAGAGTTGTAGGGGCAGAAAAATCTGTGTTTAATGTTCTTCAGTCAGTGATTGCATATATTGACTAAGTTGTTGCACGATGAAAGTGATATCAGGTCATATGTTGGTCAAGTACATAAGACACCCAATAATTCTTCTAAAAGAGGTTGGGTCATGAGGTTGTGCCTTTGAGTTGTATATAAATTTGCAGTCCTTGATCATAGGTGTATTGCAAGGTTTGGCGCCTAACAGTCCAACATCTGACAAGATATTGAGGTAAAAACCTTTTTTATATATGTTTTAATGACAACAAACCTTACGAAGTAAATAATTATGTTTTATGAATAGTGATCTACTAATAATTGTACTTGAGTTTTATTTAAGAAACATGAATTGCATAAGTGAACAAGCAAGAAGCCATCAACAAGTGCATAAGTACATTCTCAATTGTTATGAAATAATGTTCTCATGATGAATATTTATTAAAAGAATGATGTAAGAACATTCACTAGAATGTTTTGGTTACTCAATTAAAGAACAATTGACAAAAGGGATCTTTCTAGAAGAATAACATGTAGCAAATCAGTTAGCATTTCTCACATGGTCTTCCCAACGTTAATGAGCAATTAAAAGTCAAGATTTGAAGGCCTACTTGCAAAAACAAACATGCAGACTGATCTCCAAATTTATGGTAGATTGATAAGAAGAACATTCTGGTTAGTAAAATATCATTTTGGTTTATCAAGGATCATCCTGGTTTATAAGAAGAACATTCTGGTTTATAAAAGATCATTCTAGTTTTAAAATATCATTCTGGTTTATCAAAGGATAATTCTAGTTTATTAAAAGATCATTCTGGTTTATCAAGATCATTATGATTTTTTCAAGATCATTTTGGTTTTACAAAATAACATTCTGGTTATTCTCTTTTAAAGACATAATTAAAACAAATTATTTTCCATAGTCCAAACCACAATTTAAAGAGTATCTGCTCAAATTAGCCAAGAACTCGAGCTGAATGCCCAAGGGGGGAAAACAACCTCCATATTGATGACAAGATTGATCTCCAAATTGATAAGTTGTGAGCAAGGACGCAAGTACATTGTACTTATATTATTCTGCAAAAAGCTCTGCATAATTCTGATTTGAAACAGTACCAACTGACATTTCACAGTCCATTTACTCACTTGTTCACATTTTCCATCAAACTCAAAAGTAAGAACATTCTTCGTTTGTCAAGAACATGTACAACAATATAAACACATGTTTAATTGCATTAAAATAGATCTCACACATGGGAAGTGTGTCCAACAACTATATTCAGTTTAAACTGAATATTCAAATCCTTTTATCACCTATAAATTGAAGATAAATTGAAAGATGAAAACAAGAGTTCAATTTACAAATCTACCAACACTTGTTCAAGTAAGAACAAGTCAAAATCTCTTCAAGCAAACTCCAGCTCTCTTCACTATATCTTTGGATCATCAAGTAAGAAAAAGTCAGAAATCAGAGGATGATGTCACCGGAAGATGACGTCACCAGAAGCAGAAATCATAGGATGACGTCACCAGAGGATGATCACCAGACGATGGTCACCAGAGGATATCATCAAAGAATATCATCAGAGGATATTACCAGAGGATTTCATCAGAAAAATCTGTCAGAGAAAAATGCTCAAAACAGAATTGGAGCAAAGGACTCGAAAAACAAAATCTAGCTAAAAATATGCTCAAAACAGAATATGAGAAAATTGTTCAAAACAGAATTTGAGCAAAAGACTCGAGAAACAGAGTCTATCTGAAAGTATGCTCAAAACAAAAGCAGAGCAAAATACTCAAAACAGAATCGGAGCAACAGACTCAAAATAGAATCTTAGCAAACTACTCTAGAATATTCTCAAAACAGATTAATTGAAATACACTCCAGAAGTAAAGCATTAGTGAGCAAAAGACTCAAAACGGAATCTGAGCAAACTACTCTAGAATATTCTCAAAACAGTAGTGTTGTAATTCAAAGGAGTTTGAATTAGTGAAAATACCTACTGAAGGAAGGGACTGGACGTAGCCTAGTTAACAGTGAACCAGTATAAATTGATGTGTTATTATGTTATTATTATCCGCTGCTAAATCTGATTATTTATTCATCAAATAATTTGTATCAATTCAACATAACAGCAAAAGAATTCATGTTTTGCAAACACAATTCAACCCCCTTCTTGTTTTTGCACCTTCAATTGGCATCAGAGCTCATTCTCAAGGTTGAGCACTTTACAGTGTTTGAGGAAAGATCCAAGGGTTTAAAATATCTGGATTCAATGAAGAAGCTGTTGGAGGAAACATACCTCCTCTATTTAATGGAGAACGATTTGAGTACTGGAAGGACATGCTGAGAATTTTTTTTATTTCACAAGATCTTGAACTTTGAGACTTAGTGGAAGATGGTTATACTGCTCCAAAAGATGCTGATGGTGTTAAAATTTCCAGAAGAGATATGGATGCTGATCAGAAGAAGATGTTCAAGTTGCATCACAAATCCAGAACCTGCATGATCAATGCAATCACGTTCAAGGAGTTCGACAAATGCACTAACAGAGAAACAGCAAAGAGCATCTATGATAGTCTAATTCTGACTTACGAAGGCAGTAAGCAAGTCCAAGAAGCAAAGGCTAACATTCTAGTCAAGAAGTATGAGTTATTCAAGATGGAAGAAGACGAGGACATTGAAGCAATGTTTTCCAGATTTCAGACTCTGGTCTCAGGATTAAGAGTACTCAAGAAGAGCTATACCACTACTGACCACGTGAAGAAAATCCTTAGAAGCTTGTCAACCAAGTGCAGACCAAAGGTTACTGCCATTCAGGAAGCAAAGGATTTGAACATTATGAAGTTGGAAGAATTAATCAGCTCCCTCAAGTCACATGAAATAGAGCTGGAAGAAGATGAGCCCAAGAAGAAGAACAAAACCCTAGCCTTAAAATCTAAACAGAAGAAAGTTCTAAAAGCAGAAGCAGAACCAGAGTCAGAATATAGTGATTCTGAGAACCAGAATCAAAAACCAGAAGAAGAAGAAGAAAAAGAAAAAGACATTTCCTTCATAACCAAAAAGGTTCTGAAGATATGGCAAAACAGAAGGAAGAAGTTTCCCCAGAGGTATTCCAAGCATTCCAACAGAGGAAAGGATGAACATGACAAAGAAAGTATCATCTGCTATGGATGCAATGAACCTGGACACATCAAGTCAGAATGCACAAACCTTGAGAAAGGAAAACGCCAGAAGAAAGACTCCAGACCCAAGAAGAAAAATCTAATGGCAACATGGGATGATTATGATAAATGTTCTAAAGATGAAGAAGTAGAATTAGCCATGATGGTTCACATTCATTCTGCCTCTAGATCCAACCCAGACTCTGATTTTGAAAGTGAATCAGAAATAGAATTGGCTCTGACGGCTCACACAAGCGCTACATCTGGATCCGATACAGAATCTGATTCTGGAAGCGAATCATCAGAAGATGAAAAAGAGGTATTTTCTGAACTTACTCGATCTGATTTAATTACTGCAATGAATGATATTTTAAATATCAACAACAAACTGTCTTGAAAACTGAAAACACTTAGGGAAGAAAATTCAATTCTAACCAAAGGAATTGTTGTTTTAAAGAATCAAAATGCAGAATGTAAAACAGAAAATGCAACTCTTAAATCTAATATTGTTGAGCTTAAGTCTGAAAACCTAACTCCAAAAAGTAATCCTTGTTCAACATCAAGTAAAAATATTGTATGTAATTCTGATATGCATGAACAAGTTTTACAAGATTTTATTGTTAATGGTGTGGAAAGAAGCAAATATGCTTCTATGATCTATGGAGTTAGTAACAATGGTAAAAGAGGCTTAGAATTTGATGAATCTGTAACTGTAACTGAACATATTCCTTCTAATGTTTTGTGTGTTGTTTGTGCTAAGAAAGGTCACTCAAAATTGTCTTGTCCCATGATACAATCAAGGAAAGACAAGAAACCATTCAAGAATAACATACCTGGACCCAACCAGATTTGGGTACCAAAAGATAAAATTGTTTATGTTGCAGATGTTCTGAACAACCAAAGTAAAACACCAGTCATGGTGCCTGGTCAATGGATGCTGGCAATATATGAAGGGAAAAAGGTTTATGTTCCAACATCTACCAAGCAGAAGCAAAGTAACTCTGGTGGAAGAAGAACTGGTAAATACAATGCTTATCAAAACCAAAACCATATGAGGAACAGGAAATACCAAAACAGATAGAGAGATCCCACATATCAACAAAACTTTAACCCAAAACTTTAACCAAATGCTCTGATACCACAATTGTAACACCCCGAGTTTAAAATACAGCGCGAGTGTATTTTTTTTTTCAATAAATAATTAAAATGAGTTTTCCAAAATTAATGTCAAGGGAATTAAAATAAAATTTTCCTCAGTTCATTTCAAAAGAGAACACCCGGCCTGTGGCCACTAAATAGCATCAGAGTGCAGAATAATACAGCAGAAAAGTCATACATTAATTCCCAAAATAAAATTACCTTTCCCAACTTAAAATCCTAGACCTCAAGTCTAACTAATCATGCACTAAGCTACAGTAGCACGGTCTCCACCGTATCCTCTACAAGTATTGTCTTCAGCCAGTTGTCTACCCCTCTGCGTTGTCCACGAATACGCCGTATGTGAAAAATAGGGAAAACTAACGACGTTACCGTCGTTAGTGTAACCGTCTGTGGGACGGGTTCGGGTATCATCTGAGGGCAAAGCCCAATTTCCACAATAATAGTAAAGGGTCACCGACTGAAATTAACAAATAATCACATAGCATATATTTCACAGCAACAAATACACCCATGGCATATCATATAACAATGATGAGAAAAATATGCTCATTTTGAAATTTCATGACATGTATGCCTTTTCAAAACAGCAATCAATTAACATGGAAAAATATGTCATAAGTACAGCCAATACTTCAACAATCATAATCATTTATCAAAAATTCAGATTTGAAAAAGTACTTATACACACAGCAATTTCCAATCATCAACATATGCCCAAATCGTGACCCACCGGTCAATCACCCCGATGCAATATGTTTATGCTCATGTATAAAATTTCTTGGAATCACCAAGGTGCAGTCGCTCAACAGACCAGCACAATTTATATGTATGATAGACTTTAACGGCCCTCAAGACCATGGTGCAATCGCTCAACAGATCAGCACCAGTGCAGTCGCTCAACAGACCAGCACGTTTCACATATTTGAATGGACCACCACGAACACGCGGCCACTCTACAACACATCACGGTTACTACATTCACGTGTATTAGCCTCTCACAGGTCAAATACACAGAAGTTAAATCCTCGCACTGATAGAATGGACCACCACGAACACGCGGTCATTCCGTAGCCCACTACTGTGGTTACTACTTAACTTCGCGGCCCATCACGGTCACCGCATTACTCTATGGCCCATCGCAGTCACCACCTGACTATGAAATGCACGGACATGCAATGTTTTCTCTTCACTGAAAACAGTATGCAAAAAAAATCAAAAACATTCAGCCTTTCCAGCATTTCCCCCAGAACATCTCAACACAATTAACTTCATCATCAACACACCAATGATTAAACATTTAAGCAATCATTATCACTTTACATTATCTCAAAATTCCATTCTGAATTATCATAAGTCTTTCCTCAACTCTTTAAAATTCATAAAATAGTGTTTAAAACTGAGATTTCTGGAAAATACGAATCTGTATTCGAATACAGCCTCTCTGTATTCGAATACAGGAGCCAAAACAGTGCAGAATTAACACTCTGTATTCGACTACAGCCCCCCTAGTAGTCGAATACAGAGGCAGTCTCAGTGCACATATCAACATTTTTCACTACATCAGTAAAGTCTCAAAAATTTCATCACCCCTACTTCAAACTATCACAAAAAATTCCATTTTAATTCGTCATAAACATTCCCCAATACTCCCCAACACGTAGGATTCACAAAACAATGTTGAAAAACTTGAAATTTCTCAAAACCTGAATCTGTATTCGAATACAGAAGCTAAAACTATAATTTCAACATTCTGTATTCGAATACAGCATGCCTGTAGTCGAATACAAAAGCCAAAAACAGAACCAGAAGGATCAACATCAGAACATCAGAAACAGAACCAGAACCAGAATCAGAATCATCAACACCAGAACATCAGAAAATAGAACCAGAATCAGAATGATTAACACCAGAATCATCAAAAGCAAAACAGAATGATTCACACCAGAATCATCAGAAGCAAAACAGAATGATTCACACTAGAATCATCATAAGCAAAGCAGAATGATTCACACCAGAATCATCATAAGAAAAATAGAATGATTCACACCAGAATCATCAAAAGCAAAACAGAATGATTCACACCAGAATCATCAGAAGCAAAACAGAATGATTCACACCAGAATCATCAGAAGCAAAACAGAACGATTCACACCAAAATCATCAGAAGAAAAATAGAATGATTCACACAAGAATCATCAGAAGCAAAACAGAATGATTCACACCAGAATCATTAGAAGCAAAACAGAATGATTCACACCAGAATCATCAAAAGCAAAACAGAATGATTCACACCAGAATCATCAGAAGCAAAACAGAATGATTCACACCAGAATCATCAGAAGCAGAAACAGAAACAGAATGACATTAATACATTCAGTCAAACAGAAATCATCACATAGCATCAAAACACCATCAGTATGCATTTTCGCATTTTATGCAAAACAGTTTTATGAACATGCATTTTGATCAACTTTAAAATAACATGCAAAACATTTTTCAGCTTTCCCACATAAGCAAAACAGCATGTTATATCAGCAAAAACAGCCAACATCACAAAATCATCAACATCAACAGAATGCATTTCTCATTCTTCAAAATGACATGCAAAACAGTTTTTCTTCAAAAACAGAAATGGAACAACGTGCATGTCATAACAATATGTATTTACAGCCCTAATGCAACTAGAAAGTGGAAGGTGCCCTTACCCTTGTTGCGTTTTCTGCTTCTGCTCACGTTTATGCGTCAAAAACGGTGAAACTCCCGCCTACGTTTGCTGCTACGAAACTGGGTTCTTTAGCTCCGTAATGATGTGGGGAACAACTTTTGTACAGGGGGTTTGGTGTTTCGGTGCTTGGATTTCCAAGTAATGGCACTTTTGAGGAACTCTCTTTTTCCTTTCTTTTGAAATCGTGAACTGGTAAGCATAACAGAATGGGAGAGAAGGGTACTGTTACATGCAGTACTGTTACATGCAGTATGGAGGAGAGAAAAGTTTCTGTCTTTGCTCTATCCTTTGCAGACCATATATAGGCACCTCCATGTGCCACCTCATCACAATTAATGTTAAAATATTGTTGGATCCTCCAGCATTTAAACGTTTTGCAATTAGCCGCTAATCCTTAATTAACTGTCCGATTAATTTAATTACTCATAACTAAATTAATTTATTCTTCATCCAATAATTTTAATTCATCTTCCAAAATAAATATTTATATATATATATTCACTCAAAACATACATATATTAAATATTTTACAAATATCCCCAAAATACCCTTAATATTAATTCCAAAATTAATATTAAATTTAAGGGTCTTACAGGTTACATCTTGATGTAAATACTATTATTGTTTGATATTTATGTTTAATGTGATAACAAGAAGCTTGATCTTAAAAATCAAAGCTAGATAAGTATTCTGCAGGTTTTCAAACTGTCAGAGGAACCAAGTGATTCACGTGATGTGAACACTTCAACAGAAACAGTATTTCAGTGGTTTCAAAAACAAGCAGAAACCACCAGAAGCAGAATTAATGGTTTGGTTGTATTGAGTTCATTTTTAAATTATTTGATTTGTATTATGTTATATGACAAATAGCTTGACCTGAAAAGTCAAAGCAAGATGAAGCTGATGTAGGTTAACCAGTACCAGAGGAAACCGAAGCAGGTTAACCAGAACCAGAGGAAACCGAAGCTGGTTTACCAAAACTAGAGGAAACCGAAGCTGGTTTACCTGAATCAGAGGAAGTTGATGCAGATCTACTAGAACCAGAAGCTGATACACATCGACCAGAACTAGAAGCTGATGCAGGCAAAAGAACTTGAAAAAGTAGAATTACCAGCAAGCATACGACAAATCTTCAGAGGATGAATCTGAAGAAAGATGGATGGAAGTACAAATCTTCACATCCCGAAATGCTAATCATTGGGAGTGCAAGTGATCTCTTAAGGATCAAATCATCACTTAAAGAAATCAGTTTGTTTGGCTTACTTTCATCTATTGAACCTACTTTTGTTGATGAAGCACTGAGGGAAGATGGATGGATTCTTGCCATGTAAGAGGAGTTAAATGAATTTGAAAGGAATGATGTTTGGGATCTAGTTCCTAGACCAGAAAAGAACATTATTGGAACCAAGTGGTTTTCATAAACAAGCTGAATGAAAAAGGAGAAGTTGTCATAAACAAGGCACGACTTGTTGCACAAGGCTACAGTCAGCAAGAAGATATTGACTACACTGAGACTTTTGCTCCAGTGGCCAGAATTTTCTAAATTGATGCAGCAGGAATTTCAAATGAGCATGATGGGAGAACTTAAGTTCTTCCTAGGAATACAAATTCAGCAAAGTCAAAAAGGTATATACATTCATCAATCAAAATATACAATAGAGCTTCTCAAGAAGTTTAAGATTAGTGAATGCAAATCTATGGCTACTCCAATGCACCCTACCTACTCACTTGAAAAGGATGACTCAGGACAAAAAGTTGATCAAAAATCCTATAGAGGAATGATAGGATCTCTACTCTATCTCACTGCTTCGAGACCTGATATCATATTTAGTGTATGTGTATGTGCTAGATTTCAGTCTGACCCTAGGAAATCCCATTTAGCTGTCGTTAAGAGAATCCTTAGATACCTAAAAGGCACTACCAACCTCATATTGTTCTACAAGAAAAATCCTACATACAAACTGAGTGGATATTGTGACTCTGATTATACTGAAGATAAACTCGAAAGAAAGAGTACAAGTGAAAACTGCACATTCTTAGGAGAAAACTTAATATCCTGGACAAGCAAGAGACAAAGCCCCATTGCCATGTCAACAGCAGAAGCTGAATACATTTCAGCAGTCTGATGCAGCTCCCAACTCATTTGGATGAAACATCAGCTGGAAGACTACAAAATCATGGAAACAAACATCCCTTTATACTGTGACAACACTTCAGCCATCAACCTAACCAAAAACCCTATCCTACATTCTAGAGCCAAACACATAGAGATCAAGAAGGTGCAAACACGAGAAGGGGGGTTGAATTGTGTTTGACTTAACTTGAATACTTTTCCTGTTTTTATACTTTTAAAACAAAACTTGATGTATAATTAAAAACAGAGTTAGCAGCGGATAAAAAGTAAAAACAAAACTCACAGTTTTTATACTGGTTCACCATTAACGAGGCTACGTCCAATCCCTTCACCTTGAAGGATTTCACTAATTCAAACCTTGAATTACAACCTTGCTACTGACCCTCCAAGTCAGTCTTCTCAAACAGTCTAACAATCCTAGACTTCTTTGAGGAATGCAGCTCCTGTCTTCAGCCAATCTGACAATCCCAAATTGTAGAAGAAATCACAACACTATAAATCTAATTGCCAAGTAACTTGCTACCCCTTCTAACTCCCTCAGATTGTAGACTCTACTTCAACAACTTAGATTTAACACACAACACTATGAATCTAATTGCCAAGTAACCAGCTACCCTTTCTGACTCCCTCAGATTGTAGACTCTACTTCAACAACTTAGATTTCACACAGTGGAAAGAAAATAACAAGAGTACTTGCTTCTTGATAGCTGGAACTCACAATTGACTTCTATGAAAATTTGGGTGTTTGCTTTGGAAGTGTATGACTCTTTTGTGATTTTCGATGCTGAGTATTCTTCCTTGAGCCTCCTTTTATAGATGCAGATTAGGGCCTCTTCCAATGCTTAAATTCGAGCTGAATCTTGTTGGATTCTCTTGCAAAAATAACTTGACCAATTGGGCTTCATTTAAATAAAAAACATATCTTCAGATTTTCTTTCAAAATAACTGGCCAATCAAATCAGTTAGTTCCTTCCCGCCACAGCTCCTGAATTCCACAACACCTCACTTTATTTTTGTAACAAATCTTTTTAATTCCCTGATCATAATAAATTAAATTCTTCACCGTATAATTTTCCTGATTAAATGTGGACCATTGGATCTTCATGCGCTAGTCCACATCTGGACCATCCTAATTGATATGCTGTGATCCTCTGATATCGGCCTTCCCTGGACCACACTTCTTGACCCTCTGATCTTCTGATTTCGGCCATCCTTGATGCGCACTTGATATGCTATAATCCTCTGAACTTGGCCTTTGCTGGACTATACCTTCTATCCCTCTGATTTCGGCCAACACTGGGCCATGGTCTGATCTTCTGATCTGGACCATCACTGGACCAAATAATTAATTCTGAACCATTGATCTGGAAACCTTCCCTCTGATCTGGACTAATTCTGGACTTTAGTATGGATTAAATTGAAATTAAATCTGGACAATTAATATTTCAGTCTGGACATTTTACCTTTGATTTTGGACCAGGTCTAGATTGATTCTGGAATTCATTTCTTCTGGTCTGGACTAAGTTTCATGCCCTGAATCATGGTATCTTATGGTCTGGGTCATATCTGGATTGATTCTCTTGTTCTGGACCCTTAAACATAGCTTCTGGTTGAGTCTGGAACTAGTCTGGGCAGTTTATATTTCACTGCCAGACCATCTTCTGGTCACAATAACTTCTGGAATAAATTTGATATTTGATTCCTCTTGGTCTGGATCAACTCTCCCTCTAGCAGGCTTTCTTCTGGTATGATCCATGTTTCCTTCTGATTTTTCTTCCTTCTGTTCTGGGCCAGCAAACATATCTTCTGGTGATGTTTTGACATCCTGGAACATCTTCTGGAAATTCCAGAATTCATTTTCCTTTGATCTTCTGATTTCTTCATATTCTGATTGTATTGAATTTAATAATTCAAGGTACAAAATAAGATTACATTGAGTGCTTTTGCAACCATCAAAATCCTAAGTACTTAGAACCAACTTGGTTCCAATAGATCAAACACCACTTCATCAGAGATTATGTTCAAAAAGGGGTACTTAACATTCAATTTGTAGACATTGATCATCAATGGGCAGACATATTCACTAAACCACTACCTGAAGATAGGTTTGAATTCATCAAGAAAAACCTTAATCTTATCTTCATCCTTAACCTAATAGCTTAGTTTAATTTTTTGTATGTTATTTTATTTTTCGTGTACTTTTATAATTAAAAAAAATAGTCAAAAACAAAAAAACAAAAAAAACAGAAGATCTCTTTTCTTCATTCAATCCTTTTTGTCTGATGACAAAGGGGGAGAAGATGTAATATTTGATAAAATATCCGAGGGAAAAGATGATGTATTTGAAAGAAGGAGAAGATGATGTATGATGTATTTGATATGATATCTAGGCATTACTCTTAGGGGGAGAAAATATAAAATGAAGCTTAGTCTTAGGGGGAGTCAAAGTCAAAAGAAAGAAAAATTATTATCAAAAATACATTGTTTTCATCATCAAAAAGAGGGAGATTGTTGGAACCAAGTTGGTTCTTGCAATTAAAGTTTTGATGTTAACAAATGTATTTTATGAAAATCGTATTTTGACTTAGAAGAAAAATAAAAAATCAGAAGATGTCATCAGAAGCATAAACCAGAAGATGACGTCACCAGAAGCAAAAATCAGAGGATGACGTCACCAGAGGATGTTACCAGAAGATGACGTCACCAGAAGCAGAAATTAGATGATGATGTCACCAGAAGATGACGTCACCAGAGGATATCATCAGAGGATATTACCAAAGGATTTCATCAGAGGAATCAGTCAAAGAAAAATGCTCAAAACAGAATTGGAGCAAAAGACTCGAGAAACAGAATCTAGCTAAAAATATGCTCAAAACAGAATCTGAGAAAAATGCTCAAAACAGAATTTGAGAAAAAGACTCGAGAAACAAAATCTAGCTGAAAGTATGCTCAAAACAGAAGCGGAGCAAAATGCTCAAAACAGAATCGGAGCAAAAGACTCAAAACAGAATCTGAGCAAACTACTCCAGAATATTCTCAAAATAGATTAATTGAAATACACTCCAGAAGTAAAGCATCAGTGAGCAAAAGACTCAAAACAGAATCTGAGCAAACTACTCCAGAATATTCTCAAAACAGATTAATCAAAATACACTCCAAAAGTAAAGCATCAGTGAAGCTCTAATTTCAACTATAAATAGAGGCTTAATGCTGAAGAATAAAGCATCGAAAAATAGAAGAACTCAAGCAAAAATTCATAAGTATTCAGAGAGTTCAAAGGAGAGAAACACTTGCTTAAAAGATAAATATTTTCTAAGTGTTCATTTCTTAGAGTGTGAAGCTGATCGTCATCATAAATTATTCAGAAGCAAACACTCCAGTTCACTTTAAGCATATTGTGAGTATCAACTTTCTAGAAGTAATTACTCAATTCTAATTTCGATCCCTTATATTAAATCCTATACTGTTGAAGTTTCTTCTAAAATATGGGGTTGTCAGGTTGTTAGAAAAAGACTTAGCTTGTAGGTTTAAGGTTGTGAAGTTTCTCAAAAGTCTGGGGTTGTCAGACTGTTTGAGAAGACTTGGCTGGTATAGTCAAGGTGTTGTTATTCCTCAAAAGTCTAGGGTTGTCTGGTTGTTTGGGAAGACTGACTTGAAGGGTCACTAGTGTTGTAATTCAAAGGAGTTTGAATTAGTGAAAAGGCCTTCTGAAGGAAGGGACTGGACGTAGCCTAGTTAACAGTGAACCAATATAAATTACTGTGTTAATATGTTATTATTATCCGCAGCTAAATCTGATTATTTATTCATCAAATAATTTGTATCAATTCAACATAACAGCAAAAGAATTCAAGTTTTGCAAACACAATTCAACCCCCTTCTTGTTTTTCCACCTTCATTAATGTCGATGTTAAAGACAAAGGGATCTTGTTTCCCTGGTAGTTGAAAGAAAGGTCAGGGATGGACAAATCTAAGTACTGCAAGTCCCAACAAAGTAGTGGGCACAATACTAAAAGAAACAATTATGGAGTCGAGGACAAGAAAGCTCGCAGGTCCTATCAAGGCCAAAAAAAAACATTCGAGGTAGCAAATTCTACCCTTAACACTAAAACAAGAATGGGAGTTAGAAAAGACATTCCCTATAGTCATTGTGATTATAGGTAGTTACGTGGACCCTTGGGGCGTTCTTTTCTACTTCGAGAAGAAATCTTTGTGTCATTTGGAACATTTCTCGTACACAATGGGGATTTCAAGTGGGTTTTCGATCTCACAGGAAGCAAGCATTACCTCAGTAAAGAGAATATTGGTTGAACTAGTAAAAATAAAGTCGAAGATGACTCAAGTGTTAAAGACTTCAAATAGGGTCCCTCTATCTTTTATGATGGGGATCTGGTGGGTGGAGTCCCTAACCACCATATCCCACTTTTGATCCAAGTTTTTGTGTCGAAACGTAATGTTAAACGTTTTGGTCGATCAAAGGAGCTCTTGCGACATTATGTACGTCGAATTGTTCAGAATGCTCAACTGACTAAAAAGAACCTCGTGCCATAAGTAGGTTCTGACCTCTTAGGGTTCAATGGCTCCATCAACTGTTATTGAGAGAAATTTCTTCATTTATTCAGTTTAAAGACCATAAATTTTGAGGAAATGAGGATTCATCATTGGTCCATCTTACACTTTGGAACATAAATAAGTTTACTAGTAACCAACACCTTTTTAAATGATTTAACTCTTTGTTTATCTAGTTCTTTTAAAGAATCCACCCCTTGTTTTACACTCCTCCAAAGTGTGACCAATGCATTGACTACAAGAATAAAAATAATGCAACTTTTTAAATTCTATATCAACAAAGAAAACATAATCTTGTCTTTCCTCAAGGATTTGAGCATGCAATTGTTGAGATAAATCAATCTCCATTATAACACGAGAAAATGAACAAAAGAACGCTTGTTTGTATATTCTTATTTAGAAATAGGAACTCCAACTCCTCCAACAATAAAAAATAGAGCTTTGGGATAACAATATTGTTGCAGGAATGCTAAAACTCTTACCCAACATTGAGTATGAGTTTGATTCTACTTAAGAGGAATAAAAATCTAGATCCATTGCAAGAGATGTAAAATACTTGGCTTTAGATGCCAAAATCCACAAGATCATAACCTCAAAAATATTCTTTTAAAGAAAAAAAAACCCTCAAAATATCCTTTACTAATGTAGCTTAAATGCCAAGTGTAACGCCCTGGATTTTTTATCCAAAACATTACTTAAAAATACTTTTAGAAAAATTTATGACAATTTTTTTTTAGTAAGAATATCTAACATTTATCCATTTAAATAATTAGTAACAATCACGTTTATTTAATATTATTAAAAAATGTTTATTCAAAGCTAAAACAAAGAAAAATCAATTATTCCTAATGGAAGGGAATCCACTTCCATATTTCAAGAGTTCAAGGGCATTTTAAAATTTAGTGACAAAAGATTTAAAAATAGACTTAGAAATATCGCGGCAATTCTATTATTACAAAATTATCTTGAAAAACCCATTTTTACGCTACATTCGCCGCACGTTAATACTCATCAACTACTCTTGAATCTCCTTGAACTCATTAGTACCTAAAATTTTTTGTAAGGGTCAGTTTTTTTCCATCATCCACATCAAACCAAAGCTAAACATATAGAAGAATAACACAAAACATATAAAAGTAAAAACTTCCAATTTAAAAGAAAAAAATGCGTAAATCGGTAAAATGTATATAAAAAACATATGTATAATGCATGCTCCTAAAACTATATGATCCGGATATAAACCTGCCACTAAGGCAACTTCCACACAGAAGATCACTCATACCAATGGGGAAAACAAATCTGCCACTAAGGCAACTCCCACGAAGATGCATATGTCATAACATGATGATATATTATCAAAGAGATATATTCCCACACAGCCCACTAAGAATCATGTCATATGCATTCAAAATCACTTTTTAAAAATCATCATCTTATTCACATATCACTAAGATCACATACCACACATCCATATCATGAGTATCACATATTCATAGACAAATAATCATAAAAATTATAACTTTTGCCACATACACATAAAAATCAAAAACTTGATATCATACACACCATAAAAATTAGCACGTTAACATATATAACAAGAAAATTCAAACTCCAACTCATATACATCATCACAGTTAAAACATTATCACATATAACATACAAATTCAAACTTTATTTCATATCCATCATAAAAATTAAAACTTTATTACCTATAGCATAAAAATGCTTACTTTACTTCATATTTTTCATAAAAATTAAAACTTCATCATATATAACATAAAAAATTCATACTTTACTTCTTAAAAAAATCGTATATTATATATATTGACTAAACACAAAGGATTGGGGTTACATTATTTTAATTCATTAGTGCATATTTTATTCCTTTCTAAAATCAAGCGATCACAATTATTAATTTCATGTCATCCAACCAACGGTCTAACTATAATTTGTGTGGGGAAAAACTCTTACCTTAGCTAAAGCTTTAAGCCCACAAAGTTGTTCACAAGAAAAAGAAATTTCAAGCTTTTGATGCACGAAGAAGAGGAGGTGTGAAGGTGATGGTAGCGAGGGTTTTGGTATTCCTTTCTATTTATTATTAGTGAGCATACAGAAATTGTGGACTTAGGGAAATTTAAAGTGGAGATTATTTGGTAGATAGTGTTGGGCCCAAATAAAGAATAGAAGGGAGAAAAAAAAATTTCTTAACCTTGATCATACAAAAATCAAACCAAAAACTCCTAGCCTAAATCTCTACTATGGGTTGGGTCACACCAAGCCACAAACCCTTAGCCCAAATTCTTCTTGTACTAAATAAAACATCTACATATATATATATATATATAACTCCTCTATTGATTAAATAATTCTTACTATTAATTTTATCAACTACCATAAGTCGAACAAGACAAATAATTATCACACCTAAATTAATATTGAAATATATATATATATATTTATAGGTCCTAATTATTTTAAATAATAAATTTCGAGGATGTTACAATACTCACCCCCTTAAAAATAGTTTCATCCTCGAAACTAGCCAGACATGAAAAGGTAAGGGTAGAGCTCTCTCATTTTTTTCTATAATTCCCAAGTTGCATCTCCAGTTGTTTGGTCCCAAATAACCTTGACCAAGGCGATCTCCTTACCTCGTAGGTGCTTAGTAGTCCTATCTCCAATGCTCAGTGGTGGAACTGCAAAAGAAAAGTTCTCCTTCAACTGGATATCATCTGGCATGATAATATGGGAAGGATCAGCCATGTACTTCCTCAGATGTGACACGTGAAACACGTCATGCAGTTTCGCCAAACTCGGAGGCAACGCAATTTGATAAGCTACGAGACCCACATGTCGGAGGATCTGGTATGGGCCAATGAATTTAGGAGTTAGCTTCTTAGACTTCAGTGCCCTACCAACTCCAGTAGTAGGCGTCACTCTGAAAAATACATGTTCACCTTCTTGAAACTCCAGCGGTTTCCTCCGTTGGTCGACATAACTCTTTTTTCTGCTTTGTGTTGTCTTCATCCTTTCTTGGATTAGACGGACCTTATATGTGGTATGTTGTACCAATTATGGCCCCACAATTAAGTTCTCACCATCTTAATACCAACACAAGGGGGTTTAGCACTTACGCCTATACAGAGCCTCGTACAGTGCCATCCCAATGCTCGCATGATATCTGTTGTTGTATGTGAACTCAATGAGAGGCAACATAGTATCCCAACTTCCTCGCTCATCCAACACACATGCTCTTAGTAAATTGTAACACCCCGAGTTTAAAACACAGCGCAGGTGCATTTTTTTTTTTTGAAATTAATAATTAAAATGAGTTTTCCCAAAATTATTTCAAAAGAATTAAAATAAAGTTCTTCGTAAAATAGTACGTTATAGATTAATCGATGAACGTAAACCAAATACTTCATCAGGATTATCACTAAGTACTTATCTTGGAAATTAGTTTTTAAACATTAATACATCCCAAAATATCATTGTCATAATACATCAACAGCAAATATCAGAGTACATGGTTCAGCGGAAAATAGTACAGTATTTCCAAAATAAGACAAATTACAATTTCAACCCAAAACCTAATACATTAAGTCTAACTGATCATGCGCTGAAGCTGCAGTAGCACGGATTCCCTCCGCATCCCACGCAAGTCTCTTCTGACTCTGTAGCTCGCTTCGACGTAACCTCCTCCTCCTCGTGCAGAGAGGGGTCGATCTCCTCAGAAGTCAAGTCAATACACACTCGTGGCCGCTTTGGCGGTGCTGGAATCTCGTAGCAATCATCGGAGATCCTAGATGGACCCGGAATCTCAGTCGCTACTGGACTCAGCTCTTCACGCTTCTCTACCGCATCAGACTCATGTATCTTTCTTCCAATCACAGGGTTGGGAGTCACCCCCCTACAGTGGCCTCCGTCTCAACCCTTTCAGTAGACTCCTCAGCATCGTCAAAAACTCTGTGCGCCTCTAGCACCAGGCTGGAAGGCACAAGAAACTCTATGCTCGCGTGAGTGCGCTCTACGAAGTCTTCCACGCCGTCAGTCCTACTTGTTCGCTCCAGCCACCCCGTATAAGTCGCTCTGCTTGAGAGGGGGTCAAATGCCCAAGCAGTGCGCGAGTAGCGATCAAGGAAATTCAACGACGTTTCCGTCGTTCGGGTACCCTCGGGCGGCGTGGGTTTGGGAGGCATCTGAGGGCAAAGCCCAAAGTCCACAATATAATAGCAAGGGGTCACCAACCGAAAATAACAAATATTCACATAGCATATATTACCCAGCAACGATTTTAATCATGGTATAACGTATGATGATGAGGAAAATAACAATGCTCATTTGAAAATTTATGACTTACATGCCTTTTCAAAACAGCAGTCAATGATTGTGAAGTATGCGGTAAGTACAAACAACACGTCAACAAAACACAATCATTAATTCAGAATTTCTGATTCTGGACAGCACTCACACACATTAATTTCCAACATTCATCATATAAACAATCGTGACACACCAGTCAAATCCCTCAATGTAATGCATATATGCTCATGCATAATTTTCTTGGAATCACCAAGGTGCAGTCACTCACAGACCAGCACAATTTAACGACCTTCATGACCAGGGTGCAATCGCTCACAGATCAGCACCAGTGCAGTCGCTCACAGACCAGCACGTTTGACATAAACCAAGGTACAATCGCTCACAGATCAGTACCTAGTGCAGTCGCTCACAGACCAGCACTCGTGCAATCGCTCACAGATCAGCACGTGGTTGCGCATTTCAGGGTACAGACGCTCACAGTCCAGTACCAGTGCAGTCGCTCACAGACCAGCACTTATATACCAAGGTACAATCGCTCACAGATCACTACCTAGTGCAGTCGCTCACAGACCAGCACTCGTGCAATCGCTCACAAATCAGCACGTGGTTGCGCATTACTCTGTGGCCCATCGCGGGTACCACTAGACTATGCAATGCATGAATATGCAGTGTTTCACTTCTCTAGAAACAGAATGCAAAATCAGACAATTCATGCTCTTCATCATGTTTAAATATTTCAGCACAGTCATAAATAACAACACCACAATCATGATTAAACAGTCCATTAATCATTAACACTTTGAAAAGTTTTCCCAAACTCTTAAAATTCAATTACAGAGTTTAAAATTGAGGATTTTTGGAATTTTACGAATCTGTATTCGAATACAGCTCCTCTGTATTCGAATACATAAGCCAAAAACAGTGCAGATTGACACCCTGTATTCGAATACAGCCCTCTGGTATTCGAATACAGGGGCAGTCTTAGTGCACAAAACAACATCTTTCATTACATCAGTAAAGTTTCAAAAACTTCATCACCACAACTTCAAAATATTACCAAAAGTTCCATTTGAATTCCCCACAATAATCCCAACACTCCCCAAATACTCAGGGTTTACAAAACACTCTTAAAACTTGGAAATTCTGGAAACTCGAATATGTATTTGAATACAGACCCCCTGTATTCGAATACAGAAGCATGAACTGCAATTTTAACATTCTGTATTAAAATACAGCATGACTGTAGTCGAATACAGGAGTTCAACCTTTGAAAAAATTTCAGCATTTCCTCCCATGTTCTTAAAGGTTTTCAAACATCTTTCTCTCCTCTTTAAAACCATTTTACAGACTTCTTTTCAAATCATTTAAACCTTCTTAGAGTTTCTCAACACTTCAAAACTCACATGACAGTGATTAAAATTTGTTTTTTTCTGGAAACACGAATCTGTATTCGAATACAGCTTCCTTGTATTCGTATACAGAAACTGAAACCAGTGAAAAACAGCATTCTGTATTCGAATACAGCATGCCTGTAGTCAAATACAGATACGAATACAGTGTTAAAATTTCACTTTTGTATTCGAATACGACATGATCGTAGTCGAATACAGATGCGAATACAGAAGCAAAAATATTTCCTCTGTATTCGAATACATGGGCTCGTATTCGAATACAGGTTTGAAAACTTTAAATAAAACAGAAACCTGGAAGGTTGTATTCGAATACACACATGTTGTAGTCGAATACACCTTCGAAAACCAGTGAAAGTTCAACCCTTTTCAAACTGTTTTCTTTAAAAAAAAAATGACAAACCATTTATCAAGCAGATTCTGCACTTTTTCAAAAAATCCTTTCCTCATTTAAAATCCCTTTTTCCTTTAAAATCATCAACACCACCAGAATCACACAAAACAACCAGAATCAGAATCATCAATATCACCAGAACCACACAAAACAACCAGAATTAGAGTCATTTTCATTACCAGAATCCCACAACATAAAACAGAATCAGAACCATTAACACCAGTTCATCCAAAACAAAGACAGATGATCAATCATCAGCATCAATCCAGACTTTTCCAACCATCAGAACATCATGCAACATTTCAGTGTTCTCACTCATCAGAACAAACATGCATGCATTCAGTTTTCCCAAAACACCAGAGCAAACATGCATGCATTCAGTTTTCTCAAACACAACAGAATGACATGCAAACATCACAGAACAACTAAGCACCAACATGATGCATTTTGCATTTTAATGCCATTTTCAAGACAATTTTAAAACATGTGTTTTTAATCATAACTAAAATGGCATGCAAACATTTTCCAGCCTTCACACAGAAGTAAAACAACATATTTTACCAGTAAAACAGCCAACAACAACTATCAGAATAATCACTTATCAACAAAATGCATTTTCTTTCAAAATGTCATTTTCGAAAATGGCTTTTCTTTTAAAGACAGAACTGAAGCAGCACAAATTTATGGCCCTAATGCAGCTAAAAGATGGAAGGTACCCTTACCCTTGTAGCGTGCTCTGCTATTTCTCTTGTTCCTGCTGCGTTCCCTTTCCTGCGTCTAAAAACGGCGAAGCTGTTCCCTTAGTTTGCTGCTGCAAAACTGGATTTTTTATCTTCGTATTGAGATGGGGATCAACTTTACTACTGGGGGTTTTCAGGTTTGAGGCTTGGATTCTTAGTTACTGGAGTCTTGAGGAATTCCCTCTCTTCAATTCGAATTCGGGAAACTGGGCAGAACAGAGACAGAATGAGAGAGGAAATGGGGTTGGTACATGCAATATGGGCAGTGAGGAGGAAGGAATGGTGTTCTGACTTCACCATCCTTCTCACTCCTATTTATAGGCTCTCATGGTGCCACCTCACTTGCCACTTGTCTGATTTCCAGCTTTTAATTGTCTTGCAATTAGCCACTAATCCTTACTTAATGGTCTGATTAATTTAATTACTTGAAATTAAATTAATTTAATTCTACATCCAATAATTATAATTCATCTTCCAAAATAAATATTTATATATATATATATATATATATTCACTCAAAACATACATATATTAAATATTTAACAAAAATTCCCAAAATACCCTTAATATTAATTCCATAAATTAATATTAAATTAAGGGTCTTACATAAATCCTCCAAGGTATGAATATTTATTTCTGTTTCCCATCGGTTTGAGGGTGATAGGCCGAACTCAATCTCAACTTAGCACCCAATGCCTCATGTAATGCTCCCCACAAACGAGAAATGAACTTCATATCTCTATCTGACACAATGCTATAGGGTACTCCATGTAGTCTGACAATCTCTGCAAGCTTAGTCACATCATAAGTAGTCCTCACGGGTATGAAATGGGTAGATTTGGTCAACCTGTGACAATCACCCAAATGGAGTCAAACTTTCGTTGAGTCTTAGGCAATGTGTAACACCCCGAGTTTAAAACACAGCGCGAGTGTATTTTTTTTTTTCAACCGAAATAAATGAATGAATTTTCGGAATTTAATTCAGAGTAATTCAAATAAGATTAAGTCATTTCTTAAAATAATTTGTCGTAATCCAAAACGATCAAATGCAATTAAATAATTACATCACGATTAATAGAGTAAGATATTTTTGGGAATTTAATCTTCAAAATATACCAAAATAAAAATACATCAAAAACTGTATCCTGGACCCACCAAAATATTTATCAGAGTGCGGAAAATATACAATAATCCCAAAATAAGTAAATACAGCCCTCAACACTAGGCCCTATACCAAAAAGTCTAGTCTGATCATGCACTAAGCTACAGTAGCAAGTGATTTCCACCGCCTCCTCCACAAGTCTCGTCTTCACCCCAGTTGTTCATCACTCTACGTTGTCCATGAATACTCCGTACATGAAGATCAGGGGAAACTAACGACGTCTCCGCGTATGTTAGCCTCTCACAGGCCAGAACATACAGAAGTTAAATCCTCGCACGGATAGAATAGACCGTCTAATACACGCGGAACCACTCCATAGCCCGAGTAGAATAGACCGTCTAATACACGTGGAACTACTCTGACCTCAGATAGAACAGACCGTCTAATACACGCAGAACTATTCTATAACTCATGGTTACTACTTAACTTCGCGGCCCATCACGGTCATCGCATCAACTCTGTGGCCCATCGCGGTCACCACCTGACTATGCAATGCATGGACATGCAATGTTTTCTCTTCACTGAAAATAGTATGCAAACATCAGCAAAAATTCAGCCATTCCATCACTTCCTCAAAACCATCTCAACCCAAATAATTTCATTATCATCACATCAACAAAGAATTCAAGCACCTCATCATTACCACCTCACACTATCTCAAAAACTCCACTTTAATTCATCACAAGTCTTCCCAATGTTTCCCCAACTCTTAAAGTTCATAAACACATGTTTAAAACTGAGATTTCTGAAAAAGAACAGTCTGTATTCAAATACAACTTCCTTGTATTCGAATACATAAGCTAAAACAGTGCAAAATCAACACTCTGTATTCGAATACAGCTTCCTTGTATTCGAATACAGAAGCTAAAACAATGCAAAATCAACACTCTGTATTTGAATACAGCTTCCTTGTATTCGAATACAGAAGCTAAAACAGTGCAAAATCAACACTCTGTATTCGAATACAGCTTCCTTGTATTCGAATACAGAAGCTACAACAGTGCAAAATCAGCATTTTTCACAACATCAATATAGATCTCAAGAACCTCATCATCACCACTTCAAAACTATCTCAAAAACTCCATTTTAATTTATCACAAGCCTTCCCAATATTTCCCAACTCTTTATGTTCATAAAACAATGTTTAAAACTTGAATTTCTGAAGAAAATAACGAATCTGTATTCGAATACAAAAGCTAAAATAGTGAAAAATCAGCATTCTGTAATTGAATACGAGGGTGTTGTATTCGAATACAGATGCGAATACAGTGGCAAAAATGGCAATCCTGTATTCGAATACGACAGGGTCATAGCCGAATACAGATGCTAAGTCAGAAGCAAAAATCCCTTATCTGTATTCGAATATAGAGGCCCGTATTCGAATACAAGTTCAAAAATTTGAATAAAACAGAAGCTTTGCGCTGTATTCGAATACACTCATGCCGTATTCGAATACACCTTCGAATTTAGTGAAATTTTACAGAAAACTTCAACACGTTTTCAAATTCTTTTCTTTGAAAAACCAACACAACACCAAAACAAAATCACCATTCTTTTGAAACCACAAAACTCAACATTTTTCATCAACAATAGATTTTCCAGAAACACCTTCACCCATTTAAAATCCTTCTCCTTTAAAAATCACCCTCAACACAATCAACAACAGATTTTTAACAACACAATCAGAAAAGCAGATCATCACCACCAGAATAACCTCACTGTTTTTCTTCAACCACAAAACTCATAACATTTTTCATCAACAACAGATTTTCCAGAAACACCTTCACCCATTTAAAATCCTTCTCCTTTAAAAATCACCATCAACACAATCAACAACAGATTTTTAACAACACAATCAGAAAAGCAGAATCATCACCACCAGAATAACCTCACTGTTTTTCTTTAACCACAAAACTCATAACATTTTTCATCAACAACAGATTTTCCAGAAAACACTTCCACCATTTTAAATCCTTTTCTTTTGAAACCATCATCAACACCAGATTGTTATCAACATAATAGAAAACAAAATCACCAACACCAGAACAACCTCACAGTTTTGCTTTAACCACCAAAACAGAAAGTCAACCACAAAACAGAACAACCATTTTCAAATGTTTGCATTTTGATCATTTCCAAAACAACATGCAAAGCATTTTCCAGTATTCCCACACAAACAAAACAACATTGTTGTATCAGCCAAAGCAGCCAACATCACAGAATCATCAAAACATCAACAGAATGCATTTTCATCTTTCAAAACGACATGCAAAACAGTTTTACTTCAAAAACAACAACAAAAACATCATCAATGCCACAACTGCATGCATTTACAGCCCTAAATGCAATCTAGAAAGTGAAAGGTGCCCCTTACCTCTGTTACGTTTCCTGCGCTCGTTTATGCTACCACGACACTGTGGGCGAAACTCTCGTTCGCGTTCGCCGCTACGAAAGTTAGTTCCCTAGCTCCGTAACGATGAGGGGAACAAATTTTGTACTGGACACTTTCTGGTTTGGTGCTTGGATTTCCAAGTAATCTCACTTTTGAGGATGCTCTCTTTTTTTTTCTACCAACAGAAAAACAGAAACGAGCAGAGAAAGGGAAACAGTTGCATGCAGTGAGGAAGGAGGAAAAATGGGTTTTCTCCCTTTGTTCTTGCCACTCCCTTATATATATAGGCACACATATGTGCCACCTCATCCAACAATAATATTACAATATTGTTTGATCATCATGTACTTAACCACTCTCGTCGTAATTAACAGATACATCTTAATTAACTGCGTGATAGTTAATTACTCGTAATTAAATTTAATTTATCCTTCATCCAATAATTTTAATTCAACCTCCAAAATAAATATATATATATATACACAAAATATACATATATTAAATATTTTACAATTATTCCCCAAAATACACTTAATATCAAATCCATAATTTTAATTTTAAATTTAAGGGTCTTACACAATGCTATCATGAAATCCATGGTTATACTATCCCATTTACATACTGGTATATCTAATGGCCTTAGTAGTCCCCCTGGCTTTTGATGTTCTACCTTAGCTTTCTGACTAGTCAAACACGAAGCCACATATTCTGCTACTTGTTTCTTCATTCTCGGCCACCAAAACTTATGCTTAAGGTTTTTATACATTTTGGTGGTACCAAGGTGAATACTCAGCTTGCTTTTGTGGGCCTCATCCAAGATAGTCCTCCTCAATTCGGTATTGTCGGATATACAAACACGTCCATTGCATCTCAAAATACTGTTTGGGCCCACCTTGAATTCAGATGCCTTGTCGAACTCAATCAATTTCCTTTTCTCTTGAGTCAACATGTCTGTAACTTGGAGAACATTAATCTCATTCATTAATTCACTATCTATAATGATCATTCCAGAGTGCACTTCCCCCAATGGAGAATCCAAATTAAGATCCAAGTCATGGAACTTCTCTAACAACTCCAACCCCTTCATTGATTAAATAATTTTTACTATTAATTTTATCAACTACAATAAGTTGAACAAGACAAATAATTATCACACCTAAATTAATATTGAAAGAAAAAAAAATATATATATATAGGTCCTAATTATTTTAAATAATAAATTTCGAGGATGTTACATCATTACCAACAAATTTAGTGTATTAGTATTGCATTGTCAAATTCTATTGTATAATAAATAAATAAAAAATTAAATCAATTTCTTTATAGAAATGAATTTTATGAAAACAATTAGGAGGATCTATGCTATCTCTCTTTTTCTATTTTTTGAAATTTTACCTTATTGTTATAAATAAAAATTATAAATTTGCTATATTTTAATAAATGACATTCTCAGTTTTGAATCTTTTGTTTTTCTATCTATGCTCCTTGGTTTGCTTTAACAAGTTCATGTGTTTAGCAAGCAACGTTTATACAACTCAAATCTATATATTTTAGCCGAATTGTTGTTAATCAAAGAATTTTTTTCACGCTAACGGGGACTCAAAAGAGTTTTACTTGATTATTAAGTAATTGGTCAATATTATATGCAACTTGTGCATTTGTTTTTCCTCTTAGTTTCGAGGAGGAAACTATTTTTAAGGGGGTAAGTATTGTAACACCCCAATATTTTTATATATATTCTTTTAGTAATTGTTGTAATTTATTATTTAATTATTAATTTATTCTTTGTGTAAAAAAATTAAATTTTATGACCCTCTATTTTACTTGAATAATTATAACCTTTGTTTTTATTTAATTTTTTTGGCGTGACAATTAAATGAGGACAATTTATGGCATGATTATTTCCTAAATGAACTATTGTGTATTTTGTATATTTGATTAGCTTCCATAACCATGAAATTGATGTGTTAGATATGTTTGTTTTATTTTGTTATGTGTGAACTGCACTGATATTTTTGTCTTGCTTGATTTATTTTAGTTGATGAAAATATTAGTTGAATTACTTAATTAAATTATAATTTATAGAAGTTGTATTGTTTGTTAGTTTTATTTTGGACCAAATAAGTATTCGGCTTAGGACAAAGTAGAGTTAGTGAGACTCGACACTCATGTATGAGTGTTCTTGCTTGAAAATATTTTTGGTCCATCCATCTTTAGTATAAAAAAAACTATAACTTACCTCATTATTTTTACTCTCCTTCATGACAAGTTTTTATGACAATTCATGGTGTTGTCTTGGCATAAAGTAGACTTTATTTCCTTGTCTCAACCAATTAAGAGAGTTGCACCCACTTCTCTCTCCTCTTTACCACCTTTAATTCATTTTTTTAAAAGACGATTACAAATTTAATTATGAGTTTTATCTTTTTGTGCAATTAAGATATGACAAAAAAAGAAGACTCTTCTAATTTGTTATATCTCACGCCTCTCTCTCTCTTAAACAAAGATTATGTTTTTATTTTATTTCTCTACAAAAAGAATTCTAGGCAATTTTTGATGTCATAACTATTAGCAAAAAAAATTAAATGATAGCCTACATCAGTCCCTATTTTTGTTGTCTCCTAAGTTTCCAAATTTTCCATATCAAACGAGCCTTTTTATGTAATAGCCCGACCTTTACCGTTATCGGCACTGCTACTCACGATCTTCTCTACCCCTTTCTACCCATTGAAAATAGGAGTTTTTGCCTTTCGTGAGAGCCGAATCCAGTACCTGAGAGATAAATACTGCCTCATCTCATTCTCACTACCAATTGATATGATAACTCTATATCAGCATAGGTTTTGCATTACATTTTAGTGTTATTTATTTTCTTTATATGTTGTTTAGTTATAGTTTAGATAAGTCTTTGATAATAAATTCGACATTTAGAATCTTAAAGCTATGAAGGTGTTTGTGGTGTTGGTTATTTCTCCCTAACACGATAATTCTCGAAGTGTAGTCTATTTCTTGTGTTTAGGTACTGTAGGTGATCATATAGAGTTCAGAAACGCAACAAAAGTTATTGAGTCATAGATACATAAATTGGTGGCAAAAAGAGCTCTTAAGATGTGTAGGTTGTCACGGCTCACCTAAACGAAGCAACTGATTGCCTAAACAATATGGGATGAAAAAAAAATCATGTTCTCTTTGGTGATGAAGTGCTTGCCTAGGTGAGGGAGGCAGATTTTGGCCAAATTTTCATTTATGGACTAGTCACCCGGACGACTGATGCAAGATTGTGTGCCTTTTTAGGGATTTTTCAAAGCTTTTGAGCATTGGAAGATCAATATTATTGTATTTGGAAGGAAAAAGAGTTGATGATTTCACCTTGGTTACAAGAAATAGAAGATCCAATCACTCTTTGTTTAATTCACAATCCTCCATTGTAATTATGTCTTTGAACATGAGCTAAGTCTCATATGATTAGGATTTTGATGAATTTTGTTGAATCTATATGACTATGAAATTTTTAATTAAATATTTATGCAATTGAAGTTTTACATGTTTATTCAATTATTTTTGTGTTTCATATTTTTCTGTTGTTTTGCCAATTCTGAATTGAAATAAAGATTACTTCACTATCAGAAAATAGATAGTAACAACCGGAACTAGAATTATTGTATGTTGAATTGCATATGATTAGACTGTATGTTGAATATGATTAGACTATATGTTGAATTGCATTGTTTTGACGATTTGCGGAAACTTTACATGATGAATTGCATTATTTTCCTTAGACGTGCTATTTTTATAAATTGTATTCTTTTGTTGACATAATAACACTATTTGATTATGCAAGAATAGTAAGAGCATCAATTGATTTTGCACTATGCTACATTGTTGGCAGCATCTAGCTTATGTGCATGAGTTACACCTTTGACAGCATCAAACTTGACATGTTGAAACGCTACATTATGTAACACCCCGTTTTCGTAGGAGTTTTATTTGTGTTTATTTTGTGTCAATGGTAGTGTATATGACATAGTTGTAATATGTGTTGGGTTAATGGACTAAGTGTAGGTCATTCTTATCAAGTTAAGTTGTTAGGAGTTAGAAAATAATAAAGTTAACAAGACAATTTTGAACTAGCTCAAATGGTGAGAACCCTTTTCTTATCATGTGATGTATAGTCCTTTAAGACGTCAATCTCTATGATTTGCTTCGTCATCTAATGGGAACCTTCACAATGTGAAACATGTTTTAAGTGGGCATGTGTAGTGCCACATCGTCGTACGATACAATGTGATTGTCATGTAATAACATGTTTACTGGACTAGTATATATAGGTTTTAGTAAGATATTTTTAGCCATTTGTCAAAAAAACCCTACACAAGTCCATAAACCTTAGATGTCAAAAACTCAATTTTCTCTTAAATCATAAAAAATATAAGTCATTCATACCAATTATCTTTCAAGAAACTTAGAATTTCCAGCATATATAAATTGTTATAAGAGCATTTTTCACCCAACAATAAGTTATGTTTTCATTTTGTTACGACTTCCACCAATTATTTTTCATTTCCATTGATTAATTTCAAATTATGTCGATTAATATTTATCCTAGAAATTTGTTATTAATTTTGATTGATAAATCAGAGTTGAGCCAATTGAATCACGAGGAATCAAGCTAGGAGCCAAACCGTACTATTCTTATAGGTTCAGAAACTTGGCTCCAAAAATACCACAAAAATGGTTTTATCCACATTTTGACGTTATTTAATCAATTAAATAAATGACCTAATCAATTAACAAGATTTTTGCTCAGGATAATCCATTAACTTAACATACTCAATCAATTAGCTATTATAGATAAATCAGAAAACACTATTTAATTATCTTATATTCATGTCTAAGCATTCAATCATATAAAAAATAGCACCTGGGATGTTACATATACTACTCATTTCGGTTGGACAACGAGCACCAAATTGTCTTGTTCTTCTCTTTTTAATTTCTTTTCTTTAGTTTGTTATTAGAGGATATGCTACCTACACACTTTGGCAAATATCATAAGATAAATTGTTCTCTTATATTTATTATTATTGAAACACCAACGGTTACATTGTTCTCGAACCAATTTAATTCTTGCAATCTCCTTATTTTTAATAATGACAAACAATTATAATTTTGATGAATAATTTCCCTTTTCTTTAAACAATAGTTAGCTAACACAAAGCAATTTAAAAGAACGAAGGAAGAAAAGAAAAAAAGTATTCAAATATACAAAAAAAAAATGATATGATGTATAGCAGAAATTCAAATGTTCCCCCTGAATTTAATAAACATAAACTATTAAAATAATATCAAGAAGAAAAATTATTGATACCAATAGATAAATACATCAAATACTTTTTAAAATGTTAATCTCAAAACATAAGATTATCCATGTTGTTTAGGGATATTAAGCCCATCAGAGTGAGGTAGACTCGTATGCATCCAAATAAGAATATTTCAGATATCCCCCATTTGTCATAATTAAGTTTTTGAGATGTTAAGCTGATAAACAAGGTTATATAGGCTTTTCCAAATGTATTAAGCTCATCCAAACAAGGTTGAGTTGTGAAAGTTAGTTCTTAACTTTCTAGAACCAAGTCTTTTACATTTTAAGCTAAAAAACAAGGTTATTCAAGTTCTTCAGATCTTATTGTTAGGTTATCAATTTATTCGTGAGTAATGATGTTGGATGCAAATGAGCTGGTATCTAATGCTTCAATTGGGTTAGATGAATTTTGTTTAACGTTCGATGTAACACCTCGAGTTTTTAAACCGCGCGAGTGTATTTTTTTTTTTCGACCAAAATAAATGAAAGAATTTTCCAATTAATTTAAAAATAATTAAAATCAATTTAAATTGAAATCGTTCGACATCGTAATCCAAAATTCAAAAATAATTAAACAATTACATCATAATTATAGTCAAGTAATTTAATTTTTTGGGAAGTTGATCTTCAAAAATTACCAAAATTAACTACATCAAAAACTGTATCCTGGACCTACCAAAACACTATCAGAGTGCGCAAAAGATACAATTATCCCAAAATAAATAAGTATAGCCCTCAACACTAGGCCCTATACAAAACTAGTCTGATCTGATCATGCACTAAAACTACAGTAGTACGGTTCCACCGCATCCTCTACAAGTCTCGTCTTCACCCTAGCTGTCCGTCCCTCTGCGTTGTCCATGAATACTTCGTACGTGAAGATCAAGGAAAACTAACGACGTCTCCGTCGTTAGTGTAACCGTCGGTGGGACGGGTTTGGGTATCATCTGAGGGCAAAGCCCAATCTTCTACAATAATTGTAAAGGGTCACCGACCGATATTAACAATTACCACATAGCATTTATGTCAAAAATAACAAGTATATTCATGGCATGTTCCAATGCTTATGACAAAAAGAATGAATAAGTATGCTCACTTATTAAAATGTATAACTTCTATATCTTTCCAAAACAGCCAATTTAACCTTTAAATCATGTTGCAAGTACGAATACAATCAACAATCACACATTAGGCACTTAGAACTTATAAAATACTTGCACACATCAATTTCCACTCATCAATTCATATCAAATCATGACTCACAGATCAACCATCCCAATACAATATGTATATGTCAATGTACTCAACTCTTGGAATTACCAAGGTGCAGTCTCTCACGGACCAGCACGATTTACAGATCGAATTGACCGTCTAATGCACGCGGAACCATTCCGTAGCCCAGATAGAATAGACCGTCTAATACACGCGGAACTATTCTGAACCCGGATAGAATAGACCGTCTAATACACGCAGAACTACTCTACAACCCCTCAAGGTTACTACATTTACATGTATTAGCCTCTCACAGGCCAAATACACAGAAGTTAAATTCTCGCACGGATAGAATGGACCGTCTAATACACGCGGAACCACTCCGTAGTCCGGATAGAATAGATCGTCTGATACACATGGAACTACTCTGACCCCGGATAGAATAGACCGTCTAATACACGCGAAACTACTCTATAACCCATCACGGTTACTACTTAACTTCGCGGCCCATCACGGTCACCGCATCAACTCTGTGGCCCATCGCGGTCACCACCTGACAATGCAAGGACATGCTTTGTTTCCTCTTCATTGAAAACAGTATGCAAATACAATCTGAAATCCAGACACTCCATCACCACCTCAAACCATCTCAAAAACTTCATATAGTTTGTCATATGCCTTCCAAATGTTTCCCAACTCATTAAGTGCATAAACCAATGTTTAAAAATGGAATTTTTGAAAAAAAAATCAATTTGTATTCGAATACAGCTTCCTTGTATTCGAATACAGATGCCAAAATAGTGGCAAAAATCAGCATTTTTCGTATTTGAATACGAGGTTGTCATAGCTGAATACAGATGCGAATCCAGTGGCAAAAACAGCAATTCTGTATTCGAATACGACAGGATCGTAGCCGAATACAGATGTGAAGTCAGTAGCAAAAATTGCAATTCTGTATTCGAATACGACAGGGTTGTAGCCGAATACAGATGCGAAGTTAGAAGCTAAAATCACGTATTTGTATTCGAATACGGAGTGTCGTATTCGAATACGAGGTTCAAAATTTGAATAAAACTTGAATTTTTACAAAAGTGTATTCGAATATGCCAGTGTCGTATCCGAATACATCTTCGAACACTGTAAGATCTTCCAGAAAACTTCAACACATTTTCAAATTCTTTTCTTTGAAAACCAACACAAACACCAAAACGTAATCACAACTTCTTTAACCACAAAACCCAGAACATCCTCAACACATATAATTGATTCTACTCATCAACACAACAACAAAAATATCATCAATGCATCAACCAAGGCAGCAACAACACAGAACAACAACAGCTCAACAACATGCATTTTCATCATCCATAACCACATGCAAGGCAGTTTCAGTATCAAAACAACACCATTTTTAACACACATAACTCATAACAATTATCCATCAAACATGCATTTACAACCCTAAATGCAATCTAGAAAGTTGGAAGGTGCCCCTTACCTTAGTTACGTCTCCTTGCTTGTTTACGTTACCGCGACAAAAATCGGAGAAACTCCTGCTCGCGTCGTCGCTACCAAAGTTGGTTCTCTAACACCGTAACAATGAGAGAAACAACTTTCCTTCTTGACGTTTTCTGATTTGAGGCTTGGATTTCCAAGTAATCTAGGTTTTGAGCATGCTTTTTTTTTTTCCTTCACCAACACAAACAAAACTAAAAGAAAGAAGAAGAAGAAGAAGAAGGAAATAAGGAAGAATGGTGCACGACAGGTAGGAGACTGATTCTGCTTCTACTTTTTCTTTTTCCTTTCCTCTCACTTTAATGCTTATATATAGGCATACCATGCCACTTACTGTGCATACCATGACCCTCAAGCAACTAAATACTCCCGTCGCAATTACGTCGACAGAAAAAAATTTAATTAACTGCCCGATATTTAATTACTCGTAATTAAATTAAATAATTCTTCATCCAATAATTTAAGCCAATCTCAAAAATATTTATATATATATATATATAAATATACATATATCAAATATTTTACAAATATTCCAAAATACACTTGATATTAAATCCATAATTTAATTTAAAATTTAAGGGTCTTACATTCGAGTTCGGATAATCAAGTCTTTCTATAAATGGAAGAGAAGCGATAAATATGGAGAAAAAAATGGCGGTACATAGTCATGGATAAGGTAGTTTGAGGTTAAGGAGTTGTTTTAGTGACAATTTGAGTGTCAACGGAAGATTTTGTTCCTAGTGTGTTTGAACTAAATTTGATGGGATGAGTTAGAGATAGAGTTTTTGCTTGAGATTGAGGATCAAAATCATTTTATGGGTTTTGAGAGATTAGTAGATTATGAGAACTTAAATTTTTTGCAAAAAGTGGAGGGAATTGAACAAGTATCTCTTTTAGTAGAGAGAGGGGCATATGGATTAGAGGTAGGAATAGCAGTAAGATTAAGAGCTTCGTTTATTTTGGCCAAGAAGATTTTGATTTCTTATCTAATATTCAACCCATATAAAGCACATTCTTCTAATGAAGGAAGAAAACTTGGATTTGCCCAAAGTATGTCTTCAAGAAGAGTGTAGCAATAAAATATGATTACTTCTTTGTTGTCTTCATCGAAGATGACAAACAAATTTTTATAGGTTCTAAATGGGGTTACAACATCGAAAGATCTATCTTTAAGCTTTCTCATTGTAAGACTAGACGCAGTGACAGTTTTGGTTCTCCTTTTCTTTTGGATAACACATCACAAAAGTTCCTTCTCTGTCCTCTTTATGAAGTTCTTCATTTGTATCACTTGATCTAACTTTTAGTTTAGCTAGAGTTAGATGATTGAATAGTGGTCCCGCAGAAGTCTCCAAAAGCTAATTGTCGTAGATATTTTTTCTATTTTGGAGCACTCAATGATTCAACATATTTCTAAACATCTTGAGAGAACTATTCTTAGAGGTATCAAATTTGTCGTTTTCAATCTTGAGGAAAAAGAAAGCTTCATTTAAATGAGTGAATAAGATATGTGGTAGATTTATTTTCGTTTGTTTTGCAAAATGTCGTATGACAAACTTGAAGCATCGAGTGACAATTTCGTACAAAGTGTTTTAGGGCAGAATACATTCAACAATGGTTCTATGTAAGACTTTAAATTATGGGTTTAGATCCAAATATTATTTTCCCACTAATTTTCTTGAAGATGGTTTGACAACTTTGTTATGATTCCATCTTCCCTCTAAGTGCAGATAATTTTTCTCCTTCATAGTGGCAGTTGATAGTTTTTTATATTATTAGAGACGTGTTTGGTTTAAAAGATGGGAGGGAAAGATACAAGAGAAAATAAATTTTAAATATTTGGTTAAGGGGCGGGGAGGGATTTTAAATGGTTTATAATTTACTTTGGTTTCATATCATCTCCGATTAACAATTGAACAAATTAAACACACATTATTTAAAATATTTTCTCCCCTCCTTGTCAAATCCCTCTAACCAAATGAACCTTAAGATAACACTCCGTTTAACTATACCTTAAGTTTATTTACAAAGAAAATGAGACTAAATCGAACAAAACAAGGAAAAGGAAAGAAAGACAAAAATTAAAAGCCTCTAAGAAAGACACTACAATTCCTATAACCAACCAAGGTGATTGAGGCAAAATTTGGAATAACATCAAAGGTTATATCCAATCTTAACATATCTAAACCATACTTAGTAAAAACATCTGTCGTTTGATTAGTTTCACAAAAATCATGAGACAAAGTGTAGTGACTTAGCTGACCCATATTACCTATGTCTTATCAACCAACATGAAGTAAGGATGACTATATTGTAGAGTTAAAACCTTAATTTCTGAATAACTCCCAATGCCACATTGGAGTCTGACTCACGAGACAATTTAAGGCATTTCAAAATAGTTCATAGTTCTGCCATCATAATAATGCACAAAACAAGCAAAATCGAAATGGGACAAGTCCTAAGTTACCTTTTACTTGGCTTACAACAAATTATAAAGAGAAATAATTCGTTAAATACAACTCTTCACACATAAGAAAAAAAAAGTTTTATTTGATGGTCCTAAAAATATAGCAAAACCCAACATATTTTATCTTATTTAATACTATTTTTCTTGAAATATCATTTGATAAAATAAGTTTCTATGCAAAATAAAATAAAAAGGATAGTTTTAGAAATGAAATAAATGAATTTTAACCATTATTCTTAAGACGTATTTACTTAGTTTTGCTTATAATTGAGACTGAATGAAGGATATAGAGAACATGATTAATATTAGCATCTATTTAATGAGTAAATTTGGATAAAATAAACATATACTTCAATGAATTATGATGTATGTTTCATTCTTCAAATATTCTTGTATGTATAATCGTAAAAAACATATAAAAATAAAAATCAACTTTATTGAGCTTTTAATTTATTTTTAACTGACCTTGGATTTTTTCCAGATCCATCGTTTAAATGTAAACAACATTACTAGGAAATGATATAATTATTTTATTTTATTTATTATTACTACTACTATTATTTTTTGAATAAATTTTCTACTTAGTTCTTTTATACAAAACGGATCCAATTTCAGGCCCAACAGGCCCAATTCAAGTAAACCCAACAGTTCACCTCCCTCTACCATATATAAACCCTCTTTTTAGGTTTCCCAAAACCCTAACCAAACCTCTCCCTAATCACACAGAACCTCCGCGAGCACCTTCCTGCCGGCGACAGAGCGAGATGAAGACCATTCTCTCCTCCGAAACGATGAACATCCCGGAAGGTGTAACCATCAAGGTACACGCTAAGGTGATCGAGGTTGAAGGTCCACGTGGCAAACTTGTTCGTGATTTCAAGCATTTGAATCTCGATTTTCAACTCATTACTGAAGAGGATGGGAAGAAGAAGCTTAAGGTTGAAGCTTGGTTTGGATCTCGTAAAACCTCTGCAGCTATTCGTACTGCTCTTAGTCATGTGGAAAATCTCATCGCTGGTGTTACTAAAGGATTCCGTTACAAGATGAGATTTGTTTATGCTCATTTTCCTATTAATGCTAGTATCACTAATAATAACTCCGGCATTGAGATTCGTAATTTCCTTGGTGAAAAGAAGGTAATTTTTTTGTTTTTATTTTGATTATATTTTATTTGTTTTTTGAATTGATTATATGTTTATTTTTGTTATTGTTTTTAATTTACTTTATGAAGAATGTGTTTTTTGGTTATCGCTGCAATTTTAGTTAGAGTTTTTGGATATGCTGATGGTTTTCTAATTGATTAAGATTTAGTGGTGCCATTTTGTAATTGCTATTACTTTGAGGTTTATTGGATTTAATGTTGATCCTAGTATTATTCATTCATTCTTGTGTGAAACTAGATTTTATTTAAAATTAATTTGGATTTTTGACCAACTGTGTGTGTTTTTAGAAGAATAATGTTATTCATGTTTTTTTATTTGTGACTAAACCTGCCATATAAAGCTTCCATTAGCACAATTGTGGTGCCTTCAAAATTTAGCCATGGTGGTTGTAATTAAACCTGCATTGTTATCCACCATGGGGTTTCCATGGCTGATATTTAACAACATTGCTTGTGAGAACCCATGTTTCTTTCTTAATTATTTGTTTAGTATTATCTATGTTATTTGGCGCATGTTGTATATGATTTGCATTTTCGCAGTATTTTAACTCATGCCAATGGGAGTTTTAGTATAATGTTTGTTTTTGTCCCTGATCCATTTTATTAGTTATTGTGTCTCTGGATATCAAAATGATGTTTGTATTCTTTTTGTTTATGCTATAAGGTTGTGATTGTGGTATTGCTTTTGCTTTGAGAGGTTGAGATGATCTAATGTTGATTGTGAATTATTTATGGATGGGTAAAATTAGATTTAATTAAAACTTAGGTTGGACCAGCTATGTTTATATCTATGTAATTTTAGGATTAACTTCTCAGAATATTTTTATCGTACTTACTCTATATCTAAATTAGATAGTTCAATTCTAAAAATTTCTTACAGTTTTCCAAGTTTTACTGTTGTATATCAGAGTGAGTCTGTTTTTCAAGAGTTATTGTTTTGAATGAATAGATTTCTATAATGTATGTTGTTAGTTGGTTGTCATATGGATTTATCAAATCTGTATTTGGTTATCAAATTTGTAGGTGAGGAAAGTGGACATGCTTGAAGGTGTTACTATTCTTCGATCTGAAAAGGTCAAGGATGAGTTGATTTTGGATGGAAATGATATCGAGCTTGTCTCCAGATCTTGTGCCCTCATTAATCAGGTATGCGGTTCTCTTTTCTGCATATATGCATGTGTTCCTAATAATATCCTTTTACCAATTCCTCTTGCTTTGATTGTGATGTAATTTCTTACTCTGAATTTTAAATCTCTTTGATTGTTACAGAAATGCCATGTGAAGAACAAAGATATCCGTAAGTTTCTCGATGGTATTTATGTCAGTGAGAGGTCCACAATATCTGAAGAATAGATGGTGGGCAAGTAGGAATATTGATATTAGTTTGATTTTCTCATCTGCCTTAATTGTTTACTGTTTAGTGCTGTCTCTTAGGTGACAGTTCTTTTTAGCTTTTGAACGAATCACAATTTTGTGTTATCTAAGTTATCATTTTGGAAGATGTTACTTATAAATTTTATTACATACATTGTGGTGGAATATTTTCTTTGATTTGGTGTTTTTACTTTGTTAAAAATTCCACATCCTGATTTCCGTATTTCTGTTTCTGGTCTTTACAAATATATTTCTTTTATTTTGAAATTTAAAACTATAATGAAAATCTAAATAGTTGAATCAGATATCTTCTATTTGCTGCCTTCATAATGTATGTCCATAATTATCATTACAATGTTGTCATGCTTAATGTATGTTAAAACAGCATACAGTAATGTAATTTATCTCCATCAAAGTAATAAACGTGAAACAGGGGTTTAGTAGAACCTTGGTCAACCTGAAAATAATTGCGATGATGACTATGCACTTGAGATTTTTATTAATTAGGGTTATGTTTGGGACGCCACTGAGGATATGTCTCTAGATCGGCTCTACCAGGGATATGGGTCGTCAGAGTACAAAGTATGAATGTATGATGATTATGCATATGACAAATATTAAGGTGAACCAACGTGCACTATATAATATAATGTAGAAAGTTTATTCTAGAGATGCCCTTTAAATGATGAGCATCTCAAGTCCCAACTGGATGGAATTTAAGGATATATCTTCTCTCCACTAAAACAGATCCATGTTTACAAAAATACGTGACATTGTGATCCATTCTAAGGAAGAAGGAATGGGATGTGTAATTTCTGATTATCATTTCCCACGTAATAGAAAGATAAGATTATTTAAGTACTGATTGAAGTATGGATTTTGGTTGTAAACTAGGATGTGTATCGATTAAAACAAAATGGAAAAGATATTTGGACATCACAATCGATGGCAGGGCACCGTACTACGGTTTTAAAGGAACAACCGACAACAAATTGTTTCATCATCGAGGATCAAACATGGATACTAGTTGAGTTTTCTTTCATTTGAAGGAAGCGTATTAACCACCACTTGGGCCACCGTGATAAAATGTTGAAAAAATTGATATTTGATGTTTAATATTTAATAACATTGTTTTATCAAGAAAAAAAATTAATTTATTCAACATTTCAAAATAATTTTTAAGAATGCTGATTAGAATAAAATTGTCATCAAGTATTTAACATATTATTTTTTAAGGGAATATTCATTCTTGTCTCTAGAAAAAAGTTTAGAACCTAGTTTGATAAAAAATAAAAAATAAAAAATAAACAATTTTTAATATCTGATAAAAATAAATTAAAACACTTTAGTCCATATATCATTTTCAATTTCCATATAAAAGGAGTTTTCTATGTTGATGTGCGTGTTTACTCGGAGGTAAATTTGTACATATTGCTTTATAGCAGTATCTCTGTAAGAAAATTAGATGAGAATTAACAGAAGTGTTTTTTTTTTTTTTTCTCTTAAATTGTAGGGTTCAGTTTTTTTTTTCCTTTTCTTTCTCTGTTTTAACAAAGAAGCCTACGGCATTTCATTGATAATTATGTTCAATACCATGAGGTTTGTCAACTAATATTTTGAAACTATGTGGTCGTTTTAGTAACTACGTGGACAACCTAGTCCGTTTGTCTCTCAACAAACTAAACACACAACACAAGAATTTCAATAAAATATAAAAATATATTTTTGCTACCTACCTGTCCACACCCATCAAATTTTTTTTTTTAAAAAATCAAAATTCCGAATATACACTTTTGTTTTTAAGAAAAAATTTAAACATCTTTTTCACTATTTTAAACCCAAAACTCATAACCTAAAAATCATCCATAGCTCACCCACCATAACTCAGTGTCGTTTAAAACTCACAATATTCACTTATAGCTTACAACTCGTTAATTTCATATTCTCATTGTGGTTAAAGTGTCCAAAGAAGGAAATGTTATTGTTTTGTATTTGCGTTAATTTTTTTTTAAAATCTGGAAATGTTATGTTAACTCAGTTCACGTACGTTGTGATCGTACGTTTACGTACATATCAAATATTTAGAATTTGAAGAAAGTATGTAAACTTAGTTAATGGATCCAAGTGGGAGCCTTGATGCTTTTGTTGGCGTAATACATTTTTTTTGCTCTTAAAGTCCTATATGATTTTTGTTTTGACAAGTCAAATTTCATATATAAATAAATAGATTTTTTGTTATAGTATATCGTTTCATAGAATTATGGTATTAGATGGATGGATATCTGTTTCACTATGACGTAATCAAATGTCTAATGAGTAATTGCCCAACTTATTGGGACATCATATCATTCGTCGCATTTTTATTTTATTTTCGTTCTTTTTCTGTGTGCGAAGTCATTTTTTTTAACGGTTAATAATAGTATAGACGATTTTAAAACCGAATTAAACTTACATGGTTAAATTTAAAACAAAAAGATTACAAAGAAAAAAATGAAAAGAACACAAACTTAAAAGAATCAAACACATGTGACACGTTTGAAGTAGCAATATCGATTTACAAGAAAGGGGGTTTGAATTGTAAATCCGCTCTTTTAAAATACCAGTTAAAAACTTGAGAAAATAACTCAAGATTGATCTTGGTTGTGAAAACAGAAAAAGGAGAACGTTTCTTGGTTTTCACCAGAAAACAGAGAACGTTCTTGGTTAGTTAAAATCAACAGTTCAGTTTATCTATTTAACTTGATAATTAACAAACTGAAAGTAAATAGAGATAAGGGAAGAGATATCACACACAGATATATCCTGGTTTACCCAACCCGGGCTACGTCCAGTCCTCACAACGGTGAGATTTTCCACTAAGTGTTTAAAACAAGAACCTTCTTGGTTTTACAGCACCTAGTTCAGATCAACCTTGATCGGTTACAGTTTGTCAATCCTTTCCACCCAGAAAGAATTACAATCGGATCACCTATCAACCCTTGATAGGATTTTACAACTTCACCTTTTAACCTTAAAAGGATTTTTCTAAAAATGACTCACTCAAGCTATAAACAAGCCTTATAATCTTGAGTGTTGAATGACAATGATAGGATTTAAAACAAAATCTGTTTTGACTCAACTCTTGTTTGAGTTTAGATTCTTTACAAATGGTTTCAGTAAACTAAAGATAGAGAATTTCAGATAGAAGGTTACTGATTTCTTGAGAAGCTTTCAAGTGTGTAGATGTATGTGAGTGATGTTTTTCTCTGTAGTTGAAGCTGTGTTTTCTTCCTGAGCTTTGGCCTTCCTTTTATAGGCGTGAGAGCATTTAATGATGGTCAAATAGAGCCATTGGTAGTTCTCTTGTCAGGCTTGACCAAAGGCAATATTTCGGATTAAAAATAATCCAACTTTTGATTATTTTTAATTTCTGTTTTGACTGGGCTGAAACCTTTGATTCTTGGTCAGATTTCCTTTGTTTAATGATCCTTTGTACTTCAAATATATTTGTTAATATCTTTCATTTGGTATGGAGTTTTGATTATGTCAAAACAGATTGGAGAATGATGATAAACTTCTGTAGAATGTTAATGAAATTCTGGAGATTGATAATCAATCTGGAGTCCTAGTATTTGAACTTTCTGGAGATTGATAATCAATCTGGAGGTTCAGCTTTGATCATTCTGGATGTCTTCCTGATCTTTTCTTGGATCTGCTTTGATGTAAACATACTTCAAGATCGTTCAACGTTCTTGGCAGTCAAGCTGGAGAATGATGTTCAGTATGCTGGAGAATGATTGTATCATTCTGGACTGGTGATACACTGTTGGAGAATGATGTTAAACATGCTGGAGTTTGATGTTTGATCATTCTGAAGATATTTGTTAATCATGCTGGAGAATGATAATCATTCTGGAGATTGATGATCATTTCTGGAGACTAATGATCATTCCTAGAGACTGATGATCATTCTTGATAGAAGATCATTCTGGAGACTGTTCTGATTATTCTGGACATTCTGATGCTCAAGAACAGACTTGGTTCTTCCTCTGAATGTATTCCCTCTGGAGATATCCTCTGATGTCGTTTTCTGGAGGTATCTTTTGATAGTATTCTGGAGGTATCCTCTGATAGTATTCTGGAGGTATCCTCTGAATGTATTTTTTGGAGATATCCTCTGATATCGTTTTCTGGAGGTATCTTCTGATAGTATTCTGGAGGTATCCTCTGATAGTATTCTGGAGGTATCCTCTAATATCATCTTCTGGAGGTATCCTCTGGTGACATATCCTCTGGAGGTATCCTCTGTGATGTCTTCTTGAGGTATCCTCTGGTGACGTCTTTTGGAGGTATCCTCTGGTATCCTCTTCTTGAGGTATCCTTTGGTGACATCATCGTCTGATGATGTTATCTTCTGGTGACGTCATCATCCTCTGATGATGTCATCCTCTAGTAATGACTTCATCCTCTGGTGACAGCTTCTGGTATCCTCTAGAGGCATCTTCTGATATCCTATGGAGGTATCTTCTGGTGATGTCATCGGGTAACATCTTCTGTTTTTCCAGATTGTGTCAAGAGTATTTTTTATGCTGATTTCTTGCTTTCCTTGAATCATTAACATGCTATTAATTCTAGACATTCTGGAGACTGTTGAGTCTTGTTTTGGCAGCTTGACTCATGGCCTTTTTTCTTTGTGATTCGAATGACTTCTTTATATTGTAATTGATCACATTTGTGCATTTTGATGAAGTGAATGGATTCTTGCTTTGTTCACTTATGCATTCATGTTCCTTAAACAAAACTTAAGTGAAATCATTAGTAGACCACCATTCATAAAACTTAATCATTTAATTTAAAAGGTTTGTTGTCATTAAAACATATATCAAAAAAGGTTTTTTCCTCAACAACGTTTAAGTTTATATTATAAACACTGTTGAGGAAAAAACCTTTTTGATATATGTTTTAATGACAACAAACATTTTAAATTAAATGATTAAGTTTTATGAATGGTGGTCTACTAATGATTTCACTTAAGTTTTGTTTAAGGAACATGAATTCATAAGTGAACAAAGCAAGAAACCGTTCATGCACAAATGTGATCAATTACAAGAAGCCATTCAGAAAAAGGCCATGAATCAAGCTGCCAAAACAAGACTGAACAGTCTCCAGAATGTCCAGAATTAACAGCATGTTAATGATTCAAGGAAAGCCAAGAAATCAGCATAAAGAACACTCTTGACACAATCTGCAAAAACATAAGATGTTACCCGATAACATCACCAGACGATACCTCCAGAGGATACCAGAAGATACCTCCAGAGGATATCAGAAGATGCCTCCAGAGGATACCAGAAGCTGTCACCAGAGGATGAAGTCATTACCAGAAAATGACATCATCAGAGGATGATGATGTCAACAGAAGATAACGTCACCAGAGGATACCTCACCAAGCTGCCATCAGAGGATACCTCACCAAGCTGCCATTAGAGGATACCTCACCAAGCTACCATCAGTGGATACCTCAACCAGAGGATATCTCAACCAGAGGATATCAGAGGATACCTCAACCAGAGGATATCAGAGGATACCTCAACCAGAGGATATCAGAGGATACCTCAACCAGAGGATATCAGAGGATACCTCAACCAGAGGATATCAGAGGATACCTCAACCAAAGAATACTAGAGGATACCAGAGGATATCTCCAGAAAACGATAATAGAGGATATCTCCAGAAAATACATTCAGAGGAAGAACCAAGTCTGTTCTTGAACATCAGAATGTCCAGAATGATCAGAACAGTCTCCAGAATGATCTTCTATCAAGAATGATCATCAGTCTCTAGGAATGATCATTAGTCTCCAGAAATAATCATCAATGTCCAACATGTTAACAATCCATCTCCAGCATGTTAACATTAATCTCCTGTATGTTTAACATCATATCATCAATCTCTATATTGATAAACAATCTCCAGGATTCTGTTCACTTCATCAAGACTGTTTCAACCTGATTTTTATGCAAGGAAAAATCATGTTTATCTTAAACGGATTTCCAGTACATCATCATGAGATATGAAGCTTTAAAGATTGTTAATTGTGATTCTAAATGTATTGTTAAATTAACCTGTGCTTTTGAGTCTGTTAATTCAAAGACATGTTTCAAAAGAATCAAAGCAAACAGCATAAACAAAGGCAGATAACATTCTTGACATATTCTGGAAAACGGAGAAAGTTCGCCAGGCTGTGACAGCATAAAGACCAATCTTTCTCCATCACTTAATTGAAGTTATTGACTATGGAAGTTACATGGATATGATCACTACATGGCAGAGAACACATAGGATCTATTCAAATCAAAGAGGACATTCAAAATGAAAAAGAAAAAAACTCTCAAACAAGTCTGTCCAGACAGTTCTGGAAATGATTGTCAAGACTGTTGAAACAATCTTGAAGTCAAGTCAGTTTCCAGTATGTTCAGAAATCAGTCCAGATTGATTATCAATCTCCAGGAAACCCAAAAGCTAAAGCTCCAGATTGATCATCAATCTCCAGCAACTACAGTTTTTCTGCAACAAGCTTTGTGATCGTTTTTAATCTGTTTTAAGTGATTCAAAAGCTCCAGTTCAAGCCTACAATATTATCACTTATCAGAAGTGTTAAAGGATCAGTAATCACTCAAGTAAATTTGATCCAAAACGCAACACACAGCCCAGTCTGAACAGAAAATAAAAATAGTCAAAAGTTTGATTATTTTTATTCAGAAATAATGTCTTTGGTCAAGCCTGACAAGAGCACTACCAACGGCTCTATTTTTAAATGCTCTCACGCCTATAAAAGGAAGGCAAAAGCTCAGGAAGAAATACAGCTTCAAGTACAGAGAAAAACATCACTCACATACATCTACATACTTGAAAATTTCCAATCACTTACAAGAATTAGTTTGATTAAATTCGTTTTACTATGATACATTTATACTAAATTCTTTGTAAAGAATAGAATCTCAAACAAGAGTTGAGACATCTCAGATTCTAAACAATCTCATCATTATTGTAAAACTCAAACTACAAGAGTTAAGTATAGTTTGGGGTAGATTGTAAGAAATCCTATCAAGGTTGATAGGTGATTTGATTAATCTCTTTCTGGGTGGAATTAGATTAAGTTTTGTAAACAAATATCAAGGTTGATCTAAGCTAGGTGCTGTAAAACCAAGAAGGTTCTTGTTTTAAACACTTAGTGGAAAATCTCACAGTGGTGAGGACTGGACGTAGCCCGGGTTGGGTGAACCAGGATATATCTGTGTGTGATATCTCTTCCCTTATCCCTATTTACTTTCAGTCTGTTAATTATCAAGTTAGATAGATAAACTGAACTGTTGATTTCAACTAACCAAGAACGTTCTCTGTTTTCTGGTGAAAACCAAGAACGTTCTCTGTTTTCTGTTTTCACAACCAAGATCAATCTTGAGTTATTTTCTTAAGTTTTTAACAGAAATTTTAAAAGGGCGGATTTACAATTCAAACCCCCCTTCCTTATAAATCGATATTGCTACTTCAAACACAATATAATTCCTAAATAAACAAGTTATTTTATATGATATTTAAATCTTATTATGATTATTACATGTTATTCTATAATAAATAAAAGTTTACATATACACAAAATTTTGATTGTTAAGAGAGCATAATACAAGAAAAAAAACAAGTACAATCTGATCCTTGAGGATAACCAATTGTATGTTTCACAAAATTAAATCGCTAATTTATAATATATAGTTTATATTGTATATAAGTTCATATAATTAAAATAGAGTTGTTTCATAATTATTATTCTCTAACAAATTTATAATAATTTTTCAAAGTTTATAATGTGTTTTTTGAGATGTTATTTTAAGTAGCAGTTGAATTTATAGTGTTATATATATATTATTTTTATTTTCATTATTTTAATTAAAAACATGTTTTATATTTAATTTTATATTTATCAATTAATTCAATCGTTAACTTAAAATTTAATCACCTAGTTTATCTATTTAAACAAATTTATCTGTTATATGATATTTACCATAAACTAATTCACCGTCAACTAATTTATTCGTGCTATTGTTTTAACAAAAAGAGCATAAGACTATAATAAAATTGTGAAAAATAGAATTATTTAGGTGGATACTAATCTCTTGAGATATATAGATAAAATATTTTACATATTTTAATTATATAGATTTTGAACATTTTTTTAATAAAAGACATCCATGAAAAAAATGGTAACCTCTTTTCTTTTGTGTCAGTAGAGTGGTTCCATCACTATTTAAAATCTCCAATGATTTTGAAAGTGGCAAGTTAATCAAATATGGTTGAACTGTATTTTAATTAAGCACAGATTATTTGAGAGAACTTAAATTTAAATTTGAAAATAAATCTCTACTATACTTTATTTGCGTTCCGATAAAATTTCAGAATATAAAAAAGACTCGCATCCAAAATACACAAATTTGATGGTTTTTCTGAACCCATGCATTTGTACCGAAGGTAAGGAAAGTAGCGCCCCAATTAAATATTAGTTTAAAGCCTAATATCTATTTTGGGCCTTATGGGCTGGTATTGGTTGCTTGTTGACAAAAAAGTCCATTATCCAACTCAAAACCCTAAATTTTGTCTTATTGCTACTATACAAACACCACTTCACCTAATTTCATTTCTAGGGTTTCTGTTTCAATTTGTCTACTCGCACTCTCATCTCCAACAAATCTTTTCTGAAACAGGGGTTAAAGAGACGGCAAGCGTTTGCTGTCCGCCTTGACGTTCCACTTCCGTCTTGGCCCTCAATTTTGCTCCGTCAAAACCCTTAAAAAAACAAACTTATTCATCATCATCTTCAATGGCACCTAAACCAACAAAAGCTGAGAAGAAGATCGCTTATGATTCTAAACTATGTCAACTTCTAGAAGAGTATTCCCAGATTCTTGTTGTTCATGCTGATAATGTTGGATCTAACCAGCTTCAGAGTATTCGTAGCGGTTTGCGTGGTGATTCGGTCGTTCTTATGGGTAAGAACACCATGATGAAGAGAACTGTTAGGATGCACGCTGAGAAAACTGGAAACAATGTTTATCTCAACCTTATCCCTCTCCTTGTTGTGAGTTTTCAACTCTTTTATTTCCAGTATGTTGTTATTTGAATATTGGATTAAAATTTGGTAGTTTAATTCTAGTGATTCTGTTAGTTATAGCTTAAATTTTTGTTGTTTTGATTTGTAGAAGTGATATTTTTATAATGAAAGTTAATTTTTAGTTATTAATTGATTATAGTAGATTAAGAGTAGTTATTGTTGTTGATGTTTTTCTTTGGGATTTATATAATGTTCGTTAATTGAAACAGGGGAATGTTGGTTTGATTTTCACCAAAGGTGACTTGAAGGAGGTTAGCGAAGAGGTTGCCAAGTACAAGGTGAAGTCACTTTCATATGTTATTTAGTTATCGGTGTTACATAAATATTGCTTTGTTGTGGTTTGTTAATTTAATCATGACGACCAAGTTGTAAATAGTATTTAAATGTGTTTGGGTGAGTTTTGTCTAATGATTTTGAATAAACAATTATACATAATATGTTTTGATTATAATTGTGATTTTGGTAGTGTAATTTGTGGATGGATTCATTTTCTATCCAAACAAATTTGTAGTATAACTGATTTAAATTTCGTTGCATTCTGATGTATTTTCTCTGCAAACAGGTTTGTAGTTAACTAAGTGTAACTTGTTCAAGTTAAAGTTAAAGTGTTTTTGTATCACTACTAGTCTAAGGCAAATGTAATTCTTCTTGAAACATCTGTACTTGTCTAGAAATTTTGAATTTCAGTTTCTTTATCCATGCACGTAGTTATCTGTCACTAATGAGATCCAATCGTTCACAATTTGGAGTAACATTTATTACTGTACTTTTCCATGAAAACATATGGTTGTTTATTGAATGTTAATTTCAACTATGGATAGTTGCAAGTTGGTGCTTCTTAATTTTATCCTGATATGTTGTTTTACATTCTCTTTTGTAATCCTCTCTACTTAATCAAAGATGTTTTCTGTTATTTGTTTTTGCTGGCCCGTTTTTGTTTGACCCTAATCCGATGCTTTACAATCCTTATTAACTTTAGATTTGCTTGTTAATCTTATTAATTTAACGAATTTTTTTTAAATCTAAATAGGTTGGAGCTCCTGCTCGTGTTGGTTTGGTTGCTCCAATTGATGTTGTTGTTCCTCCTGGCAACACTGGGCTCGACCCCTCCCAGACCTCTTTCTTCCAGGTTTGTCCCCATGTTCTGTTGTATTTTGGATATACTTGTGTGGATCCAATGCTAATGTTTATTTCCCAATTTTAGGTGCTTAACATTCCTACTAAGATTAACAAGGGTACTGTTGAAATCATTACTCCTGTTGAACTCATCAAGAAGGGAGACAAGGTTGGTTCGTCTGAAGCTGCATTGCTTGCCAAGCTAGGCATAAGGCCTTTTTCATATGGTCTTGTGGTCCTTTCTGTTTATGATAATGGATCGGTGTTTACCCCTGAGGTCCTTGATCTCACTGAGGATGCCCTGATTGAGAAGTTTGCTATTGGTGTCTCAATGGTGACTTCACTTTCGTTGGCCATCTCATACCCAACACTTGCTGCTGCTCCTCACATGTTTGTGAATGCCTACAAGAATGTTCTTGCTGTTGCAGTTGCTACAGAATATTCTTTCCCTGAGGCTGACAAGGTTAAGGAGTTCCTTAAGGTAATTGCTTGGAAATTTTAATCATCTCACCCTCAGAACAATCCATTAATTTGGTATTTCTTATGCAACAATATTGTTCTATGCAGGACCCAAGCAAGTTTGCTGTAGCTGCAGTTGCTGCCCCAGCTGCTGATTCTGGTGCTGCCCCTGCTGCTGCAAAGGAGGAGGAGAAGAAGGATGAGCCTGCTGAAGAATCTGATGATGACATGGGTTTCAGTTTGTTTGATTAAATACTTTGAATTTACTATAATTGTATTTTTAATTTTGTTTTGTTAGATTTGATGAACCATTTCCTCATTTTAGTTTGTTTTTTTCTGTTTTGTATTTTACATTGTGACTCCTTTTGGTAATGTTAAATTTCTTATGTGTGTCAAGTGTTGGTTAGCTTTTTGTTTTTGCGTGGGAATTAATCCTGAACCTGTTCTACTTTTGCTTCTAATGACCTTATAATCTTTATAGTTCATTAAATGACATGTTACCAGTGAGGTAACAACATGAAAATCTTGATGGGTTTTAAAATAAAGATTGAATTGAAGTAGAGGACTAATCAAACATCACGAGACTCCGACGAAAATATCAGTTCAAACTTGCGAAAATATCAGTTCAAACTTATCAGTTCGAACTTTGGGTTTTTGTCACTGTTTGCTAGTGTATTTTTAGAGTGAATATATATGTTTTGGTTTTTTTATATCGACTTGTGCACTAACTCATAGTCAACAATATATGTAAAGCTTGACTATTTCCTTTACACTTTTGCTACCTCCGCTCCCCATATTGCTATCCACACCAACTCAATTTTTTTAAAATCAAAATTTCGAAAATACACTTCTGTTTTTAAACATCTTTCCCTTCAAAGAAGGTAATGCTCTGTATTTGTGTTAAATTTTCTTTTGAAATGAAATCTCACAATATTTAGAATTTGAAGAAAGTACGTAAACTTAGTTCACATAAACATACGCTAACTGAGTTAACAATGGAGTTTACGAATTCAAAGTATGTTTACGTGAACTCATCTGAAGCCAAGGTACGTGAACTCAATTCACTTGTACATATGTGAAATGCGGTACAATACATGTAAGTTACAATTTTAACGAGTACGTGAACTGAGTTTACGTACAATACATGTAAGTTACAATTTAACACATACGTGAACTGAGTTCACGTAAAATACATTTTTTTTGACAATTTTGTGAGTACGTGAACGGAGTTCACAGAAGTTTACCTGAACTCAAATCAAGGAGAATTACTGCATTTTATTGAAATTTTTATATGTTATTTTTTTGATACAGGTAAATGGATCAAGGGGATACCATAGTAACGAAATGTGTGAGGGTTTGGAACATTTAGAGGAAATTCAAGATGGTTTGGAACGTGATTTTGATGGAATGTATGATGATTTCTATGCAATGAATGATGGTGTGGAACCCGTAATTAAAGACACCATGAATAAAGGAGTTGAACTGGTTATGATTGATTTGACCGATGTGTTTACCACTGACATGATGTTTGACACGAGGGAAGATTTATTAAAATGGGCTAGAAATGTTGGAAGGGAAAATGGAGTTGTCGTTGTCATTTTTAGATCTGAAACTGCGATAGCACGACCAAGAACAAAGACAAAATTAATTCTTGGTTGTGAAAAAAGTGGTAAATATAGACCTTGGAAAAATACTAAATCGATGAGGAGTAATTGGACTAGAAAATGTGAATGCCCATTTAGATTGAGAGGAACACCATCAAGTGTTGGTGAGGGATGGTATTTGCATGTAATATGTGGTATCCATAACCACGAATTGGCCAAAAAACTGACTGGTCATTCTTTCTTAGGTCTAGTGAAGAGAAAAATTTACTTGGTGATATGACGAAGAACATGGTAAAACCAAGAAACATATTGATGATGCTAAAGAATCATAATGTTGAAAGTTTGATGACAATAAAACAAGTTTACAATGCACGTCAAGCATATCGATCATCACTTATAGGTAATAGAACAAAAATGAAACATCTTTTGACATTGATGGAATGCGACAAATACATCTATCGATATAGGAAGGTAAATGGTTCAGATGAGTTGAGAGACATTTTTTGGGCCCATCCAGACGCTATCACTCTTGTGAATAATTTTCACATAGTATAGGTTATTGATAGCACATATAAAACATGTAGGTATCGAATGCTATTACTTGAGATTATTGGTGTTACATCTACTGAAATGACATTTTGCGTGGGATTTGCATACCTATAGTATGAGCGTGCTGATAATTTTGCATGGGCACTACAAATGGTGAAAGAACAGATTACAAATGGAGAAGTTGAAGTCATTGTAACTGATAGAGACCTTGCTTTGATGAACGCAGTTGAATATGTTTTTTCAAAGGCGGTCAATTTATTATGCTTGATTCATGTATGCAAAAATATGAAAGCGAAGTGTAAGATGATCGTGTTTCCAAAAGAGAAGCAGGTGCAAGTGATGGAGGCATGGGAAGGTCTTGTTGGCTATGTTTGAAGGAATTTGTAGTTGTTCTATTTTTTCTGATTATGTACATGAACAATGGTTAAATCCCCACAAGGAAAGATTTTTTGCGGCGTGGACAAATAGAGTTATGCATTTTGGACATACCACAACACAAAGGGTTGAGTCGGCGTACTGGAGTTTGAAACGGATATTACAAGATAGTGTTGGTGATATATGCAGTATTTGGGAAAACATCAATAACATGATTATATTACAACACAACGAGATAGTAGCATCATTTGAAAGGAGCATCATTCAAAAGGTGCACCGACATACTAACAGATTGTACGTATATTTGCGTGGTATTGTATCCAAAAATGCAATTGATCACATTGCCGCAGAGTAATGATCGGGTGAAATATGTGGGTATTGATAAGTCTGAATGCCGTTGCACGATAAGGACGACACATGGTCTACCTTGTGCATTTGAAATAGCCAGGTATAGTATGGTCCCACATTCCATTCCATTAGAAGCTATTCATGTTTGGTGGAGTAAATTAACTTTTCATGATAATGAATCTAATAAAACTTCAGAGTTATCTGTGAAACATGAAATAGACGTGATAGTGAAAAAGTTTGAAGAACTTGATGTACTTGGCAAAATTTCACTTAAAGGTAAATTACGAGAGATCGTGTATCCATCCACCACGTCGATGTGTCCACCTGTTAAAAAGGTTAAAACTAAGGGTGCACAAAAAAAAAGCAAAAGTAAGGTATCAAAAAAAGAAAAATCAACCAAGCGTGATTGTAAGACCCTTAATTTTTAAATTAAAATTATGGATGAAATATTAAGTGTATTTTGGGGATATTTGTAAAATATTTAATATATGTATGTTTTGAGTGAATATATATATATATATATATATCTATATATAAATATTTATTTTGGAAGATGAATTAAGATTATTGGATGAAGAATAAATTAATTTAATTATGAGTAATTAAATTAACGGACAGTTAATTAGGGGATTATCGACTAATTGCGACGAGACTGGTTAAGTGCTGAGGATCAGACAAGTGTCGGGTGAGGTGACACCCACACAAGCCTATATATAAGAGTGAGAAGGATGGGTGAAATAAGAACACCATTCCTCCTCCCTTACTGCCCATATTGCATGTAACAGTATCACCTTCTCCCTTCCATTCCCATTCTGAATTCTGTTCACGATTTCAAAAAAAAAAAGAGGGAGTTCCTCAAAAGTGACATTAATTGGAAATCTAAGCACCAAACCAGAAAACCCCCAGTACAAAATTTGTTCCCCTCATCATTTCGAAGCTAGAGAACCTATTTTTGTAGTAGCAAACGCAAGCGGGAGTTTCGCCGATTTCTTACGCGTAAACGGGAACGAAAACAGAAACGTGAGAAGTAGCAGAAACGCAACAAGGGTAAGGGCACCTTCCACTTTCTAGTTGCATTAGGGCTGTAAGTGCGTAACTGTCATGGCATTACTGATATTTTCATTATTGTTTTTGAAGAAAAACTGTTTTGCCTGTTGATTGAAAGAAATGAAAAATGCATTCCTTGATGTTTTAAAGTTCTGTGATGATTGTTGCTTGGCTGAATGCATTAATGTTGTTCTGTTTATGTGGGAAAACTGGAAAATGCTTGGCATGTCAGCTTGGAAATGATTAAAATGCATATTTTCAAAACTGTTGTGCTGGTTGTATAAATGCGAAAAAAATGCATTATGTTGGTGTCTTACTGCTATGTGATGGTTGCTGTTTGGTTGAATGTATTAATGTTGTTCTGCTTGTGTGAGGAAGCTGAAAATGCTTTGCATGTTGTGATTTGTGTAAGAATGCTGGAAATACCTTGCACGTTGTTTTGAGAAATGATCAACAATGTGAACGTTGAAAAATGTCTGTTCTGTGTGGTTGACATTCTGTTTTTGAGTGATTCTGGTAATGCTGATGTTTTCAAAGGAAAAGGGATTTTAAATGATGAAAGTGTTTTTCTGGAAAAATTGTTATTGATGAAAAATGCCAGAGTTATGGTTCAAAAGAAGTGCAAATTCTGTTTGGGGTTGTGCTGGTTTTTCAAAGGAAAAAGATTGAAAATGTGTTGTAGTTTTTCAGGAAAAGTTCACTGTATTCGAAGGTGTATTCGAATACAACATGAGTGTATTCGAATACAACCTGCCAAGCTTCTGTTTTACTCAAGTTTTTCAAACTGGTATTCGAATACGGGCCCCTGTATTCGAATACAGAGGAAGGATTTTTGCTTCTGACTTAGCATCTGTATTCGACTATGACTCTGTCGTATTCGAATACAGAAGTGGAATTTTAACACTGTATTCGCATCTGTATTCGACTACGACAGTCTCGTGTTTGAATACAGGATGCTGACTTTCACAATTTTTGCTTCTATATTCGAATACAAGGGAGCTGTATTCGAATACAGATTCGGCTTTTTCCAGAAACTCAGTTTTTAGCTTCTGTATTCGAATACAAGGAAGCTGTATTCAAATACAGATTCGTGCTTTCCAGAAAATCAAGTTTTAAACACTGTCATGTGAATCTTAAAGAGTCGGGGAACATTGAGAAGGGTTAAAATGAATTATAATGGAATTTTTGTGATAGTTTGAAGTGGTGGTGATGAAGTTTTTGAGACTTTACTGATGTGGTGAAAAATACTGGTTTTGCTCTGTGACAGCCTCTGTATTCGAATACAAGGAAGTTGTATTCGAATACAGAGTGTTAATTCTGCACTGATTTGGCTTCTGTATTCGAATACAAGGAAGCTGTATTCGAATACAGATTCATATTTTCCAGAAATCTCAGTTTTAAACACTGTTTTATGAATTTTAAGAGTTGGGGAAAAGACTTATGATAATTAAAAATGGAATTGTGAGATAATGTAAAGTGTTAATGATTGCTTGACTGTTTAATCATGGTTTTGATGATGATGATATTGATTGTGTTGAGATGTTTTGAAAAATGATGGAAAGGTCGAAATTTCCTGATAATGCATACTGTTTCAGTGAAGAGAAAACATTGCATGTTCATGCATTGCATAGTCAGGTGGTGACCGCGATGGGCCACATAATTGATGCGGTGATCGTGATGGGCCGCGAAGTTAAGTAGTAACCATGGGTTATAGAATAGTTCTGCGTGTATTAGACAGTTTGTTCTATCCGGGGTCAGAGTAGTTCTGCGTGTATTAGACGGTCTATTCTACTCGGGCTACGGAGTGGTTCCGCGTGTATTAGACGGTCCATTCTATCCGTGCGAGGATTTAACTTCTGTATGTTCTAGCCTGTGAGAGGCTAATATATGTATAACGTGCTGGTCTGTTGAGCGACTGCACGAGTGCTGGTCTGTTGAGCGACTGCACTGGTGCTGATATGTTGAGCGATTGCACCCTGGTCTTGAGGGCCGTTAAAGTCAAACATATTTAAATTGTGCTAGTCTGTTGAGCGACTACACCTTGGTAATTCCAAGAAGTTGAATACATGAGCATATACATATTGCATCGGGGTGATTGACCGGTGGGTCACAATTTTGTTATATGATGATGATTGGAAAGTGATGTGTGTAGTGCGTTATAAAATCTGAATTTCTGTGATTGCTGAAGTGCTAGTTGTACTTACAACATGTTTCCATATTAATTGGTTGCTGTTTTGAAAAGGCATACATGTTATGAAATTTCCAAAATAAGCATTTTTATTTATCATCATTATTATATGATATGCCATGGATGTAATTATTCTGTGATAAATGCTATGTGTTATGTGTTAATTTCGGTCGGTGACCCTTTACTATTATTGTGGAAATTGGGCTTTGCCCTCAAATGAACCCCAAACCCGTCCAACCAACGATTACATTAACGATGAAGACGTTGTTAATTTTCCGTGATATTCGTATACGGAGTCTTTGTGGACAACGCAGAGGGACGGACAGTTGGCTGAAGACGAGACTTGTAGAGGATGCGGCGGAGACCGTGCTACTGTAGCTTAGTGCATGATCAGTTAGAGTTGATGTATAGGATTTTGAGCTGGAAAATGTATCTTGTTTTAATTTGGACATTATTGTACCACTTTTCTGCTAACACATTGCGCACTCTGATATTTTCTTTTGGGATTATGACACTGATCTTTTGAAATGTATTAATGTTTATTATTAATTTCCAAAGATAAGTACTTAGTGATATTTATGATGAAACTAATTAATTACGTTCATCGATTAAATTGTTGAGAAAAAATCTCTTTTAATGATAACAAAATTATCTTAAGATTATGATTACACTAAAGCGTGCATTTAAGTTTTGTACTAAGAAAGGAACATGATCCAAAGATCGCAACCTCTTGTCCAGAAGAATGAATGCATGCAGGAAACAAAGCTGTTAAATCCATAAAGAAAATCTGAAGTTAAAACACCAGAAGCAGAACATCTGGAAAACACTAGAAGCAAAACATCTGGAACAGAAAACCAGAGAGTTGAAAACACCAGATAATGCATCCAGAAGATACCAGAGGATGCATCCTGAAATCACCAGAGGATATCTTTGCTGGCCCATATTAGAAGGAAACAAAGTCAGAAGGAGACATGGACCAGACCAGAAGGAAGCCTGCTAGAGGAAGACTGGATCCAGACCAGAAGAAATCATTAGTCATACTTATTCAAGAAGTTCTTCTGACCAGAAGATAGCCTGACAGTGAAGTGAAAAACCGTCCTGAATTAATTAGAAGATAAGCTAAAAGATCCAGACTGAAATATCCTTTGTCCAGAACTAATCCAGACCCAGTACAGTGTTGGCCAATATCAGAAGATCAGACCATGGCCCAATATTGGTCGAAATCAGAAGGTCAGAATAAATGGCCCAGTGTTGGTTGAAACCAGAAGGTCAGAATAAATGGTCCAGTGTTGGCCGAGATCAGAGGATCTCAGCAGACCAGTTTGCTAGTCCAGATTGGCCGATATCAGAAGATGAAAATCATAAATGAATTCAGAAGATATACATCTGAAGATGAATTTCAGAAGAAACATATCAGAGGATAACAAGATGAACATCAAAGGATAAAACTCAGAAGACGAACTTCACATGATAAACATCAGAAAATGAATACCAGTAGATAAAATTCAGAAGACGAACTTCACATGATAAATATCAGAAGATGAATTCCAGAAAATACACACCAGAAGATAAATATCAGAAGATGAACTCTGGAAGGTAAACATCAGAAGTTAGACACCATAAGGTGAACTTCAGACACCAAAAGGAAATTACCAGAGGATAATTTCTAGCTGCTCATTCATCCTCTCACATTAAGAACAACTAACAGTTCCAGAGTATCAAAAGTTGCATCATCCACGACCAGAGAAGGGTCATGACTTGGAATCAGAAAAGAGCACTGACCAGTTGTTAAAAACATATGGAATGATCTATCCTCCTAGAAAGCGAAGTAAAGAAGTAACCTCCCATGTGCCAGGATGTAAAAGGACAGAATGGCAAGGCTGTAAATTCGCAACAACAATGAGGTTTATTACATCTTGAAAAAACGGTCAGAAAGGAAAATTTTTTTGAAGAGAAAGTTTCCTTCTCTCTATAAAAGGAATGCTGCTCTTCTTCAGCTAGACACACACAACTACACGAGCAAAAAACAGAAAAATATCAAGAGGCTATCAAGAGCAATTATCAATCTCCTTTCAAGCTTTCTATAATCTTTCACTAGATCTTTGTTTCATCTTTATAGAAAGTAAATCCTGTCAAACTACTCCATATCATTTTTAGACCTTCAAGTGAGTAAAACTTGAAGAGAAATCAGAAGGAAAGAATTGTAAGCTTGGTGAAGCTAAAGAATACACAGTTTGTAATCAACCTCAGTGAGAGGCTGATAGCTTTTGATACTTAGTAAAAAACTCACTAGAGTGTGAGGACTGGACGTAGCCTTCATTGGGTGAACCAGTATAAAATTCGTGTGTCATTATTCTCTCTCTCAACTCTACTACATCTGATAAATTATCCTCTAAAAGAGGACAGCAGTTTAAAACAGTAACAGATTTTTAAAACCTTGAATATCTCTATTCAACCCCCCTTCTAGTGATATTGTAGCCACTTCAATTGGCAATAGAGCAAGGTTCTCTAAAACTACACCTAACAGTGTAAGAGAAAAAGATCCAAAAAGAAAAAATGTCAAAATCTAAGTATATTCAGAAGGAGGATCATCCAGCAGACCTCCCTACTTTGATGGAAATGACTACTACCACTGGAATGGCAAGATGAGATTGTTTCTCATATCTCAAGATAACAACATGTGGCCTTTGGTAGAAAAAGGAGATCATGTCATCAGAATCAACAGTGCAGATCCAACCTCTGACGAAAAACCTCAAACACAATGGACAGCTGAAGAAAATGCCAAGGTACTTCTAAACTCTAAAGCTCATTTATTTCTAACGTGTGCTTTGAGCAGGGAGTATGATAGAGTTGAAGAATGCCAAAGTGCTAAAGAACTATGGGACACCTTGAAGATCCATCATGAAAGTTCAAGTCATGTTAAAGAAGCCAAAATTGACATTGGGAGTAAGAGAGTTCGAGTTGTTTGAAATGAAGGAGGAAGAAACAATTGATGAAATGTTCTCAAGACTGACAATCATCCTCAACAACTTAAGGTCTTTGGGAAAAGAATACTCTGTCCAAGAGAGAATAAGAAAGATATTAAGAAGTTTACCAAAGAAATGGAGACCCATGGTGACTGCCATCATAGAAGCAAGAAATTTAGCCACCATGAGGTTAGAAGATCTGGTTGGAACTCTTAGAGCTCATGAACCTCTATTGCTTGCTGATAAACCAAGCAAAAAGGGAAAAATGATTGCATTGAAATCCAGTCAAACTGAAAGTCCATCCTCCAAAAACTCTGAAATTATCTCAAAAAGGGATAACTCAGAATATCCTCTCTCTGAAGAGGAGGATGAACTGGCTCTAATCTCCAGAAGAATCCAAAGAATAATCAACAGAAGAGGACAAGACAAAAGATCCTCTCAGAAAGAAAAGATTGACAAAAGCCAAATAACTTGTTATGGATGCAATAAAATGGGACACTACAAAACTGAGTGTCCTCTAAACAAAAGGAACATAAAAAGATTTCACAACAAGAATAAATCTATGATGGCAACTTGGGATGACAATGATGAATCATCCTCCGTGCAAGAAAAGGAAGAAGAAGCCAACCTTTGTCTCATGGCTAACTCAGAAGCAGATGAGGTAAGCATTACTGATTTATGTCCTTCTTGTGAAAAGTTAGAAATAGAATTTGACAATCTCTTGAATGACTCAAACACTTTATCTCAAAAATGTGGTTTTCTTAAAAACCAAAATTATGAAATAAAGAAACTGAATAAGGAACTTCACGCTAAAAATGAAGAATTTCAAAAAATCATTTTTGACTTGCAGCAATCAAATAAAAAATTGTCTGAGCAACAAAACACTTTAAACAAAGAGAATATCAAAATCCATCCTCCTGAAGAGGACACAGAAAAGAAGGATTTGAAAATCAAAGTTGAAGAACTAAAAAATGACATTACCAACTTTGTCAAATCCACAGAAACATTTAAAAAAATTATGGGATCTCAATCTGGTATATTTGACAAAGCTGGAATTGGTTTTAAAAGTTCTCAAAAACAAAAACTATATGAAAACTTCTTTCTACCTAAGAACCTAGAGGATATACCTAAGTGCAGTTTTTGTAAAAACCATGGACATACTATCGAAGTATGTCTTGCTAAGAAAAAACCTAAAACTAACAAAAGGAAATGTTCATTTTGTAATAAGCATGGACATCATGATTCCATTTTCTATCACAAAAAGAAAATCCTTACAAAAGGAAGGACTAACCACCAAGGACCCAATTCTATATGGCTACCTAAATCTCTTCTAAACTCTGACACAGGTACATCCTCTGATCAACAAAAGAAAGCCCTGGTTCTTGGACAGTGGCTGCTCAAGACATATGACAGGAGATAAGCATTGCTTTATCTCTTTGGAATCAAAAGATGGAGGATCATTTACATTTGGCAACAATGATAAAGCTCAAATCAAAGGGACAGGTATTATTGGTAAAAACAATTCTGCCAAAATCGAAAATGTTCAGTATGTTGATGGTTTAAAACATAACTTGCTAAGCATTAGCCAACTTTGTGATAGTGGATTTGAAGTAATTTTTAAACCCACTCTATGCGAGGTCAAGCATTCATCCTCGGGTAGAATTTTATTCTCAGGCTTAAGGAAAAAGAACTTATATGTCTTATATTTAGATGATTTACCTTTTGAATCTTGTTTTATGGCTATTGAAAAGGATAAATGGATTTGGCACAAACGGGCTGGTCATACTAGCCTGAATACTATGTCTAAATTATCAAAATTAGAATTAGTTAAAGGTCTTCCAAAAATAAATTTTGAAAAAGACATAGTATGTGAGGCTTGTGCCAAAGGAAAACAAGTTTAAAGTAGCTTTCACTCCAAAAATATTGTTTCAACAAAGCAACCACTTGAACTCCTTCATATTGACCTTTTTGGTCCTATCAAAACTCCAAGTCTTAGTGGAAAAAGATATGGATTTATTATTGTTGATGACTTTTCACGATTTACTTGGGTCTTGTTTTTAAAACACAAAAATGAAGCCTCTGAGGCTTTTCAATATTTTTGTAAGAAGATACAAAATGAAAAGGGATCAAAGATTGTCTCAGTTAGAAGTGATCATGGGGGAGAATTTGAAAATGAGTCTTTTGAAACCTTTTTTTAATGAAAATGGTATTTCTCATAATTTTTCTTGTCCAAGAACTCCTTAACAAAATGGAGTTGTTGAAAGGAAAAATAGAACTTTACAAGAAATGGCTAGAACTATTCTAAATGAAGCCAACATTGAAAAATATTTTTGGGCTGAAGCTATCAACACAGCTTGCTATGTTTCAAACCGAGTTTCAATTAGAAAAATTTTAAACAAAACTCCAAACGAACTTTGGAAAGGTAGAAAGCCAATTATTTCTTATTTTCATATATTTGGATGTTACTGCTACATCCTAAATAATAAAGAAAATTTGGGAAAGTTTGATCCAAAATCTGATCATAGGTGATACTGCTGATAGAGTTAGAACAAGGCAATCATTGAGAGAAGATTCAATCAACATGGCCATGATATCACAAGTTGAACCAAAAAACATTGATCAAGCCATAAGTGATCAATCATGGATGAATGCCATGATGGAGGAACTGTCTCAGTTTGAAAGAAACAAAGTGTGGAATCTTGTGCCCCATCCTCTGGAAAAATCCATCATTGGAACCAAATGGATCTTCAAAAACAAACTGAATGAGGATGGAGAGGTCATACGAAATAAAGCAAGATTAGTGGCACAAGGTTATAACCAACAAGAAGGAATTGATTATGATGAAACATTTGCACCTGTTGCAAGACTCGAAGCAATCAAAATCCTCTTAGCTTATGCCACACATAAAGGAATAAAACTATATCAAATGGATGTCAAAGGTGCCTTCTTGAATGGATTCTTAAATGAAGAAGTGTATGTTCACCAACCTCCTGGATTCAAGGATAAACAGAAACCAGATTATGTGTACAAGCTCTCAAAAGCTCTTTATGGATTAAAGCAAGCTCCTAGAGCTTGGTATGAAAGGTTGAGTTGCTTTCTAAAAGAGAATGGCTTTTCAAGAGGTCAGATTGATACAACTTTGTTTAAAAAGATTCATAATGAGGATATGTTAATTGTTGAAATTTATGTGGATGACATAATCTTTGGACCCACAAATGAAAAAATGTGCAAAGAATTCTCCAACCTCATACAAAGCGAGTTTGAAATGAGCATGATGGGAGAATTAAAATTCTTTCTTGGATTACAAATAAAACAATTAGAATTAGGAATCTTCATTTCTCAAGAAAAATATACCAAGGATCTCCTGAAAAAATATAACATGAATCTTGCAAAATCAATGAGCACTCATATGCATCCATCCTCCTCACTACATCAAGATGATGAAGGATCCTCTATTTCTGAAAAGGAGTACAGAGGAATGATTGGATCCTTGCTGTACTTAACAGCCAGCAGACCTGACATTGTGTTCTCAGTAGGTTTGTGTGCAAGGTTTCAATCATCCCCTAAAGAATCACACCACACTGCAGTAAAAAGGATATTCAGGTATCTAGTTGGAACCACAGATATGGGAATTTGATACAAAAAGGATTCAAATCTTGATCTTCTGGCATATTGTGATGCTGATTATGCTGGTGACAAAATTGAGAGGAAAAGCACAAGTGGAGCATGTCAATTTCTGGGCTCATCTCTCATTAGTTGGGCATGTAAAAAACAAAATACCATAGCTCTCTCCACTACAGAAGCTGAATATGTTTCTGCTACTCAATGTTGCTCTCAAATTCTCTAGGTAAAAAATCTATTGGAAGACTACTCTTTAAGGTACACAAAAATTCCTATCCTTTGTGACAACACCAGTGCTATTAATCTTTCCAAAAACCCTATTTAACACTCTAGATCTAAACACATTGAAATTAAACATCATTTGAGATCATGTTCAAAAAGGAGATGTTGAATTAATTTTCATTGAAACTGAAAATCAGCTTGCTAATATTTTCACCAAACCTCTCCAGGAGGATCGTTTCAAAAATATTTTAGAAAAACTTTCCATCTTAAATCTTTCAAAAATTGTCTAAAAAATAAAGTTTTGCAAAACTTTAGATCATTATGTTATTTTTAAGAAAAAATAAAAATCTGAGGATGGACAACTCAGATAAATCTATATCCTCCTCCAAGATTTGAAAGTTGCAAAAGTCAGAGGCAGGCTAGTCACATCACTGTTGATTACACTCCTTTCTGCAAAAAGGTGCCTCGATTTCAGTTTCTTACTCACTGCCCAATGGTTAAGTGACCTGTGCTTCTCCCTAGATTGTCATGATTAAACCTATGCCTCCTTACTTCTTCCCTCCAAACGGTTCAAATTTTTTCTCTATAAATTAACTCATTTACCCTTTGTAAATATCCAAAACCTCCGGTATTCAAAAATGGCTCGCACCAAATCTGCTGGAAAAAGAAATTTCCTCAAACTCTTATGAAATTCAAACTGAAAACTACTCAAATGACTCCGAGGCAACTCACTCTGATTCTTCAAAAACTCCTTCCTCCAAACCTACCAATTTAGCTACTTCAAAAAGGAAAGTTATTCAAAATCAACCAGCTTCAAAATCACCCAAAATCCCTCTCTTCGAAAACACCCTCCTAGAAGCAAATTTTTTAGAAAAATGGCAGGACAAAACTGTTATAAATGGAAAAATTATTGACCTAAAAGGTCTAACTCTAGAAGGAGTTTAGGTAGAAGAAATCTTTGATCAACTTGGTTGGTCTCCTTTCCTGTTTATCAATGAACCTCAATATCCAAAACTTGTCAGAGCATTCTACGCTGCTGCAAATGTGTCCAAAGGGGACAACTGCATCAATGTTATTCTAAAGGGGGCACATATTGAGCTCACCCCAACTTTGCTATGTCAAATCTTTGACATACGTGATGAAGGCCCCTATCTTTTTTCTGAAGCGTGGTATTCTAGCTACATGATTACTCGCTCAACTGTCCTTGCCAACATTTTTATCAATCCTCTAAAGCCCCAGGTTGCATCCAATCTACTTCCAATCTGTAGGGTGTTGCACAATATTTGTGTACACTCTGTTGTCCCCAGGGATGGCAGTTATGAGAAAGTAACTGAGCTGGACATTCTGATTATTCATCACCTCATTTTTGGAACCCTTCTTCATCTAGGAAACATTATCTTTAGGTTCATGGTCAATGCTGCATATCTTGGGAGATCAGCTCCGTATGGAATGATTCTCACCAAAATCTTCAAATTTTTTAAAGTACCATTAGAGGATGAACACTCTATCACCTTCTACAACACATTCTCTGCAAGAAATGTTAACCAAATGCGCCTTGATCCCATTGAAAAGCCTTCTTACAAACAGCCATCTAAGAAAAAATCGAAACGGAACTCCACTTCCAATCCACCATCTCAACCTCCAATCGCATCAAATTCTTCTTCTGACAAAGAACCAAATATCCCGTCCTCACCACCCTCCAAAAATGTCCACCCTCTTGAACAACTTCAAATTGTCCCTTTTGAAAATCAAAACAATTGTTCAGCAGAAGGTGAAGACCTCAATTCACCCTCTCAACTTGTGAAAAACTGTGCCAAACACTTTTTTGATCTCAAAGGCTCATGTCCAGAAACTACACTTCCGTTTGACCCTCTGGACACCTCTCAAAATCTACAAGAACCTTTTTTCTTTCCCTATCCTCCTACTAGTCCTTCATAACCAGGTCAACTCTCGTGCACCATGGCTCAAATCTTCTCATCTCCTTCAAAAATGTACCCTACAAATTTTGTCCCTATTCCCTCTGCTCATCAAACCATTTATGAACCGGCTCCTGCACCACTTCCTGAAGTTACAGGACGATTCAGCTCACTTGAATCCTTCCTGGCTAAATCTGGAGAAAACTCTTCACAAAACAAAGGAACCTGCTCCCAAATGAAAAGCACCAGCATCAATGTTGATCCTATTCCAGATGACTTCACTCCTCCCACCACTGATACCAAGCCTGAACAACGTCGCTCCCACAAAGAACTTCGAGCTCTGAAAAAGATCCGCAAGGATCAGAAAAAACTTTTTTCAACAATGGCCACTTTTCATCAAACTCTGGCGCAGTTTAACACTCTGCTAGAATGGGTCACAATGCACATGGTCAAGCCTACTGCTCCAGAAGCACGACCTCTAGTACCCTTTGTTCATCCTCCTTCACCATTGCCTCGTCCCTCAACCTCCTCCTCGTCTTATGATTCCTCTCCTTCAAAGTAGTTCACCATCCTCTGGGCTCCCACAGACTTTTTGCTGTTGACAAATTTGGGGGAGAAAGATTAAAATTAAAATTGTCAAGGATTAGGAATTTAGACAATAAGATGTTTTTTGAAATTATCGTAATTCAATCCTCTATGTTTTTTTCTTTTGAACCATTTTTTGTATGATTTTATTATAATTAATATAAAGTATTCGGATTGGTTCAAAAATCTTTAAATTCTTTTATGCACTTTCTGAGGGGGAGCCTCTTTTCTTTACAGCTCATACTGAGGGGGAGCTTCATACTCAAAAACAGAAGGAAGCCTGCTAGAGGAAGACTGGATCCAGACCAGAAGAAATCAGAAGTCAGACTTATTCAAGAAGTTTTTCTGACCAGAAGATAGCCTGACAGTGAAGTGAAAAACCATCCTGAATTAATCAGAAGATAAGCTAAAAGATCCAGACTGAAATATCCTTTGTCCAGAACTAATCCAGACCCAGTACAGTGTTGGCCAATATCAGAAGATCAGACCATGGCTCAATATTGGTCGAAATCAGAAGGTCAGAATAAATGGCCCAGTGTTGGTCGAAACCAAAAGGTCAGAATAAATGGTCCAGTGTTGGCCGAGATTAGAGGATCTCAGCAGACCAGTTTGCTAGTCCAGATTGGCCGATATCAGAAGATGAAAATCATAAATGAATATCAGAAGATATACATCTGAAGATGAATTTCAGAAGAAACATATCAGAGGATAACAAGATGAACATCAAAGGATAAAACTCAGAAGATGAACTTCACATGATAAACATCAGAAAATGAATACCAGGAGATAAAATTCAGAAGACGAACTTCACATGATAAATATCAGAAGATGAATTCCAGAAAATACACACCAGAAGATAAATATCAGAAGATGAACTCTGGAAGGTAAACATCAGAAGTCAGACACCATAAGGTGAACTTCAGACACCAAAAGGAAATTACCAGAGGATAATTTCTAGCTGCTCATTCATCCTCTCACATTAAGAACAACTAACAGTTCCAGAGTATCAAAAGTTGCATCATCCACGACCAGAGAAGGGTCATGACTTGGAATCAGAAAAGAGCACTGACCAGTTGTTAAAAACATATGGAATGATCTATCCTCCTGGAAAGCCAAGTAAAGAAGTAACCTCCCATGTGCCAGGATGTAGAAGGACAGAATGGCAAGGCTGTAAATTCGCAACAACAATGAGGTTTATTACATCTTGAAAAAACGGTCAGAAAGGAAAATTTTCTTGAAGAGAAAGTTTCCTTCTCTCTATAAAAGGAAGGCTGCTCTTCTTCAGCTAGACACACACAACTACACGAGCAAAAAACAGAAAAATATCAAGAGGCTATCAAGAGCAATTATCAATCTCCTTTCAAGCTTTCTATAATCTTTCACTAGATCTTTATTTCATCTTTATAGAAAGTAAATCCTGTCAAACTACTCCATATCATTTTTAGACCTTCAAGTGAGTAACACTTGAAGAGAAATCAGAAGGAAAGAATTGTAAGCTTGGTGAAGCTAAAGAATACACAGTTTGTAATCAACCTCAGTGAGAGGCTGATAGCTTTTGATAATTAGTAAAAAACTCACTAGAGTGTGAGGACTGGACGTAGCCTTCATTGGGTGAACCAGTATAAAATTCGTGTGTCATTATTCTTTCTCTCAACTCTACTACATCTGATAAATCACCATCTGAAAGAGGACAACAGTTTAAAACAGTAACAAATTTTTAAATCCTTGAATGTCTCTATTCAACCATCCTTCTAGTGATATTCTAGCCACTTCATAAATTACGACGTACCTTTTTATGAAATGAATTAAAGGAAATTTTATTTCAATTCTTTTGAAGTAATGAATTGGAAAATCATTTTAATTATTTATTTTCCAAAAAAAAAAAAATACACTCGCGCTGTGTTTTAAATTCGGGGTGTTACAGTGATCCTTCTTGGTGGGAGTATGTGGATGCAAGTGTTCGATGCAGTGGCACAAATGCATGTAGCACTATGTCATTTATTAAAGTGCAGCAACCTCGTTCATCAGTCAAAAAGCTGACACCTCGACCATCATTCTCTAAAGTTCAACAACCAAGAGTTCTTGTCTTCAATGAATGGTTGCCAGTTGAAATTGATAAATTCATAGATGACATTATTGACGTCGGTTCATATGGTAATTGTGGATATCATGCAATTGCAGCATTACTTGAAATGGGTGAGAACTCTTTGGCATTCATTCGTAAACAGTGTATAATAGAGCTTCAAGAGTTCATATCTCATTACGATATATGGTGGAGTTAATTTTGTTCAAAACCTTATAGATAATGTATTTGTTGAACAAGTTGCAAATACAGATAATTTGATGACTCTTCCAGAAATTGGTTATGTGATTGCTTCAAAATTTAACTTGGTTTTCGTTGCATTATCACTTAACCAATCACAAACATTTTTTCCTCTAAGAAGTCCACCACCAACATCTACGACACATCATCGTATAATTGTCATAGCATATGTTAACAATTGTCATTTCGTGCAAGTATTAATAGTTTAATAAATTATTAAATAGTTCAATAGTTTAAAAATTTTCAAGTGTTTTTAAAAGTTTAATAAATTATTAAATTCAACAGGTTTAATTGAAGTCTGATTCTCCTATGCCACCAACAAGTAATTTGTGGAAAAAGTATTGCACTCAAGAAACACGACAATGGGAGTTTATTTACAATGATCGCATGCAACATTGATTGCAGATATTTCCAGAAACTATAAATGATTTTATTGTAAATTAAATAATTAATATTGATGACAGATGAAATTTAATATTGATAACGTATTATATTTAATTGTCGCGGTCTAAATTTTGAGTGTTTCTCGTATTATATTTAATTGTAGCGGCCTAATATTTTGAACCAATATTTTCTTTGATTTTTGTGACTTAATAAATTGTAAATGCAAGCAAACTATCTACATCTAGTGCTTAATAAATTGAAATCTAGTGCTTAAAAAAAAAACAGAGAGAACCATAACTAGAACCAGAGGATACCATCATCAGAGGCAGAAATCAGAGTCATAAGAGACATAAATAAGAGGATATCATCAGAGGCAAAAATCAGAGTATACCATCAATGGTAGAAATTAGATAATACCATCAGAGGCAAAGATAAGAGGATACCATCATAGGCAAAAATCAGAGGATATCAACAGAGGCAGAAGTTAGAGGATATTAGCAGAGGCCAAAAATCAAAGGATATCATCAGAGGCATAAATCAGAGGATATCATCAAAGGCATAAATCAGAGGACACCATCAGAGGCAAAAATCATTGGATACCATCATATGCAGAAATCAGAGTATACCATCTGAGGATATCATCAAAGGTAGAAATCAGATGATACCATCAAAGGAAAAAATCAGAGGATACCATCAAAGATAGAAATCAGAGGATACCATCAGAGGCAGAAATCAGAGGATACCATCAGAGATAGAAGTCAGAGGATATCATCAGAGGCAGAAATCAGAGTATACCATTAGAGGCAGAAATCAGAGAATACCATCAAAGGCAGAAATAAGAGAATACCATCAGAAGCAGAAATCAGAGGATACCATTTGAGGTAGAAATCAGAGGATACCATCAGAGGCAGAAATCAGAGGATATCATCCGAGGCAGAAATCAGATGATATCATCAGAGGTAGAAATCAGAGGATACCATCAGAGGTAGAAATAAGAGGATACCATTAGAGGTAGAAATAAGAGGATACCATTAGAGGCAGATATCAGAGACAGAAATCCGAGGATATATTTAATATTTATCACATATTATATTTAATAATTATCACATATGAAATTTAATATTTAATGTCACGTATGAAATTTATTATTTAAAATTGTATGATATTTTGAAATGTAATATTTACCGTTATATGATAATTAATATTTATAGTACATAACCATAATCCTAATTCCCTCTACGTCTCCTAGTAAATCGTACTACATTCGTCCAATCTCTACGTCCACCACCTCTCTAATTCTTCAGCAGTGTAATTAACTCGTTGATGAGTTCGATGCCATAAGTTAATATCAAATTACGATCGAGAATCTATTTCGCAATTTCTATTCCTCGAGCCTACATTTAAAATTACATTACATAAATTAAAAACACAATTAAATATTAAAGTTAAAAAAATAGATAAGTAATTAATTTATTTACCGTGTAATCAACAGAAGGTGGACCATCGTCGGATAGTCCTTCATTAGTAGGTTCAGCAACCGAAGGACCTACATGGACAGGTTATCTATATAGGATGTATGGATGTGATATCCGATGAAACCAATCCATGTAACTGTTCACACCGTCTGTAGTTCCCTGTACAATTGCGCCAGTGTCAACAACATTCACAACATATTGCGTAAACATAATGTCCATTTCCTCTGGAGTGGTTGTCTGACCTATTATCTCCAAAGGTGAACCAGGAATGGTCTGGATATGTCCGTATTGACGGAATACTCTGTCTGACAGATGAGCGTACATCTTCGGATCCCAACGTATCCACCCTCTGCATAACAAAATACTCTAAAATGGTTGCCTCAGTCGATGCTCTCTATAAGGTATCCAACATACCTCATGAGCATCAACATCAAGAGCTTTCCTAAATGGAGCAACCAACCCCTTATCCCTCTTTGGCCTCCATTTAAGTGCTCTAGGGCTGTCCTTCACATAATTACGAGAGAGTCTACAGCAATCTACACATAATGTAGGGAAATACTCGTAGACTCAAGCTTGAGCATACAAAATAGCATAACATTTGTTAACAATTAATAATAGAAATTAAACAAAATAAAGAACAATAGAATTTACCTATAATAGTGTTAGATACCCTGATACCGTCCTAGTCTGATGCATGCTCGCTTCTTGAAGATTGTCATACAAGTAGGCAAGAGCGGCATTAACCCAAGCATATCCACCAAAAACATTCAGATCTCTGAAGCAATCTAAATAGGCAACGCTGACTGCAAAGGCACTTTTGTCGCTGAACAAGGTGCAACCGACCAAAAATAGCAAATATGCCCTCACAACCATATGTCACTGCTGCTCACCGCATCGCTGATGGTATACGCCAAACAACCAATTGAACCTCACAGTGGCTGTCCGCGTGACGTTAAACTCAGCATTAGCAACAACATGACTAACTCCAAGAAGATCAGCCAATATCCCAACACCGTCATCCTTGTTAAATACAGTGACGCTGAAGAATGCACCGGTGATGGGAATGTGCAGCAGAGAAGAGACATCATCTAAAGTAATCGTCAACATGACTAACTCCAAGAAGAGAAGCAACAACATGACCAACTCAAAGAAGATTAGCCAATATCCCAACACCGTCATCCTTGTTATATACATTGATGCTGAAGAATGCACCAGTGATGGGATTGTGCAGCAGAGAAGCGACGTCATCTAAAGTAATCGGCATCTCCTCAATTGGAAGATGGAAGTTGTTGGTGTCAGATGCCACCTCTCTACAAATGCAGAAATGATCCCTTTATCGATCATTTCGTAGCTACATTTTATCAGTGAATACAATCCATAGGTATTAACCAGTTGCTCAACCTCTGGATGTTCAATGACAACTTCTTTTAGTTTTCTCCCGTTGCTGAAATACTCTTAACTCCCCGCGATCCTGAAATAAATTATGCAAATAAATATAAGTTAAATAAATTATGCGACTAAATATAATTTAAGTTAAATAAATTATGCGAATAAATATAAGTTAAACAAATACAAGTTAAATAAATTATGCGTCTAAATATAATTTAAGTTAAATAAATTATGTGAATAATTATAATATAAGTAAAATAATTAATAACTTATACAATTACCACGCCATTCCATAGATTAATCGTGACATGATCTGCAAATGTCCTTAGGACTGACGTGTCAACCGGACCACCAGGAAATCCATCATCCTGTGGAGGTTCTTCATGTGCCTCTTCCTCTTTATCACGTGCTTCTTCATGTTGCGCTTCTTGGGCCTCTTCCAGTTGGGCATGTTATGCCTCTTGCTGTTGTAATCGCCTTTGCTCTCGTCTAGCACATTGAGCCCATGCGGAAGCCGTTGGTCTAACACGACGACCCTCCTTGTTAGAAGTACCCTCATCCAGTACAACACGATCCTCCCTGTCGGTAAACATAGTGCGCACCATTCCTGCAAAACCAAATCATATTCAAAACAATCACAATTTTACAACAATTCCAGAATTCCAGCATGCCCTACGCGATTTAAGTTCACGTACGTACCTTACGTGAATTCAGTTCACATACGTACCTTATGTGAATTCAGTTCACGTACGTGAACTAAGAGTAAAAAACCCATATCCTTAGGTAAACTGAGTTCAACTACGTGAACTCAGTTTCAAAATACTAGATCCTTACGTGAACTGGGTTTCAAAATCCCAGAACCTTACGTGAATTCAGTTCATGTACGTGAACTCAGAGTAAAAAACCCAGATCCTTACGTGAACTGAGTTCATGTACATGAACTGGTTTCAAAATCTCAGATCCTTATGTGAACTGAGTTCACGTACGTGAAGGGTTTGTGTAAGACCCTTAATTTTTAATTAAAATTATGGAATTAATTTTAAGTGTATTTTGGGGATATTTGTAAAATATTTAATATATGTATGTTTTGAGTAAAAATATATATATATATATATATATATAAATATTTATTTTGGAAGATGAATTAAAATTATTGGATTAAGAATAAATTAATTTAATTAGGAGTAATTAAATTAAAGGACAATTAATTAAGGGATTAGCGGCTAATTGCGACGAGACGGGTAAAGTGCTGAAAAACAGACAAGTGTCGGGTGAGGTGGCACCCCCACAAGCCTATAAACAGGAGTGAGAAGGATGGTGAAATCAGAACACCATTCCTCCTCCCTCACTGCCCATACTGCATGTAACAGTACCCCTTTCCCTCCCATTCTGTTTTCTATTTTCCTCCATTCCAGTTCACGATTTCAAAGAGAAAAGAGGGAGTTCCTCAAAAGTGCCATTACTTGGAAATCCAAGCACCGAAACACCAAACCCTCATTACAAAAGTTGTTCCCCACACCATTACGGAGCTAGAGAACCCACTTTCGTAGCAGCGAACGCAAGACGGGAGTTTCGCCGTTTTTGACGCATACACGTGAGCAGTAGCAGAAACGCAACAAGGGTAAGGGCACCTTCCACTATCTAGTTGCATTAGGGCTGTAAATGCATAACTGACATAGCATTATTGATGTTTTCATCACTGTTTTGAAGAAAAACAATTTTGCAATGACATTTTGAAAAAATGAAGAAAATGCATTCTGTGATGGGTAATGAATCTGTGATGATGCTGTTCTGGTTGTTACTGCAATGCTGTTTGGTTTGTGTGGGAAAATTGAAAAATGTTTTGCATGTTATTTTAAAGATGATTAAAATACATGTTCATAAACTGTTTTGAATGTTGTTATAAAATGCGAAAACACATTCTGTTGGTGTTTGCTGCTATGTGACGATTTCTGTTTGACTGAATTTATTAATATCATTCTGTTTGTGTGAGGAAGCTGAAATGCTTTGCATGTTGATTCTGTTTGTGTGAGAAAGCTGAAATGCTTTGCATGATGTTCTAATGTTTGAGAAAACTGAAATGCTTTGCATGATGTTCTGATATTTGAGAAAACTGAAATGCTTTGCATGATGTTCTGATGTTTGAGAAAACTGAAATGCTTTGCACGTTGTTCTAATGTTTGAGTAAGTTGAAATGCTTGCATGATGTTCTGATGGTGTGAGAAAGCTGAAATGTTTTGCATGTTGATTCTGTTTGTGTGAGAAAGCTGGAATATGCTTTGCATGTTGTGTGGTTGTGTAAGCATACTGGAGAATACCATGCATGTTGTTTTGGAGATGCATGTTCTGGTTCTTGATGATTCTGGTGTTGATCATTCTATTTTTGCGTCTGTTTTGTTTTGAGTGATTCTGGTGTTGTTGATGTTTTTAAAAGAAAAGGGATTTTAAAATGATGAAAGTGATTCCTTCTGGAAAATCTGTATTGATGTAAAAGTCTGAGTTTCGTGATTTAAAAGTGTGATAAAACTGTTTTGGGGTAGGGCTGATTTTTCAAAAGAAACAGTTTGAAATGTGTTGAAGTCTCAGGAAAATTTCACTGATTTCGAAGGTGTATTCGAATACAACATGAGTGTATTCGAATACAACCTTCTAAGCTTCTGTTTTACTTCAGTTTTCAAACTTGTATTCGAATACGAGCCCCTGTATTCGAATATAGGGGAAGGATTTTTGCTTCTGACTTTGCATCTGTATTCGACTACGACTCTGTCGTATTCGAATACAGAAGTGAAATTTTAACACTGCATTCGAATATGTATTCGACTACAGGCATGCTGTATTCGAATACAGAATGCTGGTTTTCACTAGTTTTGCTTTTGTATTCGAATACAAGGGAGCTATATTCGAATACAGATTCGGGTTTTTCCAAAAACTCAGTTTTTAACTTATGTATTCGAATACAAGGAAGCTGTATTCGAATACAGATTCATGTTTTTCAGAAAATCAAGTTTTAAACACGGTCATGTGAATTTTTAAGCGTTGGGAAACTTTGAGAAGGGTTAAAATAATTTAAAATGGAGTCTTTGAAATAGTTTTAAAGAGGAGAGGATGATGTTTTGAAAACCTTCAATGACCTGGGAGAAAATGCTGGATTTTCAATGTTTTGTCTTCTGTATTCGACTACAGGCATGCTGTATTCGAATACAGAATGTAGAATTTGCAGTTTAATGGTGTTGTATTCGAATAAAAGGGGGATTGTATTCGAATACAGATTCGAGTTTTCAGAAATTCCAAGTTTTCAACAGTGTTTTGTAAACCCTAAGTGTTGGGGAATATTGGGAATGTTTGTGGTAAATTAAAATAGAACTTTTGGTGATATTTTAAAGTGTTGACTATACTTACTACATATTTTCCATATGAAACGGTTGCTGTTTGAAAAAGCTTATATGTCATGAAAATTCAAATGAGCATCCTTAATTTTCATCATTGTCATATATTATGCCATGAATATATTTGTTGCTGTGAGCTATATGCTATGTGATTATTTGTTAATTTCGGTCGGTGACCCTTGCTATTATATTGTGGAAATTGGTCTTTGCCCTCACATGCCCCCCAAACCCATGCCACTCGTGGGGCCCGAGACGACGAAAACGTCGCTCGACTTCATTGATCGTGTCGTGCCTACTGCTTGGGTTTACGACCCCACCTCAAGCAGAGCTACATACACGGGGAGATTGAAGAGGACTTGTAGGACTAATGGAGTGGTGTACTACGTTGAGCACAGCTATGCGAGGATTGATTTTCCTGTGCCTTCTCGTTTGATATTGGAGGCGCACAGAATTTTTGATGATGTTGAAGAGCCAGCTAGAGGGGTTGAGACGGAGGCCACCGTAGGAGTGGTAACTCAAAACCCAGTGATTGGAGGAGATGCACATGACTTTGAGACGGAAGAGAAGAACGAAGAGCCGAAGCCAGTAGCAGCTGATATTCCGGGTCCGTCTAGGATCTCCAATGATTGTTATGAGATTCCGGCACCGCCGAAGCGATCGAGACTATGCATTGATTTGACTTCGGAGGAGTCTGATCCATCTCTGTATGATGAGGAGGAGGTCACATCGAGGCGAGCGGCGGAGTCAATGAGACTTGTTTGGGATACGGAGGAAATCCGTGCTGCTGTAGCTTTAGTGCATGATCAGTTAGACTTGATGTATAGGATTTGAGCTGGAATTGTAATTTGTTTTATTTTGGAAACATTTGTACTACTTTCCGCTAAACCATGCACTCTGATATTTTCGGTTGGTATGATATGACACTGATATTTTGGGATGTATTAATGTTTAATATTAATTTCCAAAGATAAGTACTTAGTGATATTTCTGATGAAATTATTTAATTACGTTCATCAATTAATCCACGACGTACTATTTTGTGAGACGAATTAAAGGAAATTTTATTTCAATCCTTTTGAAGTGATGAATTTGGGAAATTATTTTAATTAATTATTTAAAAACAAAAAATACACTTGCGCTGTGTTTTAAACTTGGGGTGTTACAGTTGTGGTATAAGAGCATTTGGTTAAAGTTTTGGGTTAAAGCTCTGATTAAAGTATTTGTTTTGAGTTATTAGCTGATCATGCATAAGAGCAAGTAGTGAAAGTGTCAAGTCTTGTGTAAGTTGTGGTGTGACTGAAGTGATGATGGTTTTGTAGGAAGAAATGCCTCCACGAAGAGACGACACCACAAGAGCCAATGTCAGCTGGGAAGATAGGATGGCTGAAGCAATAAACAAAATGGTTGCGTCTGTTGCTGCACAGACGGCTGCGAAGACTCAACAAGATCTGGAGAAGAGAGAAAGAGAGATTCGCGCTGCTGAATCTAGAGGACTAGAGGATTTTCGTTGCCATAATCCTCCCAAGTTCAAGGGTGATGAGGGTCCAGAAAGAGCGGACCAGTGGATTCAAGAAATGGAGAAAATTTTCGAGTTGATTAATTGTCGGGCATTGGTGAATGTCAACTATGCCACGTATCTGCTGATAGGGGATGCAGAGTATTGGTGGAGAAGCACAAGACTACTGATGGGGTCAGCTCAAGACGAAGTGAACTGGGAGTCGTTCAAAAAGAAGTTTTTGGACAATTACTTCCTGATGAGCACTAGGACCAAGTTGGGTGACGATTTTCTGAAATTGCACCAGGGAAACATGACAGTAGGGGAATACACAGCTAAGTTTGAATCGCTGTCCAGACATTTCAGATTTTTCCGAGAAGAAGTTGATGAATAGTTTATGTGTCATCGCTTCCAAAATGGACTGAAGTATGAGATTCAAGACTCGGTCTTACCTATGGGAATTCAACGTTTCCAAGTGTTAGTAGAAAAGTGTAGAGAGGTCGAAGAGATGAAGAACAGGAGGGCCAACAGAGGAGGGAACTTTAATTCTGGAACGCCTAGTTGGATGCACAATCAGAACAATAGAGGGAAGCAAGTTTCCAAGCCGTATAACCGGCCACAAAACAACAAGAGTGGCCAGAATCGACCGGGAAGTCAGAATTTTGGACGGCAATTGGGACAAGGAGTCCGATGCTACCGATGTGGGAGAGAGGGACATATTGCTACGGATTGTACTGCGAGGGATCTGATGTGCTTCAACTACCAGAAGCCAAGACACGTGGCGACAGATTGTACTGTGAACGCGACTAGGGCTACTCGTCCTACTACTAGAGGTCGCATCTATCACATGGGTGCTGAAGCTGGAAGTCAAGCCCAAAATTTAATCTAGCAAGATTGCGAGATTGCAGGTAACACCCTAACTGCACTTTTTGATTCGGGAGCAACCCATTCTTTCATTGCTATGGATTGTGTGCATCGTTTGAAGTTATCTATGTCTGCTTTGCCTTTTGATTTGGTTGTTTCTACACCTGCTAAGACTTTGACTGTAAACTTTGCATGTTTACATTGTACTGTAACGATTCAAAATAGAGATTTCTTGGTTAATTTAATCTGTCTACCCCTACAATCACTCGAGATCATTCTCGGTATGGATTGGATGACGTATAATTACGTAGTGTTGGATTGGCTCGAAAATTAGTTCTTTTCTCCGAACCTGGAGTTGTTCGATATTTGGCTGCTAACCAACTCGGAGTATCACTGAGAGAAGGAACTCATGAATTTTTATCATTGGCTAACATGGAGACCAAGATGGATGTGAACATAGAAGATGTGGCGTTAGTCAAAGAATATCCGGACGTATTTCCATAAAAAATTCCCGGATTACCCCCGATTAGAGAGGTGGAGTTCTTCATTGATTTACACCCAGGAACTGGACCTATTTCAATTGCGCTGTACCGGATGTCGCCATTGGAATTAAGCGAACTTAAGGGTCAAATTGAAGGCTTATTGGAGAAAGGATTTATGAGACCAAGTGTGTCGCCCTGGGGAGCTCCGGTGTTGTTGGTTAAGAAGAAAGATGGAAGTTCATGCTTATGTGTGGATTATCGACAACTTAACAAGGTAACTATCAAGAATCGTTATCCTTTACCACGCATCGATGATTTGATGGACCAATTGAGGGGAGCAGCGGTGTTTTCAAAGATTGATTTGAAATCGGGATACCATCAGATTCGAGTAAGAGAAGGAGATATTCAAAAGATTGCTTTCAAAACCCGATATGGACACTATGAATATCTCGTTATGCCTTTTGGGGTTACGAATGCACCAACGATTTTCATGGACTATATGAATAGGATCTTTAGCCCGTTTCTGGATAAATTTGTGGTGGTGTTCATCGATGATATTTTGATTTATTCAAATGATGAAGAAGAACACGGAGAACACCTACGCCAAGTACTGAAGTCTTACGCGAGAAGCAACTGTATGCCAATTTGTCGAAGTGTGAGTTTTGGCTAGATAAAGTGAACTTCTTGGGACATGTGATAACAAAAGAAGGAATTGCTGTGGATCCGGCAAAGATTGAGACAATTCTTGCCTGGAAACAGCCTAGACTATCACAGACATACGGAGTTTTGTCGGACTAGCAGGATACTACAGGAGATTTATTGAGGGATTTGTAAGATTGTAGCTCCTTTGACACAACTCACCAGAAAGAATCAGCCGTTTGCATGGACGGAGAAGTGTGAGGAAAATTTTCAATTGCTAAAGGAAAAGTTAACAACCTCACCAGTATTGGTCTTGCCACAACCAGAGGAACCATATGAAGTATACTGTGATGCATCTCACCAAGGTTTGGGATGTGTTTTGATGCAACACAAGAAAGCTATAGCTTACGCCTCAAGGCAGTTGAAAACTCACGAACGAAACTAACCTACTCATGATTTAGAGCTTGCTGCAGTAGTGTTTGCATTAAAGGTCTGGAGGAACTACTTATATGGATGCACGTTCAGGGTATTCAGTGACCATAAAAGTTTGAAGTATCTGTTCGATCAGAAGGAATTGAACATGCGTCAGAGGAGATGGATGGAGACTCTCAAGGATTTTGACTTTACATTGCAGTACCACCTTGGAAAAGCCAATGTGGTGGCTGATGCATTGAGTCGGAAGAGTGTGTCAGTATCTTCAATGATAATGGCCCGACAACAGGAGTTGTGGGAAGCATTTAGAGACCTACATCTGGATGTAAAGTTTGCACCAGGAATTTTAAAATGTGGAATGATAACAATTTCAAGTGGTCTACTTGAGGAGATTGCAAACTTGCAAGATGACGCAGTGATCCAAGAAAAGAGGAATTTGGTAGTGCAAGGGCAGACAACGGAGTTCACGATCGGAACAGATAATATTATGAGATGTAATGGAAGAGTTTGTGTACCAGAAGTTGCAGAGATGAGAAGGGAGATTTTGGAAGAGGCTCATAAGAGTAAGTTGAGTATTCATCCTGGAGCGACCAAGATGTACCATGATTTAAAACAGAATTACTAGTGGCCAGGAATAAAGAGGGACGTAGCGGAGTACGTATCGGCTTGTTTAACTTGTCAGAAAGCGAAAGTGGAACATCAACGACCTGCTGGAATGTTGCAACCTCTGGATATACCGGAATGGAAGTGGGACAACATTTCCATGGATTTTATAACAAGACTGCCCAAGACAAGGAAAAAGAACGATTCAATTTGGGTAATAGTGGATCGATTGACAAAGTCCGCACATTTCTTACCAGTAAGAACCACTTACAAAGTAGATAAGCTGACGGAAATCTACATCGCTGAGATTGTGAGGTTACACGGCGTCCTATCGAGTATAGTATCGGACAGTGACCCAAAGTTCACATCTCATTTCTAGGGAGCACTGTATGAAGCTTTAGGAACAAAACTGAAATTGAGTTCCGCTTATCATCCGCAAACAGACGGACAGACTGAGAGAACAAATCAGTCCTTGGAAGATCTATTAAGAGCATGTGTGTTGGATGATAGAGGAAACTGGGATGAGGTGTTGCCATTGATTGAGTTTACTTATAACAATAGCTTCAACGCAAGTATTGGAATGGGACCCTACGAGGCTCTATATGGACACAAGTGTCAGACGCCGTTATGCTGGTATAAGGACGGAGAAAGTATGATTGTTGGACCTGAGATGGTAGAACAAACTACAGAGAAAATCAAGAGGATACAAGAGAAAATGAAGATTTCACAGGGTCGTTAGAAAAGTTATGCGGACAAGCGTCGCAGACCTCTGGAATTCGAGCAGGGTGATCATGTATTTTTGAGGGTCACGCCTACAACTGGTGCTGGCAGAGCTCTTAAGTCAAGAAAGTTGACTCCGAAATTTATTGGACCATACCAGATTACTGCACGTATTTGGACCATTGGCCTATCAGATCGCTTTACCTCCAATACTGTCCAATATTCACGACGTATTTCATGTGTCGCAGTTAAGGAAATACATAGCAGACCCGTCACATGTGATCGAGCCGGATACAATTCAGCTGAAGGATAACCTGTCATTTGAAGTATTCCCTGTAAGGGTTGAAGACATGAAGATTAAACAGTTGAGGAACAAGGAAGTCCCACTAGTCAAAGTGATTTGGAATCTGACTACGGGAGACGCGACTTGGGAACTGGAGAGTAAGATGAGGGAGCAATATCCTCAGTTGTTTAGGGACATGTAGTTTCGAGGACGAAACTAATTTAATAGGAGTGAGAAGGACGGTGAAATCAGAACACCATTCCTCCTCCCTCACTGCCCATACTGCATGTAACAGTACCCCTTTCCCTCCCATTCTGTTTTCTGTTTTCCTCCATTCCAGTTCACGATTTCAAAGAGAAAAGAGGGAGTTCCTCAAAAGTGCCATTATTTGGAAATACAAGCACCGAAACACCAAACCCTCAGTACAAAAGTTGTTCCCCACACCATTACGAAGCTAGAGAACCCACTTTCGTAGCAGCGAACGCAAGACGGGAGTTTCGCCGTTTTTGACGCATACACGTGAGCAGTAGCAGAAACGCTACAAGGGTAAGGGCACCTTCCATTTTCTAGTTGCATTAGGGCTGTAAATGCATAACTGGCATAGCATTACTGATGTTTTCATCATTGTTTTGAAGAAAAACTATTTTGCAATGACATTTTGAAAAAAAATGAAGAAAATGCATTCTGTGATAGGTAATGAATCTGTGATGTTGCTGTTCTGGTTGTTACTGCAATGCTGTTTGGTTTGTGTGGGAAAACTAAAAAATGTTTTGCATGTTATTTTAAAGATGATTAAAATACATGTTCATAAACTGTTTTGAATGTTGTTATAAAATGAGAAAACACATTTTGTTGGTGTTTGCTGCTATGTGATGATTTCTGTTTGACTGAATGTATTAATGTCATTCTGTTTGTGTTAGGAAGCTGAAATGCTTTGCATGTTGATTCTGTTTGTGTGAGAAAGATGAAATGCTTTGCATGATGTTGTTCTGATGTTTGAGAAAACTAAAATGCTTTGCATAATGTTCTGATGTTTGAGAAAACTGAAATGCTTTGCATGATGTTCTGATATTTGAGAAAGCTGAAATGCTTGCATGATGTTCTGATGGTGTGAGAAAGCTGAAATGCTTTGCATGTTGATTCTGTTTGTGTGAGAAAGCTGGAATATGCTTTGCATTTTGTGTGGTTGTGTAAGCATACTGGAGAATACCATGCATGTTGTTTTGGAGATGCATGTTCTAGTTTTGGATGATTCTGGTGTTGATCATTCTATTTCTGCGTCTGTTTTGTTTTGAGTGATCTGGTGTTGTTGATGTTTTTAAGATTTTAAAATGATGAAAGTGCTTCCTTCTGGAAAATCTGTATTGATGTAAAAGTCTGAGTTTTGTGATTTAAAAGAGTGATAAAACTGTTTTGGGGTTGCACTGATTTTTGAAAAGAAACAGTTTGAAATGTGTTGAAGTCTCAGGAAAATTTCACTGATTTCGAAGGTGTATTCGAATACAACATGAGTGTATTCGAATACAACCTGCCAAGCTTCTGTTTTACTTAAGTTTTCAAACTTGTATTCGAATACGAGCCGCTGTATTCGAATACAGAGGAAGGATTTTTGCTTCTGACTTAGCATCTGTATTCGAATACAGAAGTGAAATTTTAACACTGCATTCGCATATGTATTCGACTACAGGCATGCTGTATTCGAATACAGAATGCTGGTTTTCACTAGTTTTGCTTCTGTATTCGAATACAAGGGAGCTGTATTCAAATACAGATTCGGGTTTTTCCAGAAAGTCAGTTTTTAACTTCTGTATTCGAATACAAGGAAGTTGTATTCGAATACAGATTCGTGTTTTTCAGAAAATCAAGTTTTAAACCTCGTCATGTGAATTTTTAAGTGTTGGGAAACTTTGAGAAGGGTTAAAATAATTTAAAATGGAGTCTTTGAAATAGTTTTAAAGAGGAGAGGATGATGTTTTGAAAACCTTCAATGACCTGGGAGAAAATGCTGAATTTTCAATGTTTTGTCTTCTGTATTCGACTACAGGCATGCTGTATTCGAATACAGAATGTAGAATTTGCAGTTTCATGCTGTTGTATTCGAATACAAGAGGGATTGTATTCGAATACAGATTCGAGTTTTCAGAAATTCCAAGTTTTCAACAGTGTTTTGTAAACCCTAAGTGTTGGGGAATATTGGGAATGTTTGTGGTAAATTAAAATAGAACTTTTGGTGATATTTTGAAGTGTTGACTGTACTTACTACGTATTTTCCATATGAAACGGTTGCTGTTTGAAAAAGCTTACATGTCATGAAAATTCAAATGAGCATCCTTAACTTTCATCATTGTCATATATTATGCCATGAATATATTTGTTGCTGTGAGCTATATGCTATGTGATTATTTGTTAATTTCGGTCGGTAACCCTTGCTATTATATTGTGGAAATTGGGCTTTGCCCTCAGATGCCCCCCAAACCCATGCCACCCGTGGGGCTTGAGACGACGGAAACGTCGGTCGACTTCATTGATCGCGCCGTCCCTACTGTTTGGGTTTACGACCCCACCTCAAGCAAGGCTACATACACGGGGAGATTGAAGAGGACTTGTAGGACTAATGGAGTGGTGTACTACGTGGAGCACAGCTATGCGAGGATTGTTTTTCCTTTGCCTTCTCGTTTGATATTGGAGGCGCACATAATTTTTTATGATGCTGAGGAGCCAGCTAGAGGGGTTGAGACGGAGGCCACCGTAGGAGTGGTGACTCCAAACCCAGTGATTGGAGGAGATGCACATGAGTCTGAGACAGAAGAGAAGAATGAAGAGCCGAAGCCAGTAGCAACTGATATTCCGGGTCCGTCTAGGATCTCCGATGATTGTTATGAGATTCCGGCACCGCCGAAGTGACCGAGACTATGCATTGATTTGACTTCGGAGGAGACTGATCCCTCTCTGTATGATGAGGAGGATGAGGAGGTCACATCGAGGCGAGTGACGGAGTCGGATGAGACTTGTTTGGGATGCGGAGGAAATCCGTGCTACTGTAGCTTTAATGCATGATCAGTTAGACTTGATGTATAGGATTTGAGTTGGAATTGTAATTTGTTTTATTTTGGAAACATTTGTACTACTTCCCGCTAAACCATGCACTCTGATATTTTCGGTTGGTATGATATGACACTGATATTTTGGGATGTATTAATGTTTAATATTAATTTCCAAAGATAAGTACTTAGTGATATTTCTGATGAAATTATTTAATTACGTTCATCAATTAATCCACGACGTACTATTTTATGAGACGAATTAAAGGAAATTTTATTTCAATCCTTTTGAAGTGATGAATTTGGGAAATTATTTTAATTAATTATTTAAAAAAAAATACACTCGCGCTGTGTTTTACACTCGGGGTGTTACAGTTTGCAACTTTTAAAACCCAACTACAACAACAACATTGTACTTACTTGTTGAAAATGTGATAGTGAAGAAATTTTTGAAGATGAAGATGTTGAAGATGATGATTGAAGGTGTTTGAAGAAGATGAAAATGATTGAAGAAGATTGATGATTTTCGTGTGGACTTTGATGAAGATTATGGAGTTTGGGAATTAGGTTTAGGGAGAGATGAATGAAGATGATAGAGATGAATTAGTTTGGAAATTAGGTTTTGGAAATACAAAAAGGTATATTCAGAATTTTGATTTTAAAAGAAATTTGGTGGATGTGGACAGCAATATAGGGGTGTAAGTAGCAAAAGTGTAGAAAATATACCCCTACAATTGCGAAGAATGTCTTTCAAATTCCAACTTATCAATCTTATTCGAGTAGAAGCTCTCAATATTTGTTTGAGTCTAATTAGAATTCCACGGTTATCCCATTTTGTTGCTTGTTTTAGAAAATATAAGTTTAATTAAAAATATTTACCCATTCAAAATAAAAATAAAAAATTTACTGTATATGTTCCAAATTACATTATAAATCTATTAAAGTTTAGAACGTCTCTAGCGTGCTAAAAAAACCTATAATTTAATTTACACAACTTTTCACCCATTTTCTTGTAAAAGATAAAAAATTCATCTTGTTCTTATGTGTAATCTTGAGTATATATAAATTTGAGGATGTAGTTCAAACATTACGTCAGAAATTTTTTTTATTTTAGAATATTTAGACGACCACAAAACTTAACTCACACATTAGCAAAACAAAAATATTTTTTCTCTATTATAATATTTTATGTTTTTCAAAATTATTAGTTCTAAAATAAAAGAGTTTTATGTAAATGTTTTGATAAAGAAATTAAAGTATTATTCACAAAAGCAAAAAAATGTCATTGTAGTAAAAGTAAAAAGAAAAATCTTGCATTATTTTATGTTTTTTTATATAAGAACCTTACTTTATTTGAGATGAAATAACCTTCAAAAATTAATTTTCCTTGCCACCGCTTTGTTTGCGTGATTTAGAAATGCAATCGTATATTTGTTGTGTGGCTCACTTTCGTACCCCTCGCCTTTCATCAAATAATAAAGAGAATATATATATATATATATATATATATATATATATATATATATATATATATATATATATATATATATTTATTTTGAGAGAAGGAAACAGGAAAATATATTAAGAGGTAGAAGTCAGTTTACTAAGCTAAAGTCACAATACCAAAAATTAAAAAACGCAATCGCGTACATATACAGTTTCGTTCATTTTTAGATTTTATTTCAATTTTCATAGTACTGATTGGAGTAGTAATGCATGATATAGTAAATATTAAAATATTTGATTTTGTCAATGTTTTTTTAGATTTAAGGATTAGGTCAAAATAATAATAATAATAATAATAATAGAAGTTATCCTTTATCAATTTCAATTTTAGTTTTGTAAGGTTATATTTTTTCCTTGAATTGAGGTACCATCTCCCACCCTAATTATTTTTTAAAAATAATCAATTTTAATTTTTAAACTATACAATTTTGACGATTATTTGATATTAAAATAAATTATAAAACATTTCAGCCTTCATTCTATTATATTTCTAGATGCGTCCCTGCTGCCACTGATGGCCAACTTCAATCTAACCATCTAACCTGTTTGCAAGTCTGAGCCACAATCATACACTAATATATAAAGAAACTAAAACGAGTTTTATTACGTGGTATTTTAGACTTTATAATAGTATTTTAGTTAAATTAAGAATAAATTATAATTTTATTTCGTAAAAGTATACGACTAGAATGGTAGCTTATGCATTAAATTTATATAAATGATTTTATATACTAATTTTTTATTATTAATTAAATTAATTAATTTAATATTTATTGAGAAAATATTAATTTTATATAAGATTTTATTAATTTTAGATTTAAAAATATGAAAATATAAGACTTTTTACTATGTACAAAACTTTTTTTGAGGTCTTTTTATAAAATAAAATTTAAATTTTATTAGAAGCATAAAACACTTTAGTGAATTTTTTGAATTTTTTATTTGAATATCCTTTTTTTTAACACCAAAATGCCTCACTTTGAAAATAATATACGGGATTGCCCTACTTTTTAGACCTAGTGGGAGGTCGCTTCCCCAGGGAGCGACCTGCTGAAGGAGGTTTTTTTTGTGTGCACATTTTACAAATTTTGAATATACTGAATATACCCTTCTGTATTTCCAAAACCTAATTCTCAAACTAATTCATCTCTATCATCTTCATTCAACAAGTAAGTACAATGATGTTGTTTTTTTTTTTTTTAACACTGATGTTGTTGTTGGGTTTTAAAAGTTGCAAACCCTTCACTATGATTTATGCGTGTGATTTCTGCCTATGATGATATCCTCTAATTTCTGCGTGTGATTTCTCCCTCTGATTTCTACGTGTGATTTCTGCCTCTAATGGTATCCTCTGATTTCTGCCTCTGATGATATCCTCTAATTTCTGCCTCTGATGGTATCCTTTGATTCTGTTGGTATCCTCTTATTTGTGCATTTGATTTCTGCGTGTGATTTCTGCCTTTGATTATATCCTGTAATGTCTGCCTCTGATGATATCCTCTGATTTTGATGGTATCTGATGATATCTTTTGATGGTATCCTCTGATTTCAGCGTGTGATGATATACTCTGGTTTCTGCCTTTGATGATATATTCTGATGGTATCCTTTGATTTCTGTCTCTGATGATATCCTCTGATTTTTACGTTTGATGATATATTCTGATGGCATCCTCTAATTTCTGCGTATGATTTCTGCCTCTGATTGTATCCTCTGATTTCTGCGTGTGATGATATATTCTGATGGTGTCCTCTGATACTGATGATATCCTCTGATTCTGATGGTATCTTCTGATATCTTCTTATGGTATCATCTGATTCTGATGTTATCTTTTGATTATGATGGTATCATCTGATTTCTGTCTCTGATGATATCCTCTATAGGTAGCAAAAGTGTAATTGTATTTAATAAATTAAAAATCTTTAACCCATCACTCTACGTATCTCCTATAATTAATGTTTCTCTACCTATCTCTCTACCAAATATTTTTTTTAATATCTTTCTAATTTATATGTGATGATAATTCACTCATTGATGAGTATAAAAAAACAAGTACAACTGTACAAGCTATATGTTTGCTTATGAAGGAAATTATAAAAGAGATTATTCATTATTGTACAATTTTACCATGTATAGTGTTGAGAAAGACAACTTTAAGAAAAATAGTTAGTATTATATGGTTAAGAGTTAAAAATTATTAAAATAAAAAGGGTTGATTTCTAACCATCGAAGTTTACTAGTGTGTGATATGATAATTTCCTTTTCATTGCCACCACATAAAATTAGTTTAATTTTTTTTTATGTTTATAATATAATATAAATTTTAAAAAACTTGATCTCTCATTGATTTGAGTTGCGGTTGTTTTTGCTAATTAAATACGATAGGTGATATTGATATTAGTTAGTTTTCTAAATTGATGGCCTATTTTGATTTCTTATATAAACTAATTAAATTAACCATTTATTTCTCTATCGAGAAGCAAAGTGATGATGGTATTACTTTTGGAAAAACTAATTAATTAACATCGTCTGTGTATAATATTTAACATAATGTGATACTACTATGGAAGGAAATAGAATTCTACGAGGAGTATCAACATAAATTTAGATCCCATGTTGGTGAAGAGAAGACAAATGAAATCATAACCGAAGCATTATACCTAATAAGCTTAGGAACCAATGATTTCCTTGAAAAATAAAAATATTAATATTAATAATAAAGTAAAATAAAATAAATTAATAAATAATAATTATTATTATAATTAAAAATGACTAAAAATAAAAATAATTATAATGAAAAATAGTAAATTATATTATAAAATACATTAAATGAAAGAAAAAAAATACATCAAAATTGACTTTAATGATGTCTACCTAAATGACCTCTAGTTCCACATCTAGGATGTCGTCGAACTCGTCTAAGTCTTTGAACGAGTTGAGGTTGTTCTTATTCATCCTCAACTTGATCGTTGTGTTCGTTGTAATTTATAGGTGGAATAGAACCACTACCACCTGACTCCATATAATCTTGACTCTGTATGTTGTACATCGAATCAAATACTACATAAGCCGACTTGGGAGTTGTGCATTGAGTTCCAAACAAATTATAGAAAATCCCACTTTCTGTCCCACTGAGTTGGCATTTCTGTAGATACATGTACATGTGGTGGTGGTGATGGACCATAACATGGAACTTCTGTATGGGTTGATTGGGAGGTCGACTGCATGTGAGAATATGATGACGGTTGCAAACGGGGATCACGCAGATATTGTTCGACAGATATATATAATTTTGTGTGATGTCTGAAACAATTCATATATTCTGTGCTGTGGCATAAAAATCCTTCTACGATATTACCTTCAACACGTAATTCTCACGCTCATTCCAATGTTTAATCTCTTCTCTCCAAACCCAGTTCCAATTATCATCAACACCACGCCTCATGTCGATGTCATGGTAGATTCTCATGTCGTCAGGTAGTTGTGGTATTTGTTGATAGAAACCGAACTGAAGTGTGACTCTATCTGTATGATATTTTTCAATAATATGAAAGCAATGCAGATAGGTACATGCAGTCCATGTCTCCATCTCTTCTTCGGGAACTTGGTGTTGGAACCTGATGTAAGATCTCCAATAAAATTGATGTAAAAATCTAGCTAAAGTAAATATAAGAAGTATAAAAAACAATATAAATAAAAATTTCAATTAAATGTGAATGAATATATTACTTCCTCAACTGTCATGTGATCGATTGTTTTTCGGTATCCTTCGATGTCATTATGAGGAACTTTACTGAAATTTAGACCACCAGTATTAAATATGTCGAATATATGATGAAAAAATAAAAAATATAATAAAATTAGTAAAATGGTAAGTACTTAGTTTTAAAAAAAAAATATAAAATTTATTTGGAATAGTTACCTTTGTGCAAGTGGAAATATCCATGAATTGGGTGATTCTGGAGCGACACAAGAGAAACGATACCTTGCCCAATTTTGCAACAACAACGCACATCCTCCCATACACATTACGTCGAGTTTCGTAGCAAGACACAATTATCTATAAAGTGTTACTAAAACTGGTGAACCCCAACTATATTGGGATGCTTTATTTAAATCCCCTAATAGTGAAAGATATTTTAAATGTACACGATTATTGGATTTGTCGGGCATCAACAACCTTCCGATCATACGTAGGATGTATGCTCGACATGATGCTTGTTTTTCTTCTACAGATGCATCTTCACCAACATCGTCAAACGTATCCTTAAGCCATTTTAATTTAATAAAATTACCCGTTGTTGCCCTATTAGGTGGGCTAACTCCTAAGTAAGCTTCACAAAGTTGTCTAACATTTACAAAATTGGAACCGCTAACAGGAAAACCAGAAACATTTAATCCTAAAATATAATATACGTCTTCTAAAGTTATTGTGCATTCACCTATTGGGAGATGAAATGTATGAGTTTCAGGTCTCCATCTCTCAACCATAGCCGTAATCAGACTGATATCTAATTTGTAGTTTCTGAGTTTGATCACTTGACCAAATCCGGCCTCTTGCAAATACGGTAAGATGACTTCATTTGGTTTTTTGTTTACATGACCTTGACATCTTATTTTGTCATTTAACGGATTCTGAAATATATAAAACAAACCATAAATAAAATAAAGTAAATGTATAAAATAAAAAATTCAACAAAAAAGTTAATAAATATATAAAATAATATAAAGTGAATATATAAAATAAAATAAAGTAAATATATAAATAAACTATAAATAAAATAAAATAAATATATAAAATATACTATAAATAAAATAAAATAAATATATAAAATATACTATAGATAAAATAAAATAAATATATAAAATATACTATAAACAAAATAACATAAATATATAAAATAAAATAAAGTAAATATATAAAATACTTACAAATGCTTGAATGTATTGAATATCAGCTATGTGATTCTTAGAAAGTTCCATGACAAAAAAATATTGCTATAAGTGATTAAGAAAAATGAAGAAGGATGAAAGAAATATTGCTATTAGTGATGAGGATGGATGAAAGAAAGGAGATGTGTTGAAATGGAAGAATGGAATGCCCTTAAATAGGTCGTGTCCCCAGCCAGCACGTAAGACATCCTTCAAGGGGTCGTTTCCCCAACGACCTCCTTAAGGCATCACATCTCCAATCTGGTTCGTTGATTTAATTTAATCAACGGCTATGGTTGATTCTGGATCAATCCTTGTCATTTCATTTTAACCAATCATATTATTTTAATATAAATTCAATCTGGTTCGTTGATTTAATTTAATCAACGGTTGTGGTTGATCTTGGATCAATCCTTGTCATTTGATTTAACTCCTTATATATCACCAGAGGATATCATCAGAAGATACCATCAGAATCAGAGGATATCATCAGAGTCAGAAATTGAAGGATACCATCATAATCAGAGGATACCATCAGAGGCAGAAATCAGAGGATATCATCAGAATCAGAGAATACCATCAAAGACATAAATCAAAGGATACCATCAGAATCAGAGGATATCATCAGAGGAAGAAATCAAAGGATACTATCAGAGGCAGAAATCAGAGGATATCATCAGAGGCAGAAATCAGAGGATATCATCAGAGGCAGAAATCAGAGGATATCATCAAAGGCAGAAATCAGAGGATATCATCAGAGGCAGAAATCAGAGGATACCATCAGAATCAGAGGATATCATCAGAGGAAGAAATCAAAGGATACTATCAGAGGCAGACATAAGAGGATATCATCAGAGATAGAAATCAGAGGATACCATCAGAGGCAGAAATCAGAGGATATCATCACAATCAGAGGATACCATCAAAGACATAAATCAAAGGATACCATCAGAATCAGAGGATATCATTAGAGGAAGAAATCAAAGGATACTATCAGAGGCAGAAATCAGAGGATATCATCAGAGATAAAAATCAGAGGATACCATCAGAGGCAGAAATCATGTACGTTTCTGGGTTTTTGAAAACCAGTTTACGTACGTGAAGGGTTTGCAACTTTTAAAACCCAACTACAACAACATCAGTACAAAAAACAACAACAACAACAACATTGTACTTATTTGTTGAAAATGTGATAGTGAAGATGTTGCTGAAGATGATGATGATGATGATTGAATGTGTTTGAAGAAGATGAAGATGATTGAAGAAGATTGATGATTTTCGTGTGAACTTTGATGAAGATTATGGAGTTTGGCAATTAGGTTTAGGGAGAGATGAATGAAGATGATAGAGATGAATTAGTTTGTGAATTAGGTTTGGAAATACATAAAGGTATATTCGGAATTTTGATTTTAAAAAAAATTTGGTGGGTTTGAGTAGTAATATGAGGGGTGTAGGTAGCAAAAGTGATATAATTTTATAAATTTGTAAAATGTGCAAAAAAAAAAAAAAACCTCCTTCGGCAGGTTGCTCCATGGGGAAGCGACCTCTCACTAGGCAAAAAATTAGTTTATTCAGCCGGTCGTTCCCTGAGGAAGCGACCTCTCACTAGCCCTAAAAAGTAGGGCAATCCCATATATTATTTTGGAAGTGGGACATTTTGGTGTTAAAAAAAAGGTATATTAAGATAAAAAATGTAGTCTTATCTTTAAGCTGACCCTATATAAACGCATCCTGATTTACATGGTTCCATATTTTCAGGTTGTAAAACAACCATATAAGATTACATACCATTTAATTTCGGTCTACAAAATATAGACCCAAAAACACCTCCACTTTTTGTAAGATATAGATATTGGGTGATTCAATTCTTTGGTGCACCACTTTTATAATTGGTTCACTGTAGATTAATATTTAAAAATTATCAGAATTTTGAATAACGTTTAACAATATTCTTCAAAAGTAATAGTTCATAACTCTTCCCATATGCGATATATATTTATGTCGATTCAATATGCGATATATATTTGTTGTTCATTATTTTAATCAATTTGGTATCATTTAAATCATTAGCTAAATCATAAAAATGAAAATAACTATTAGCATCAACTTCTAAGAGACGACGTATGTGATTGTTGGTGTTTTAAATATTTTTAAAAATTTGTTTATAGTGGATCATGGTCCATATTAGAATTTGTTTAGATATGAAAATTGATAAATAAAATAGTAGGATATTAAGCGTAATATATATATATATATATATATATATTTAAACCTTAATAATCTTGTACAATTTTAGATGCTAATAGAATAATGACTAGCTTAATACTAAGTTACTAACTCAAAAGAGATATCTCCCCGTCAAGGATACTCGCACTGCTAGCAAAGATAATTGTTCTACTGGTGTAGTCAATCATACTACTAGTGAAGACAATTGTACTAATGGTGTAGGTAATCAGCAAGATCTTGATCTAGGTCCTAATGGTGAAATGGTTGAAAATGAGGTTAATCAAGAGTCTAACCCCAATAACAACATTGAAGAGTCACCTATGAAGGAAAACACTGAAGCTACTATTAATATTGATGTCTCTCCAAATCTATATAGCCAAGAAGATCGGCAGGAAGACAAGGTTGACAATGTTCCTGAAACCCAACTTACTCCCGAGGATGATAAACATGTGGAAGAAGAAATTGAGGTTGACCAAAATGTTTTCCAGGTTCCTAATATCAATGTTCCTCGGGTTGTGCACAACAATATCATGATTTTAAACTCTAAATGGGATGACATGACTGAAGATGTTGATGCTAATTCTGAAACTATGTTGTCTAAAAAGACTAGGGCCAGACAAAGACAAGCTGCTAAATCAGAGAACAAAGCCATCCATGCTATGGTAGGTTCAAAGAACCAGCTCAAATGGAGTACATCTTCTGGGATATAAGGGGCATGTCCTGAAGGTGCAAACACAAGAAGGGGGGTTGAATTGTGTTTTTCAAACTTGATTTTTTTTGCGGTTTTGTTGAATGTTAATGTGAATTATTCGATATATAACTAATCAGATTCAGCAGCGGATAATAATAACATAATAACACAACAATTTATAATGGTTCACCGTTAACTAGGCTACGTCCAGTCCCTTCCTCCAGAAGGCCTTTTCACTAATTCAAACTCCTTGAATTACAACACCACTGATCAATCAAGTCAGTCTTCCCAAACAGCCTGACAATCCCAGACTTTTGAGAAACAACAACACCTTGATTATACCCGCCAAGTCTTCTCAAACAACCTGACAACCCCTGACTTTTGAGGAACAACAACACCTTAACTAAACCAGCTAAGTCTTCTCAAACAGCCTGACAACCCCAGACTTTTGAGGAACAACAACACCTTGACTAAACCAGCCAAGTCTTCTCAAACAGTCTGAAAATCCCAGACTTTTGAGGAACTTCACAACCTTAAACCGACAAGCTAAGTCTTTTTCTAACAACCTGACAACCCCAGATTTTAGAAGAAACTTCAACACTATAGGATTTAATATAAGGGATCGAAATTAGAACTGAGTAATTACTTCTGGAAAGTTGATACTCACAATATGCTTAAAGTGAACTAGAGTGTTTGCTTCTGAATAATTTATGATGACGATCAGCTTCACACTCTAAGAAATGAACATTTAGAAATATTTATCTTTTAAGCATGTGTTTCTCTTCTTTGAACTCTCTGAATACTTATGAATTTTTGCTTGAGTTCTTCTATTTTTCGATGCTTTATTCTTCAGCATTAAGTCTCTATTTATAGTTGAACTTTTGGACTTCACTGATGCTTTACTTCTAGAGTGTATTTCGATTAATCTATTTTGAGAATATTCTGGAGTAGTTTGCTCAGATTCTGTTTTGAGTCTTTTGCTCACTAATGCTTTACTTTTGGAGTGTATTTTGATTAATCTGTTTTGAGCATTTTGCTCTGCTTCTGTTTTGAGCATGCTTTTAGCTAGATTATGTTTCTCAAGTCTTTTGCTCCAATTCTGTTTTGAGCATTTTTATCAGATTCTGTTTTGAGCATATTTTTAGCTAGATTCTGTTTCTCCAGTCTTTTGCTCCAATTCTATTTTGAGCATTGTTCTCTGACAGATTCCTCTGATTATATCCTCTGGTGATCATCCTCTGGTGACGGCATCCTCTGATTTCAGCTTCTAGTGACGTCATCTTCTGGTGACGTCATCCTCTGATTTCTGCTTCTGGTAACGTCATCCTCTGATCTATTCTTCTGGTGACATTTTTCATTCTTCTTCTAAGTCAAATATGTTATTTTCATAAAATACATTTGTTAACATCAAAACTTTAATTGCAAGAACCAACTTGGTTCCAACAATCTCCCCCTTTTTGATGATGACAAACAATGTATTTTTGATAATACTTTTTCTTTCTTTTGACTTTGACTCCCCCTAAGACTAAGCTTCATTTTATATTTTCTCCCCCTAAGTCTAATGCCTAGATATCATATCAAATACATCATACATCATCTTCTCCTCCTTTCAAATACATCATCTTTTCCCTCTGATATTTTATCAAATATTACATCTTCTCCCCCTTTGTCATTAGACAAAAAGGATTGAATGAAGAAAATAGATCCTCTGTTTTTTTTTTGATTTTTTTTAATTATAAAAGTACACGAAAAATAAAATAACATACAAAAATTAAACTAAGCTATTAGGTTAGGAATGAAAATAAGATTAAGGTTTTTCTTGATGAATTCAAACCTATCTTCAGGTAGTGGTTTAGTGAATATATCAGCCCATTGATGTTCAGTGTCTACAAACTGAATGTTGAGTACTCCTTTCTGAACATAATCTCTGATAAAATCATGTTTGATCTCTATGTGTTTGGCTCTTGAGTGTAGGATCGGGTTTTTGGTTGGACAAATTGCAGAGGTGTTATCACAATAGATGGGTATGTTGGATTCTAATATTTTGTAGTCTTCAAGTTGATACTTCATCCATAGTAGTTGAGAGCTGCAGCCAGCTGCTGAAATGTATTCAGCCTCTGTTGTTGACATGGCAATGGTGTGTTGTCTCTTACTGGACCACGAAATTAAATTGTTTCCTAAAAAGGTACAATAGCCACTGGTGCTTTTTCTTTCAAGTTTATATCCAGCATAGTCAGAATCACAATATCGACTTAGTTTGTATGTAGGAGTTTTCTTGTAAAACAAGGTGAGATTGGTAGTGCTTTTCAGATATCTAAGAATTCTTTTAACAGCAGTTAGATAAGATTCTCTAAGATCAGATTGAAATCTAGCAGACACACACACACACTAAATATGATATCAGGTCTAGAAGTAGTAAGGTAGAGTAATGATCCGATCATTGCTCTGTAGATTTTCTGGTCAACTTTTTGGCCTGACTCATCTTTATCAAGTGAACAAGTAGGATGCATTGGTGTAACCATAGGTTTGCAATCACTCATTTTAAACTTCTTGAGAAGTTCCTTTGTATATTTAGTTTGGTGAATGTAAATACCTTCTGGACTTTGCTGAATTTGTATTCCTAGAAAGAACTTAAGTTCTCCCATCATACTCATTTGAAATTCATGCTGCATTAATTCAGAAAATTCTTGACAAAGAATGCCATTAGTAGATCCAAAAATAATATCATCAACATAAATTTGAATGATCAGAATATCATTGTTTATTGATATGCTAAACAAAGTATTGTCTATTTGTCCTCTTTCAAAGTTATTTTTAAGTAAGAAATTACTGAGTCTATCATACCATGCTCTAGGTGCTTGTTTTAACCCATACACGGATTTTCTAAGTTTAAAGACATGGTTTGGAAATTCAGAATTTTTAAAACCTGGAGGTTGTTTAACATATACCTCTTCACTCAAATAACCATTTAGAAAAGCACTTTTAACATCCATTTGAAATAATTTGATATTATTATTTGCAGCAAAGGACAATAAGATACGAATAGCTTCTAACTTGGCCACTGGAGCAAATGTCTCAATGTAATCAATGCCCTCTTGTTGACCGTAGCCTTGTGCCACAAGCCTTGCCTTGTTTCTGACTACTTCATCTTTTTCATTTAGCTTATTACTGAAAACCCACTTGGTTCCCACAATATTCTTCTCTGGTCTTGGAACTAGATCACACACATCATTCCTCTTAAATTCATTTAACTCTTCCTGCATTGCAATAATCCATCGATCATCTGCTAATGCTTCACTAACAGATGTAGGCTCAATCGATGAGATTAAACCAAACAGACTTATATCTTTTAATGATGATCTGGTTCTTAAAGAATCACTTCCACTTCCAATGATCACATTTTCAACATGAGATGATTGATATTTCCATCCAGATTTCTCTTCTGATTTCTCATGACTGGTTCTGATTTGATCAGATTCATCCTTTGAAAATGTGTCACATGCTTCTGATTTACTTGTATCCTTCACTTCTCCAAATTCTGCTGGTTTATCTACTTCTGCTGGTTTGTCTGTTTCTACTTCCTCTGGTGTTGTTAAATCTATAATATCAACATCTTGCTTTGACTTTGCAGTGTCAAGCTGTTTGTCATTAAATTTAATATGTATAGATTCCTCTACAATATGAGTTTCAGTATTAAACACCCTATAAGCTTTAGATCTTTCAGAGTATCCAATGAAGATACACTTTTGAGATCGGGAATCAAACTTACCAAGAATATCTTTTGTATTTAGCATATAACAGATACAGCCAAATTGTTTAAAGTAAGAAATGTTAGGCTTTTTACCTTTCCATAATTCATATGGTGTTTTATTCAACATACACCTAATAAAGACTTTATTCTGAATATAACATGCAGTGTTGATTGCTTCATCCCAAAAATGTTTTGCAACATTTAAATCATTTAACATAGTTATGGCCATGTCTTGGAGTGATCTATTCTTCCTTTCTACAACTCCATTCTGTTGAGGTGTTCTGGGAGAAGAAAAGTTGTGAGAAATTCGATTCTCATCACATAAACTTTCAAAGAATTTGTTTTCAAATTCTCCTCCATGATCACTTCTAATTGACACTATCTTAAAACCTTTTTCATTCATGACTTGTTTACAGAATGTCATAAATACAGTATGGGATTCATCTTTACGTCTTAGAAATTTGACCCATGTCCACCTAGAGTAATCGTCTACTATAACAAAGCCATATTTCTTTCCAGACTGGTCCAAACAGATCCATATGCACAAGTTCAAGAGGCTTTGATGTAGTTACTGATTTCTTAGGAGTAAAGGAACTTTTGGTTTGTTTTCCCTTTTGACAGCCTTCACACAAGATTTCAGTTTTGTAACTAAGATTAGGTAGACCTCTTACTAACTTAAGTTTGTTCAATTCTGAAATTGATCTAAAATTAGCATGACCTAATCTTTTGTGCCACATTAAATTCTCTTCATTCACTGACATAAGACATTTAACCTCTTGCTTTCCTAGACTAAACAGATTTATTTTATAAATATTATTTTGCCTCTGACCTGTGAAAAGCACAGATCCATCTTCTGACTGATTGCCTTGCATGTCTTTTGATTGAATATAATATCATAATTGTTATCACTTAACTGACTTATACTCAACAAGTTATGTTTAAGACCTTTAACAAACAAAACATCTTTAATATAAGGAGATTTACCATTACCAACTGTTCCTTGACCAATGATCTGGCCTTTTTGCTTTCCTCCAAAAGTTACTGTGCCTCCTTTGCTTAATGTCAATTCTTGAAACATAAAACTTTTTCCCGTCATATGTCGCGAGCATCCACTGTCCAGGTACCATGACTGAGGTTTTAACTTGTTTGATAAGGACATCTCAATTTTCTCATCTTCTGATTCTCTTCTAGAATCAGATTCTGTGTTGGATCCAGAGTTGGTGTGAGCCATCATAGTCAAATCTGCTTGTTCATCTTTAGAAGATTCATCAGAATCATCCCATGTAGCCATCATGCTTTTCTTCTTAGTTCTAAAATCTTTCCTCTGGTACTTCCCTTTCTCCATATTTGGACATTCTGACTTGATATGTCCAGATTCATTGCATCCGTAGTAGATGATACCTTTCTTGTCATGTGTATCATCATTTCCTTTGTTGGACTGATTGGAATATCTCTGGGGAAATTTATTCCTTCTATTATGCCACATCTTTCTGAACTTCCTGGATAAGAAAGCAATCTCATCTTCCTCTGAGTTCAGACTTTGATCGTCTGAATCATTATCTTTTGATGTTGCTTTCAGAGCATTCTTCTGCTTGGATTTCAATGTTAGAGTTTTGTTCTTCTTCTTGGGTTCATCTTCTTCCAACTCAATTTCATGTGATCTAAGAGAGCTGATTAATTCTTCCAGCTTTAGAGTATTCAGATCTTTAGCTTCCTGAATAGCACTGATCTTTGATCTCCACTTGATTTTTAGACTTCTAAGTATTTTCCTTACATGATCAGCAGTAGTGTAACTCTTTTCTAGTACCCTTAATCCCGATACTAGAGTTTGGAATCTGGAAAACATAGTTTCAATGCCTTCATCTTCTTCCATCTTGAATAACTCGTACTTCTTCACTAGAATGTTAGCCTTTGCTTCTTGGACTTGCTTACTGCCTTCGTAAGTCAGAATTAGACTATCATAGATGCTTTTCGTAGTTTCTCTATTAGTGTATTTGTCGAACTCCTTGAACGTGATTGCATTGATCATGAACATTCTGGATTTGTGATGCAACTTGAGCAACTTCTTCTGGTCAGTATCCATATGTCTCCTGGAAATTTTAACACCATCAACATCTTCTGGTGCAGTATAACCATCTTCTGGTGCAGTATAACCATCTTCTGGAAGTTCAGGATCCTGTGAAATAAAAAAACTTCTTAGCCTGTCCTTCCAGTATTCAAATCGTTCTCCATCAAACAGAGGTGGTATGTTGATGTTTCCTCTAGTAGCTTCTTCATTGAATCCGAACATGTTGATCCCATGGATCTTTCCTCAAACACTGTAAAGTGCTCAGCCTTGAGACCGAGCTCTGATGCCAATTGAAGGTGCAAACACGAGAAGGGGGGTTGAATTGTGTTTGTCAAACTTCTTTTGCTGTTTTGTTGAATGTTAATGTGAATTATTCGATATATAACTAATTAGATTCAGCAGCGAATAATAATAACTTAATAACACAGCAATTTATACTGGTTCACGTTAACTAGGCTACGTCCAATCCCTTCCTCCAGAAGGCCTTTTCACTAATTCCAACTCCTTTGAATTACAATACCACTGACCCTTCAAGTCAGTCTTCCCAAACAGCCTGACAACCCCAGACTTTTGATAAACAACACCTTGACTATACCCGCTAAGTCTTCTCAAATAGCCTGACAACCCCAGACTTTTGAGGAACAACAACACCTTAACTAAACCAGCTAAGTCTTCTCAAACAGCCTGACAACCCCAGACTTTTGAGGAACAACAACACCTTGACTAAACCAGCCAAGTCTTCTCAAACAGTCTGACAATCCCAGACTTTTGAGGAACTTCACAACCTTAAACCTACAAGCTAAGTCTTTTTCTAACAACCTCACAACCCCAAATTTTAGAAGAAACTTCAACACTATAGGATTTAATATAAGGGATCGAAATTAGAACTGAGTAATTACTTCTGGAAAGTTGATAGTCACAATATGCTTAAAGTGAACTAGAGTGTTTGCTTCTGAATAATTTATGATGACGATCAGCTTCACACTCTAAGAAAAGAACACTTAGAAAATATTTATCTTTTAAGCATGTGTTTCTCTTCTTTGAACTCTCTGAATACTTATGAATTTTTGCTTGAGTTCTTCTATTTTTCGATGCTTTATTCTTCAGCATTAATTCTCTATTTATAGTTGAACTTTAGGACATCACTGATGCTTTACTTCTGGAGTGTATTTCGATTAATCTGTTTTGAGAATATTCTGGAGTAGTTTGCTCAGATTCTATTTTGAGTCTTTTGCTCATTGATGCTTGACTTATGGACTGTATTTCAATTAATCTGTTTTGAGCATTTTGCTCCGCTTCTGTTTTGAGCATGCTTTTAGCTAGATTCTGTTTCTCGAGTCTTTTGCTCCAATTCTGTTTGAGCATTTTTCTCAGATTCCGTTTTGAGCATATTTTTAGCTATATTATGTTTCTCTAGTCTTTTGCTGCAATTCTATTTTAAGCATTTTTCTCTGATGATATCCTTTGGTGACGTCATCCTCTGATTTCAGCTTCTGGTAACGTCATCTTCTGATGACATACTCTGGTGCGTCATCCTCTGATTTCTGCTTCTGGTAACGTCATCCTCTGATTTCAGCTTCTGGTAACGTCATCTTCTGATGACATACTCTGGTGCGTCATCCTCTGATTTCTGCTTCTGGTAACATCATCCTCTGATCTATTCTTTTGGTGACATTTTCATTCTTCTTCTAAGTCAAATATGTTATTTTTATAAAATACATTTGTTAACATCAAAACTTTAATTGCAAGAACCAACTTGGTTCCAACATGTCCAACCTTCCATCAAGATTAGCCTTCAAAAGGTTATATGCTCAATATAAATTAGATTTTTTCTTTATAGCTGTACCGTGAATGAATTTCAAAGATTTGTCTAAACTTATCTTACATAACTTACATTACAAGCTTTTTTATGTTAATTCTAGGGACAATTTTCTTCCTTACCTTTGGGGTCTATGTTCTTCATATATTGACCCCCACATTATTAGCAGTTCGGATCAACGTATTTCTTTCACCTTGCAACACAATGGTGTAGATTTTGGTATGATTGTTGTCTATGCGTCAACGAATTACATCGTTAGGAGATCTTCGTAGTCTGTTATTACCAATATTCTTTGGTCTTTCATTGGCGATTTCAATACTATATTGAGAGCTCATGAGTATCGAGGATATAGTTCCCTTTCTATGTTGTCTATGGAAGATTTTCAAAATTGGACTAATGACAATTCTCTCATTCATTTGCCAACTAATGGTGCTCAATACACTTGGTCTACTAGTAGAAGAGATCAAGCTCTTATAGAAAATAGATTAGACAGAGTGGTTTGCAATCATAGATAGTTGGATTCTTGGTATGCTATCTCTTGTCTCACTCTCATGAAAGCTAGTTCTGACATTACCCCATCATGCTGGAATTTCATAACAACGAAGCTAAATACATATCTTCATTTAATTTTATAAGGATGTAGGCATCACATCATGATTGTATCAATGTAGTGAAAATACTTGAAATGAGTAGGTTATAGGTTGTTCCATATTTATGCTTAATAAAAAATTAAAGGTTTTTAAATACAAGTTTAAAATTTGGAATAAGGAAGTTTTTAGGAACATCCATCATAGAATTCAAGCTGTAATTATAAAATTGAATAACATTCAACATGTTATTGATTCTCTTGGTTCCTCGGATGTTTTATTGAAAGATGAGCAACAAGCACAAAGGGAAATGAAGAAGCTCTTAATTGGAGGAGCAATATTGGTATCAGAAAGCTCACATTAATTTGCATTCAGATGGTGATAGAATCACTAATTTCTTTCACAAAACTACTAAAATCATATATGCCTCTAAGATTATTTACAACATTATTCACAAACCCTAATCATCCGAGGAACCCTAATGCAGCTTTTAGCATGAACCCTAATCATGTCCTAGGACCTGGTGGTTTTTGTAAGACCCTTAAATTTAAAATTAAATTATGGATTTAATATTAAGTGTATTTTGTGGAATAATTGTAAATATTTAATATATGTATATTTTGTGTAAATATATATATATATATATAAATATTTATTTTGGAGTTGAATTAAAATTATTGGATGAAGGATAAATTAATTTAATTACGAGTAATTAAATTATCGGACAGTTAATTAAGAGGTTATCTGTTAATTACGACTAGTTTAAATACAAGTTTAAAATTTGGAATAAGGAAGTTTTTAGGAACATCCATCATAGAATTCAAGCTGCAATTATAAAATTGAATAACATTCAACATGTTATTGATTCTCTTGGTTCCTCGGATGTTTTATTGAAAGATGAGCGACAAGCACAAAGGGAAATGAAGAAGCTCTTAATTGGAGGAGCAATATTGGTATCAGAAAGCTCACATTAATTTGCATTCAGATGGTGATAGAATCACTAATTTCTTTCACAAAACTACAAAAATCATATATGCCTCTAAGATTATTTACAACATTATTCATAAACCCTAATCATCCGAGGAACCCTAATGCAGCTTTTGGCATGAACCCTAATCATGTCATAGGACCTGGTGGTTTTTGTAAGACCCTTAAATTTAAAATTAAATTGTGGATTTAATATTAAGTGTATTCTGCGGAATAATTGTAAAATATTTAATATATGTATATTTTGTGTAAATATATATATATAAATATTTATTTTGGAGGTTGAATTAAAATTATTGGATGAAGGATAAATTAATTTAATTACGAGTAATTAAATTATCGGGCAGTTAATTAAGAGGTTATCTGTTAATTACGACGAGAGTGGTTAAGTACATGATGATCAAGCAATATTATAATATTATTGTTGGATGAGGTGGCACATATATGTGCCTATATATATGAGGGAGTGGCAAGAACAAAGGCAGAAAACCCATTTTCTCGCTTCCTTACTGCATGCAACAGTACCCTTCTTCTTCCTCTCCCCATTCTGTTTTCTGTTAGTAGAAAAAAAAAAGCATCCTCAAAAGTGAGATTACTTAGAAATCCAAGCACCGAACCATCAAGTGCCCAGAACAAAAGTTGTTACTCTCCTCATTGTTGTTGTAGCATAAACGAGCGCAGGAAATGTAACAAAGGTAAGGGGCACCTTCCACTTTCTAGATTGCATTTTAGGGCTGTAAATGCAGGTTTGATGTGTGATCATATTTGAAAAACGAAACTATTGTGCATGTTGTTATAAAATGCGAAAAATGCATTTTGTTGATGTTTTGATGATCTGTGATGGTTGCTGCTTTGGCTGATACAACATTGCTGTTTTGGTTGTGTGGAAATACTGGAAAATGCTTTGCATGTTGTTTTGGTTGTGTGGAAATACTGGAAAATGCTTTGCATGTTGTTTTGGGATTGATCAAAATGCAAACGTTTGAAAATGCATGTTCTATTTTGTGGTTGACTTTCTGTTTTGGTGGTTTAAGCAAAACTGTGAGGTTATTCTGGTGTTGGTGATTCTATTTGCTGCTATGTTGATAACAATTTGGTGTTGATGATGATTTTCAAAATATAAAGGATTTTAAAATGGGTGGAGGTATTCTGGAAAATCTGTTGTGGTTGTGTTGATGCAAAATGTTTCTGGGTTTTGTGTTTTCTTTTCAAAAGAATGGTAATCATGTTTTTCTTCTGCTGAGTTATTAAAATTTTGGGTTGATAGTGGTTTTCAAAGAAAAGGATTTAAAATGGGTGGAGGTGTTTCTGGAAAATCTGTTATTGCTGACAAATGTCCTGAGTTTTGTGGTTCAAAAGAGTGGTGAATTTGTTTTGGTGTTGTGTTGGTTTTTCAAAGGAAAAAGTGTGAAAATGTGTTGAAGTTTTCTGGAAAATTTCACTAAATTCGAAGGTGTATTCGAATACGGCATGAGTGTATTCGAATACAGTCCTGCAAAGCTTCTGTTTTATTCAAATTTTTGAACTTGTATTCCAATACAGGCCTCTATATTCGAATACATATAAGGGATTTTTGCTTCTGACTTAGCATCTGTATTCGGCTACGACCCTGTCGTAATCGAATACAGGATTGCCATTTTTGCCACTGTATTCGCATCTGTATTCGAATACAACACCCTCGTATTCGAATACAGAATACTGATTTTTCACTATTTTAGCTTCTGTATTCAAATACAAAGGAGCTGTATTCAAATACAGATTAGTTTTTTTTCTTCAGAAATTCAAGTTTTAAACATTGTTTTATAAACTTTAAGAGTTGGGGGACATTGGGAAGGTTTGTGATGAATTAAAATGGAGTTTTTTTGAGATGGTTTGAGGTTGTGATGATGAGGTTCTTGAATTTTTATTAATGTGGTGAAAAATGCTGATTTTGCATTGTTTCAGCTTCTGTATTTGAATACAGAGTATTGATTTTGCACTGTTTTAGCTTATGTATTCGAATACCAGGAAGCTGTATTCAAATACAGACTGTTCTTTTTCAGAAATCTCAGTTTTAAACATGTTTTTATGAACTTTAAGAGTTGGGGAAACATTGGGAAGACTTGTGATGAATTAAAATGGAGTTTTTGAGATAGTGTGAGGTGGTAATGATGAGGTGCTTGAATTCTTTGTTGATGTGATGATAATGAAATTATTTGGGTTGAGATGGTTTTGAGGAAATGATGAAATGGCTGAATTTTTGTTGATGTTTGCATATTGTTTTCAGTGAAGAGAAAACATTGCATGTCCATGCATTGCATAGTCAGTTGGTGACCGCGATGGGCCACAGAGTAATGCGGTAACCGTGATGGTCGGCGAAGTTAAGTAGTAACCACCGTGATGGGATACGGAATGGTCGCGTGTTCGTGGTGATCCATTCTATCCGTGCGAGGATTCAACTTCTGTATGTTCTGGCCTGTGAGAGGCTGACATACGTAAAACGTGCTGGTCTGTGAGCGACTGCACGAGTGCTGGTCTGTGAGCGACTGCACTGGTACTGGTCTGTGAGTGACTGTACCTTGGTATACGTGAAACGTGTGCTGGTCTACGAGCGACTGCATTGGTACTGGTCTGTGAGCGACTGTACCTTGGTATACGTAACCGTGATGGTCTGCGAAGTTAAGTAGTAACCACCGTGATGGGCTACGGAATGGTCGCGTGTTCGTGGTGATCCATTCTATCCGTGAGAGGATTCAACTTCTGTATGTTCTGGCCTGTGAGAGGCTGACATACGTAAAACGTTCTGGTCTGTGAGCGACTGCACGAGTGCTGGTCTGTGAGCGACTGCACTGGTACTGGTCTGTGAGTGACTGTACCTTGGTATACGTGAAACGTGTGCTGGTCTACGTGCGACTGCATTGGTACTGGTCTGTGAGCGACTGTACCTTGGTATACGTAACCGTGATGGTCTGCGAAGTTAAGTAGTAACCACCGTGATGGGCTACGGAATGGTCGCGTGTTCGTGGTGATCCATTCTATCCGTGAGAGGATTCAACTTCTGTATGTTCTGGCCTGTGAGAGGCTGACATACGTAAAACGTGCTGGTCTGTGAGCGACTGCACGAGTGCTGGTCTGTGAGCGACTGCACGAGTGCTGGTCTGTGAGCGACTGCACTGGTACTGGTCTGTGAGTGACTGTACCTTGGTATACGTGAAACGTGTGCTGGTCTGTGAGCGACTGCATTGGTACTGGTCTGTGAGCGACTGTACCTTGGTATACGTAAAACGTGTTGGTCTGTGAGCGACTGCACGTGTGCTGGTCTGTGAGCGACTGCACGTGTGCTGATCTGTGAGAGATTGCACCATGGTCATGTTGGCCATTAAAGTCTAACTTATATAAATCGTGCTGGTCCGTGAGAGACTGCACGTGTGCTGGTCTGTGAGCGATTGCACCTTGGTAATTCCAAGAAGTTGAGTACATTGGCATATACATATTGCATCGGGGTTGTCGACTGGTGAATTATGATTGGATATGATGTGACGGGTGGAAATCAATGTGTGTAAGTACCTTATGAAATTTGAATTTCTGATGAATTGGTGTGATTGTTGAATTGATATTTGTACTTACAACATGATTTTCATGTTAAATTGGTTGCTGTTTGAAAAGGTATAAATGTCATGTAATTTCAAATGAGCATCCTTATTTATCATCGTTGTTATATAACATGCCACAAATATGCTTGTTATTATTGACATAAATGCTATGTGATATTTGTTAATTTTGGTCGGTGACCCTTTACTATTATTGTGGAAAATTGGGCTTTTCCCTCAAATGCCCCCTAAACCCATATCACCAGTGGGTACCCAGACAACGGAAACGTCGCTCGATTTCATTGACTGTCTTTTGCCTACTGCTTAGGTATACGACCCCGTCTCAAGCAGGGCGACGTACACGGGGAGACTGGCGAGGACCTGCAGGACTAACGGGGTAGTGGACTATGTGGAGCACACCCATATGAGGATTGACTTTCCGGTACCTTCCAAATTGGTATTGGAGGCGTACGGAGTTTTTGAGGACGCGGAGGAGCCGACTGGAGGGGTTGAGACGGAGGCCACGGTAGGTGTGGTGACTCCTAACCCGGTGACTGGAGGGGCTGTACGTGAACCCGAGGTGGAAGAGGAGAATAAAAGACCGACGCTAGTAGCATATGATGTTCCGGGTCCATCTAGGACATCCGATGATTGTTTTGAGATTCTGGCACCGCCGAAGCGACCTCGATTGTGTATTGATCTGACTTCGGAGGAGACTGATCCTTCCTTGTATGATAAGGAGGAGGACGTTACGTAGAGGCGAGCTGCGGAGTCAGACGAGACTTGCATGGGATGCGGAGGGAATCCTTGCTACTGTAGCTTCAATGCATGATCACTTTAGACTTTTTGTATAAGGTCTTGATTTCGGTGGATGTAATTATTTATTTTGGGAATTATTGTATAACTTTTCCGCTGATCTCTTCCGCACTCTGATACTGTTTAGTGGGCCGCAGGCCGGGTGTTCTTTTTGAGATGATATGACACTGTCCTTTTGAAATGTATTAACGTTTATTATTAATTCCCAAAGTTTAAGTACTTAGGGATATTATGATGAAATTATTTAATTACGTTCATCGATTGAATTACGACGTACTATTTTATGAAATGAATTAATTTAATTTTCTTTTAATTCCTTTGAATTAATTTCGAAATTCTTTTATTTATTTATTTATTTCGATTTAAATAAAAAAATACACTCGCGCTGTGTTTAAAACTTGGGGTGTTACAGTTTTTGTGCTTATTTTTATAAAAGTATTGAGATGTGATTGGTCATGATTTGCTCCAGGCTATTCTCCAATTGTTGGGCCAAGATTGGATTCTTCCTAATTATAACTGTAATGTTGTTATGCTTATCCCTAAGATTGTTGATCCTAGTAAAATGGAGCATTATATACCCATTGCGCTTGCCAACTTCAAATTCAACGTTATTGCTGACAAATTGATCACTATTATGCCTTATATTATTTTTCCTCATCAAAGAGGCTTCATTCAAGGTAAGTATATTGGTGACTGTATTTGTCACACTTCAAAAGTTATTAATATGTAGCAAACTAGGACCTTTGTGAGGAATTTAGCTCTCAAGATTGATATAAGAAAGACCTTTGACACTATCAATTGGACTTTTATTATCAAAATCCTTCATGCTTTTGGTTTCAACAACAAGTTTTGTCATTGGATTAAAATCAAGTATGTTGAATACTTTTCTTGTCAAATGCGGGTCATGCAAGGGGACCCTTTATCTCCTCTTCGATTTTGCATCGTTGAAGAGGTTTTTAGTAGGATTATATCCAAGTTGGTTGATGATGACTCCCTTTCGATGATAAATGGTCTTAGAGCCATTTTTATTCTTTCCCATGTCATGTATATCAATGATTTGATGATTTTTTTGCAAGGCTTCTCTTTCTAATGTTACCAATCATCAAGGTCTTTTTGAAAGATATGCCAATATCACCGGGTAAAAAATTAATCCTAATAAATCTACAATTTACACTAGATCTATTTCAGTTAGATGGAAAAAAATCTTAGCTAATTTGCTTGGGTTTTCTATTGGTTATCTCCCTTTCACTTACCTTGGATATCTATTTTCAAGGGAAGGCTTAAAGTGGTTTATTTACAATCAATCACTGATCGCATCAAGGCTAAACTTTCATCTTGGAAAGCATATCTCCTTTCTATGGTATGTAGAATTAAATAGGTAATAGCATGTTAATTTATAGCACCCACATATATTGTTGACCGATTTCTCTTCTCAAGGAGGTAGACAAATGCATTAGGAATTTTATCTAGTATGGTGATAGTGAGAATAGAAAATTGATTATTGTTGCCTGGCATAAAATTTGTCTTCCACTTAACAAAGGGGGTCTTGGAATAAGATCTTTGAGATAAATTAATAATGTTGCTATTATTAAACTTGCTTGGGACTTAGTTACTTCAAGTCAACATTGGGCTATTCTTTTTAGAGGGCGGGTCTTTCGCATGCATGAGAATATTACATATCACATTGATTCCTCCATTTGAACCACACTCAAAGCTAAGCTAACTACTATATACGAAAACTATTGAAGAAAAAATCTTTTTGATATATGTTTTAATGACAACAAACCATATGAAATAAATGATTAAGTTTTATGAATGGTGGTTTACTAATGATTTCACTTAAGTTTTGTTTAAGGAACATGAATGCATAAGTGAACAAGCAAGAATCCATTCACTTCATCAAAATGCACAAGTATCCACTCAATAATGAAATAATCTCAAAAGGAATGTATCATATATCAAATCATTCAATAGAATGATTATTACATCTTCAAAATAACATCTTCATGAAGAAAGATGATCAAATACATTCATACAACAAATCAATGATCAAACTATGCTATAAATAAAAAAACAAGATCATTTGAGAGAAGCAAGATCAAATATGAAGATCCAAGAAGATTCTGGACAATATTCTGAATATCACTAGAGGATGACGTCACCAGAGGATAACGTCACCAGAGGATATCACCAGAGAATGACGTCACTAGAGGATACCTCAAGAAGATGTCACCAGAGGATACCAGAAGATATCACCAGAGGATACCTCTAGAGGATACCAGAAGATATCACCAGAGGATACCAGAAGATATCACCAGAGGATATCACTAGAGGATCCCTCTACAAATTTAAAAGCCAAGAATACGCACCACTAAGATCAAGACTCATTTTCCACACAGAGGAAGAACCAAGTCTGCTCTTGAACATCAGAAGCAGAATGAAGAACATTCTTGCTTTTTGGCATGTTCTCACCTAATCACTGACAAAGGACAGTCAGTCTATCCCCAACGGGCAAATGAGCTGTCATCATTTATAACTCACGAAAGCAATTATTACATCATTCATAATCATATTCAAGAACTTCAAGTTCAAATCAATACATCACTTACATACACTTACATACTTGAAAGCTTCTCAATCACAAACAAAAGATTTAGTTCTGTTCTTCTTCTTCATATCAGAATCTTTCTACTGAATTCTTTTGTCAAGAATCTAATCTCAAACACGAGTTGAGCATACTCAGATTCTGTCCAAAATCAGAGCTTCAAGTACTAAGCAATTCATTACTCACTTCAATCATACTTGAATTTATCTCACTAACATACATTGAGTCAGTTCTGATTTTTCCTATTTGACTCCTAGAATCATTCTCGTGTATTTCTCTATCAAAGAATGAGAACTCAAACAAGTGTTGAGCCTTCTCAGATTCTGACAAAACACTTTAAATCATATCATTGTAAACTCAAGGCTATAGTGTGAAGTATAGTTTTGAGTAAGCTTGTAGAAAATCCTTTTATGATTAAAAGGTGAACTGTAAAATCCTATCTAAAGATTGATAGGTGATTTGATTGAACTTCTTTCTGGGTGGAAAGGATTTGTTTTTGTAACAGATCAAGGTTGATCTGAAACAGGGTGTGTAAAACCAAGATTGATCTCCGTTTTAACACTTAGTGAAAATCTCACAATTGTGAGGACTATACGTAGCCCGAGTTGGGTGAACCAGAATATATCTTTGTGTGGCATCTGTGACACCCTAAATCCCAAAACAACATCTAAAATAATTTATACTAGATTTTTTTTTATTCGCAGCGGATAAAGAAAATATGTTTTCAACAAAATAAGAATTTTTATAACTAATTTATGATATCACGTTCCTCTAAATACACACATAAAAATTTAACTTTATTCCTTAATTAAAACAATGCAATCTCAATGAACTTGACTTAACTATAATTTCTTGATTTAATTCCAAAAACTTACTAGTACTTATAAGGTTTTCATACAAAAAGTCTTTTCTAATTAAACAAGTGAAAGTGAAATATAAATTACAACCCTTAATTCCCGGTATCACCTATCAGAGCGGAGTTTCTCCCAAATTTGAACTTCAAGACTCATTAACCTGTAATAACTGCGATTTCGCAAACGCAGGGCCAAGTCAGACGAACACAAACAACGAAGGAGGTGAGTTTTGAAATCATGTTTATAGTATAATATAAGTAAGAAGAACACGCAATCAATCATAATAAACCGTATCATTATACAAACATTCTTCAAGAAAAGAAACATCACATTATAAAGTCAAAATCACTAACGAGAAACCAATATATTTCTCTATAACATCAAATCATCTAAAAGAAATTATTATCGCACACGGTACATATTAATCGCAACAAAACAATCACAAGAAGATGCAATGCTATGCATTAGCTTAGACTCTACTTCACAATGTGGTACCATTCTAACTCTGAAGTACTTGGTTAGGAGACTTGATACTATGCCACCATCCCGGTGGGCGGACAATTCAAATTGGCCCTGTCCTCATAGATCCGCTCAACTCAACCCGAGACACATATACGCGACAGTCGAGGTAAACGTGTGTTACGTGGTAGCTCCCGACATTTGGAGTGCTACCTCCAAGTCACCTAGAAATTCCCCACCCGAATACCTCCAAGGTCTAACAATCTTGCCTTAAGGCTCAATAGTAGACCGCCACGATCAGGCTCAATTCAGTTGTACTTCCCCGGAATCACTAGGCTTGTTAGGCCCTACCTATATGATGACAAAATAATCTTCACTTCAAAAATTCTCAATATTTATTTTCTCCCCTCGTTGGCCTATGATACTCCATTAAGACCATCATCTCAAACACAAATTGGAATCATCACTATTTCATCAATTATGAGGTTACTTCAGTATCTTCATCACAAGTTTATAACATCCCTATCATTAATCATACATCATCATCATCACATAAACTCATCACAATGTATCCATCTTTTATTATCACATCACAAAACTCCTCTAATCAAACATACATAAAATTCATTCGACATCCAATATCACAATAATATCAAATATCACACATTTAACGAAAATAAATCAAACATCACGATAATATCAAATACCACACATTTAACAAAATTAATTCAATCAACACTTTATAAATATTTTTATTCCAAATTTTAATCTCACAATTTCTATATTTTCACATTAATCAATTTATCACTCAAAGGGCTATTGCCGTACGTAGCAAGCCCCAGATGAATCGTTGGGAAATACGGTTTTTTCCGTTTATCTCACAATATATTATACTCATGAATTTAAACGCTCTCTCACCCCTTACCTTAGTTAGACGCTTTCTGTAATAACAGAAATCAATGGATGTTTTCAACAGCAACCGTAGACGACGTACTGCGAGCGAATCCAAATAAACGGCGAATTCACAAAATCTCTTACACGTGATTGATAAATTATGCGGAGCATAAAAATCAATGTTAAATAATTAATAATAATTTTTGGAGGAAAAATAGAGTCAAAACGACGAGAAAAAACTGCAGAAAAAGTCTCACCGACTCGTCGGAGCGTCGGAAGGGTCTGACGTCAACTTCACCGAAAAATGCAAATGAGTAGTGCTTCTTGAAGGTTTCGACGAGAGGAATCCAAAAACGATGTCAGTTTTTTGATACGACAAACGTGTTGATCAGAATCGGTCAAAAACAGCTCGCCCAGGAAAAATAGCGCAACTGTTTCTGATGAAACGAAGCCACGATTGATAAAATTGATGCCAAAAATGGATTCAGTGACCGATTTTGTGTGGGATAGAAGTTGGGATCAATTCAAATAACAAGGAATTGATAGGATGAATGTGAGAGGAAGAGGGTGTGCGTTTTTTTTGTCAACGTCGCTGGTTCCTTGCTTCTTCTTCTTTTCTTATCCGTTCCTTTCTTTTCTTCTTCTTCTTCTTTTATTCTAAAACTAATATTTTATAAAATAATTAATCTTTTAAAATACATTAATAACCAAAATTATCATATTCCAAATAAGCACTATAATAATACTTATTTTTCCAAATACTCAAATTAAAATATTACCATCGTTAGTGAATAGTCAAAATTATAAAATAAATAAATATAACATCTACATTTTATATTAATTACTAAATCATAATAAATATATATAAAATCACAACGTCATAACAAGTATATAAAAATAAAGTAAATCAAACACAATATCACTACTATCCCAAGATAATTATTTATAAAATAAATAACTAAAAATAGAAAATAGTTCTAAATAATTGAAATATAAAATCGCATGAAATCTTGTTCTTTAAAATATTACACTAAAATACAATTACTTTTAGAAAAACATAGAAAATAATAAAATAAAATATTTATTATTTATATCACTCATTTAATATAATATATATCAAACTAACACGTTATAGAAAACATCCATATAACGGAAATTAATCACAAAATCTATCAACATATATTCTAAAATAATATTAATATCAAATTAATTATTTAAAATCTTATTTCATTAATAAAATAGTTATTATAAAAATTGGGGTGTTACAATTCTCCCCTCGTTAAAGAAATTTCGTCCTCGAAATTTATAGTGAACAATAAGCAACCTAATATCTAACTAAATATCATCAATATTCAAACTTAGTATCTGAAAGATATAATAAACATATATAGGGCATTCACAATTCAGTTAAGCACAATGTGTCAAAAATCAATTAAGTTAGCATGATAGGCTAACATGACACAGTAAATCAAATAAACACATATCACATTTATCACTCAATTATGAAAGGAAATACCATAGAGTTACTCGCTATAATTTACATATAAAACATAACATATAGAGTTATTTAATAATAACTTAGTTCATTTCGTTGGGTTAAATGAAACACATTCCAAATACATTGTCAATTTCAACTATTTTTTTTTGAACAAAATATTACTAATTTTACTCCATAAAATAAAGTTTAGATCCTATCATCCAACATTCAACAGATTTAACTTAAGTCTGACAACGGAAGCAATTTTTAAAATATTAAACACATCTAACAACTTAATAACATTATAATAGATTTACAATCAATCACTCTATAAAAACATACTTTATATATAATCAAGCAGAAGGAAAAAAAATCAATGATAGAGATACTATTTCAACAATAACATACATTTCATAATTAAATTCATTCAATTGGCATAAACGACGAACATGTTTTTCAACTTATTTAAAGAATAAAATTAAAATGCACTTCTAACAAAATAATGAGTTATCATTGCCTTTTTCATCGACGATGAGTCATCGGGGTAGCTAGTCCCTCCTACTCATGGAGTCAATTAGTTAAAGCAATTATAACTATAGTCATCAAATTCAAACATGAGTAATTAAAAGTACTTTTAACATCGTTCAGGAGTGCGAAGGCGGCGCCACAACTCCTACTCCTTACTTCAAGTTAAAAATTCACTTAATTACACATTCACAATAATTTATTTGTAACTTACAAGTAGTAACAACGACGCTAAAATCAATATATAATCAATAATCTGATAATATATATATATATATATCTATTTCACTTTTAAATGCTCTCGATTACTCTAACTCTATACACTAATTCTCAACAATTAGAACACTTGAAGCACAAACAATTTAATATTTACATACTCATATACACATTCACATAACTAATCCAAAAATTGGCACTAAAATTTTACGTTCATCTCATAACTCAAACAATGATTCTAAACATGTAACATATTCTCATAGAAGTCTAATTGCTCCAAATTGACCATGATTAAATTTTCTTTTGAATTAATCATCATCACTTAAAAGTTACAACAAACTAAAACAGAGATTTTCCAAATAGCAGATAAGATAAATAATTATTTACTAGAAGATACAACATGTTACCTAACCAAATTGAATTAGGTAGTGCATAAGTCACTTTAAAGGTTACACATCATTCTAAAATTGATTTCTAGACTTAAATTATCAAAAAAAATATATCATTAATCATTTAGCACAAAAAAATGTCATTGAGAATTCAAAGTTTTTCCTTAAATTACTTTTCAATAAATCACGTCTAAATAAAAATAACTAAAATAAATCATGTTTCTAAATACAGTAAAAAAAATAAATCATGTGTATTTTTAAAATCTATTAGATTTCTAAAATTTCACTCGTACTTTAATCATCAAAACACATTTCTAAATAATTAATCACTATAAAAATTATGTTCAACTTACATTTTGAAACAAAATTTAAACTATATATATATATATATATATATATATATATATATAAATAGGAAATTTTTCAATAAATTAACACTTCCAAAATAGTTTCAATTTCTTTACTTATTTTCTCAACACTATTACTATAACAAGTCTTTTTAATTTTCTTAAAAACAACACATAGTAAAACTTGGAGTAGATCCTTTATTAATCTAAATCTTAAATAAAATAATGGTGATATATTTTTTTCTTTCAATTTTATGAATCAAGACAACTCCGACACAATTTAATTCTTCAAAATAAATCAACAATAATTAAAACATTAAATATTACTTATTTTCCATTAAAAAATCAACTTTAACTCGTTTACAATTATTTTTTCTCCTAAAAGTCTAACAAAAAATTAAACCTTGAATATTCAAGAATTACTATTGCTAATAATATGAATTTTCTACTATTTCAAAATCATGACAAACATCTTAATTTAATTTCACAAGAAATATCAAAACTTTAATCATCTAGATACAACCATCAATAGTTTTAAGTAATTTAAAATTATAATTCACACTTTTAAAATCCACTGCCGTCAATATTTTCAAGTGATTTTAACTTTTCATCAAATCAAGTTTTGTGCCCATATAAAAATTGAATGTTAAAATTTTATAAATATTTTTCAAGACAAGATTTTTGATTGACAATAACATCTACAACATTATCTTAAAACCAATAACAATAGTAATGAAAACAATCACAAGTTTTTTTTTTATTAGTACCATTATAAATCACTAATGAGTCATTAAAATCTACAACTCTAACATCAAGTTAAACTCTACTGAGTTCAAAATATCATAATCAGTAAATCAATCATTTCAAACAATTATCCCAACATGCTCACGATTCAATATTCACACCAAGCCCCTCTAAACGAATATAACAACAAATCTTTTTGATTTTCTTAAAATGACGCATAGTAAAATATGGTGTAAATTTTCAGCTATTTTAAACATTAAATAAATGAATAGTATATAATTATTGTTATTTTATAAATCAACAAAAATTCAACTCAATTTAATTTCTTTAAAATAGTAAAGAGAAATTCAAACAAAAGTTATTTTTATTTTACAAAATAAGTCAACTTTAACTCCTTCAAGATGTCATTTTTTTTTTAAAATTATAAGTTTTACCATTCTCTAATATTCAAGGATTATTATTATTAATAATATGAATTTCTTCATGTTTCAAAACTATTACTACCGTTCTATATTAATTTCATTAGCAAGATAAAAACTTTAATAACCATGTTATTAAAGGTGCAAACACGAGAAGGGGGGGTTGAATTGTGTTTGACTTAACTTGAATCTTTTCCTGTTTTAATACTTTTAAAACAAAACTTGATGTATAATTAAAACAGAGTTAGCAGCGGATAAAAATAAAAATAAAAACTCACAGATTTTATACTGGTTCACCGTTAACGAGGCTACGTCCAGTCCCTTCGCCTTGAAGGATTTCACTAATTCAATCTCGAATTACAACCTTGCTACTGACCCTCCAAGTCAGTCTTCTTAAATAGTCTAACAATCCTAGACTTCTTTGAGGAAAAACAACTCCTGTTCTTCAGCCAATCTGACACCCCAGATTGTAGAAGAAATCACAACACTATGAATCTAATTGCCAAGTAACCTACTACCTCTACTGACTCCCACAGCTTGTAGACTCTACTTCAACAACTTAGATTTGACACAGTGGAACGAAAACAACAAGAGTACTTGCTTTAAAAACTGAGACTCAACAATTAACTTATATGAAAATTTGAGAGTGTTTGCTTTTGAAGTGTATGACCCTTTTGTGATTTTCGATTCTTCAGTATTCTGCCTTGAGTCTCCTTTTATAGATGCAGATTTGGGCCTCTTCCAATGCTTAATTTCGAGCTGAATCTTGCTGGATTCTCTTGCAAAAATAACTTGACCAATTTGGCTTTATTTAAATAAAAAACATATCTTCAGATTTTCTTTCAAAATAACTGGCCAATCAAATCCTTTCATTGCTTCCCGCCACAGCTTCTGACTTCCATGCTACTCCACTTTAATTTATAACAAATCTTTTTAACACTTTAATTAAAATAACTTGGGCTTTATTTAAATAAAAAACATATCTTCAGATTTTCTTTCAAAATAACTGGCCAATCAAATCCTTTCATTGCTTCCCGCCACAGCTTCTGACTTCCATGCTACTCCACTTTAATTTATAACAAATCTTTTTAACACTTTAATTAAAATAACTTGCAATCTCCATCGTTGATCAATTCTGGACCATCAGAATTTTGAGCGCTAGTCCACATCTGGTCCAAGCTAAATGATATGTTGTGATCCTCTGAATTCGCCCATCCCTGGACCACACTTCATGACCCTCTGATCTTCTGATTTCGGCCAACCTGGATGCGCGCCTGATATGCTGAATTCTTCTGGACTCGGCCATTTCTGGACTTGCACATTCTGTCCCTCTGATTTCAGCCAACACTGGGCCATGGTCTGATTTTCTGATCTGGACCATCACTGGGCTCAAAAAATTATTTCTGAACCATTGATATGGATATTTTTACTCTGATCTGGACAGACTCTGGAATTTGGTCTGGAACAAACTGAAATAAACTTGATCAAAAAATATTTCAGTCTGGACATTTTACCTTTGATTTTGGACCAGGTCTGGGTTGATTCTGGAACTCATTTCTTTTGTTCTGGACTTAGTTCCATGCCATGAATCATGCCATCTTATGGTTTGGGCCAAATCTGGATTGATCCTCTTGTTTTGGACTCATAAACATACCTTCTGGTCAAGTATGGAACAAGTCTGGGCTGTGTAATTTTTCACTGCCAGGCCATCTTCTGGTCAGAATACCTTCTAGGATAAAATTGATATTTGATTCCTGTTTGTCTTCATCAACTCTTCTTCTGGCAGGCTTTCCAATGGTATGATCCATGTTTGCTTCTGATTTTTCCTCCTTTTGATATAGGCATGCAAAGATATCTTCTGGTGATGTTTTGACATCCTGGAACATCTGGAAATTCCAGAATTCATTTTCCTTTGATCTTCCGCTTCTGATTTCTTCATATTCTGGTTGTATTTAATTTAATAATTCAAGGTACAAAATAAGTTTACATTGAGTGCATTTGTAAACATCAAAATCCTAAGTCTTAGAACCAACTTGGTTCCAACAGTTACCACCCCAAAGACAAGGTCTATCCATCGATGATTAGTATTACCTTGATTAAGTTAATAATTTCAAACATATAGCTAGTACACCAAAACATAAAAATTTATTTCTAACAATCCACAATAACAAAAGGGCAAATAATCAAAGTTAGAAACACAAGTCCAATCAAAAGGTAATTAACTTAATCACGTCAATAATTCAAATTAACTCAAATTTTAACAAAGAATTTCCTAGTATATTTAATCACTTAGGTAATAACTTAGAATCCACAACGCAATCAGAGTAAGAACATAGTAAATTGTTAATTAGTAACTTCAAAAATATGTACAATGATACAAATGCATATAGAACTTAACATAATAATATAACGGAAAAAAAATAAAACATGATAGACAAAATAATTAGTAAGCAAGGCAACACAACTGACACGATAAACATTTGACTAACACTGAATCGACACTTGACCCACTCGGCCTGATTGGACAGACCTGCTCTGATACCACTAATGTGACACCCTAAATCCCAAAACAACATCTAAAATAATTTATACTAGATTTTTTTTATTTGCAGCGGATAAAGAAAATATGTTTTCAAGAAAATAAGAATTTTTATAACTAATGTATGATATCACGTTCCTCTAAATACACACATAAAAATTTAACTTTATTCCTTAATTAAAACAATGCAATCTCAATGAACTTGACTTAACTATAATTTCTTGATTTAATTCCAAAAACTTACTAGTACTTATAAGGTTTTCATACAAAAAGTCTTTTCTAATTAAACAAGTGAAAGTGAAATATAAATTACAACCCTTAATTCCCGGTATCACCTATCAGAGCGGAGTTTCTCCCAAATTTGAACTTCAAGACTCATTAATCAATTTATCACTCAAAGGGCTATTGCCGTACGTAGCAAGCCCCAGATGAATCGTTGGGAAATACGGTTTCCCGTTCATCTCACAATATATTATACTCATGAATTTAAACGCTCTCTCACCCTTTACCTTAGTTAGACGCTTTCTGTAATAACAAAAATCAATGGATGTTTTCAACAGCAACCGTAGACGACGTACAGCGAGCGAATCCAAATAAACGGCGAATTCACAAAATCTCTGAGACGTGATTGATAAATTATGCGGAGCATAAAAATCAATGTTAAATAATTAATAATAATTTTTGGAGCAAAAATAGAGTCAAAATGACGAGAAAAACTGTAGAAAAAGTCTCACCGACTCGTCGGAGCGTCGGAAGGGTCTGACGTCAACTTCACCGATAAATGAAAATGAGTAGTGCTTCTTGATGGTTTCGACGAGAGGAATCCAAAAACAATGTCAGTTTTTTGATACGACAAACGTGTTGATCAAAATCGGCCAAAAACAGCTCGCCCAAGAAAAATAGCGCAGCTGTTTCTGATGAAACGGAGCCACGATTGATAAATTTGATGCCAAAAATGGATTCAGTGGCCGATTTTGTGTGGGATAGAAGTTGGGATCGATTCAAATAACAAGGAATTGATGATATGAATGTGAGAGGAAGAGGGTGTGCGTTTTTTTGTCAACGTCGCTGGTTCCTTTCGTTTCTTCTTCTTCTTTTCTTATTTGTGCCTTTCTTTTCTTCTTCTTCTTCTTTTATTCTAAAACTAATATTTTATAAAATAATTAATCTTTTAAAATACATTAATAACCAAAATTATCATATTCCAAATAAGCACTATAATAATACTTATTTTTTCAAATACTCAAATTAAAATATTACCATCGTTAGTGAATAGTCGAAATTATGAAATAAATAAATATAACATCTACATTTCAATTAATTACTAAATCATAATAAATATATATAAAATCACAACGTCATAACAAGTATATAAAAATAAAGTAAATCAAACACAATATCACTACTATCCCAAGATAATTATTTATAAAATAAATAACTAAAAATAGAAAATAGTTCTAAATAATTGAAATATAAAATTGCATGAAATCTTGTTCTTTAAAATATTACACTAAAATACAATTACTTTTAGAAAAACATATAAAATAATAAAATAAAATATTTATTATTTATATCACTCATTTAATATAATATAATATATATCAAACTAACACGTTATAGAAAACATCCATATAACGGAAATTAATCACAAAATCTATCAACATATATTCTAAAATAATATTAATATCAAATTAATTATTTAAAATCTTATTACAATATCTCTTCCTTATCTATTTACTTTCAGTATATTTGATTATTTAGTTAAATAGATAAATTAAATTGTTAATTTTAACTAACCAAGAACATTCTCCATATTCTGGTCAAAACCAAGAACGTTCTTCGTTTTCTGTTTTCACAACCAAGATCAAGCTTGAGTTATTTTCTTAAGTTTTTAATAGAAAATTTTAAAATGGCGAATTTACAATTCAAAACCCCCTTTCATGTAAATTGACATTGCTACTTCAAAAACAACAAATGGCAACTTGGCAAGGGTGACAATATTAACTTCTAGGTTGATAATTGGTTGGACGATTCTTTGGATTTTATTCTTAATATTGATGAGGACAAATCATGCCTTGGTAAATCATTTCCTTCAGGATGATCGTTGGAAAGTACCTTATGTTGTCTTACATATTTACCCTCAGTTGGCTGCCAAGCTATATGAGATTACTATTCCTAATTTTGAATGTGAGGATCATCTGGTTTGGAGATTAAACATCTCTGTGTAATTTTGAATGTGATGCTTCACTTTAGGAGTGTATTTCGATTAATCTGTTTTGAAAATATTCTTGAGTAGTTTGCTCAGATTCTGTTTTGAGCCTTTTGCTCACTGATCTGTTTTGAACATTTTGCTCCGCTTCTATTTTGAGCATTTTTCTCAGATTCTGTTTTGAGGCTTTTCTCCAATTCTGTTTTGAGCATTTTTCTCAGATTATGTTTTGAGCATTTTTCTCAGATTTGGTTTTAAGCATTTTTCTCAGATTCTGTTTTGAACATTTTTTTCTGACACATTCATCTGACAATATCCTCTGGTGACGTCATCCTCTGATTTATACTTCTGGTGACGTCATCTTCTGATGACATCATCTGGTGACGTCATCCTCTGATTTCTACTTCTGGTGACGTCATCTTCTGATCTATTCTTCTGATGACATTTTTCATTCTTCTTCTAAGTCAAATATGTTATTTTCATAAAATACATTTGTTAACATCAAAACTTTAATTGCAAGAACCAACTTGCTTCCATCAATCTCCCCCTTTTTGATGATGACAAACAATGTATTTTTGATAATACTTTTTCTTTCTTTTGACTTTGACTCCCCCTAAGTCTAATGCCTAGATATCAAATACATCATACATCATCTTCTCCTCCTTTCAAATACATCATCTTCTCCCTCGGATATTTTATCAAATATTACATCTTCTCCCCCTTTGTCATCAGACAAAAAGGATTGAATGAAGAAAAGAGATCCTCTGTTTTTTTTGTTTTTCTTTTCACTCTTTTTTTTTCGACTCTTTTTTTTTCTTTTTTTTTTTATAAAAGTACATGAAAAATAAAATACATAAAAATTAAACTAAGCTATTAGGTTAGGGATGAAGATAAGATTAAGGTTTTTCTTGATGAATTCAAACCTATCTTCAGGTAGTGATTTAGTGAATATGTCAGCCCATTGATGATCAGTGTCTACAAATTGAATGTTAAGTACCCCTTTTTGAACATAATCTCTGATGAAGTGGTGTTTGATCTCTATGTGTTTGGCTCGAGAATGTAGGATAGGGTTTTTGGTTAGGCAAATTGCAGAGGTGTTATCACAATAAATGGGTATGTTGGATTCTAATATTTTGTAGTCTTCAAGTTGATCCTTCATCCAGAGTAGTTGAGAGCTGCAGCCAGCTGCTGAAATGTATTCAGCCTATGCTGTTGACATGGCAATGGTGTGTTGTCTCTTACTGGACCACGAAATTAAATTGTCTCCTAAAAAGGTACAATAGCCACTGGTGCTTTTTCTTGCAAGTTTATCTTCAGCATAGTCAGAATCACAGTATCCACTCAGTTTGTATGTAGGAGTTTTCTTGTAAAACAAGGTGAGGTTGGTAGTGCCTTTTAGGTATCTAAGGATTCTCTTAACAGCAGTTAAATGAGATTCTCTAGGATCAGATTGAAATCGAGAACATACACACACACTAAATATGATATCAGGTCTAGAAGCAGTAAGGTAGAGTAATGATCCTATCATTCCTCTGTAGATTTTCTGGTCAACTTTTGTTCCTGATTCATCTTTATCAAGTGAACAAGTAGGATGCATTGGTGTAGTCATAGGTTTGCAATCACTCATCTTAAACTTCTTGAGAAGTTCCTTTGTATATTTAGTTTGGTGAATGTAAATACCTTCTGTACTTTGTTGAATTTGTATTCCTAGAAAGAACTTAAGTTCTCCTATCATACTCATTTGAAATTCATGCTGCATTAATTCAGAAAATTCTTGAAAAAGAATGCCATTAGTAGATCCAAAAATAATATCATCAACATAAATTTGAATGATCAAAATATCATTTTCTATTGATCTGCTAAACAAAGTATTGTCTATTTGTCCTCTTTCAAAGTTATTTTTAAGTAAGATATTACTGAGTCTATCATACCATGCTCTAGGTGCTTGTTTTAACCCATACAAGGATTTTCTCAGTTTAAAGACATGGTTTGGAAATTCAGAATTTTCAAAACCTGGAGGTTGTTTAACATATACCTCTTCACTCAAATAACCATTGAGAAAAGCACTTTTAAAATCCATTTGAAATAATTTGTTATTATTATTGGCAGCAATGGACAATAAGATACGAATAGCTTCTAACCTGGCCACTGGAGCAAATGTCTCAGTGTAATCAATACCCTCTTGTTGACTGTAACCTTGTGCCACAAGCCTTACCTTGTTTCTGACTACTTCACCATTTTCATTTAGCTTATTTCTGAAGACCCACTTGGTTCCCACAATGTTCTTCTCTGGTCTTGGAACTAGATCCCAAACATCATTCCTCTTCAATTCATTTAACTCTTCCTGCATTGCAATAATCCATCCATCATCTGCCAATGCTTCACTAACAGATGTAGGCTCAATCGATGAGATTAAACCAAACAGACTTATATCTTTTAATGATGATCTAGTTCTTAAAGAATCACTTCCACTTCCAATGATCAGATTTTCAGGATGAGATGACTGGTATTTCCATCCAGATTTCTCTTCTGACTTCTCATGATTGGTTCTGATTTGATCAGGTTCATCCTTTGAAGATGTTTCACATGCTTCTGATTTATTTGTATCCTTCACTTCTCCAAATTCTGTTGGTTTATCTGCTTCTGCTGGTTTGTCTGTTTCTGCTTCCCATGGTGTTGTTAAATCTGTAATATCAACATCTTGCTTTGACTTTGCAATGTCAAGCTTTCCATAATTCATATGGTGTTTTATTCAACATAGACCTAATAAAGACTCTATTCTGAATATAACATGCAGTGTTGATTGTTTCAGCCCAAAAATGTTTTGCAACATTTAAATCATTTAACATAGTTTTGGCCATGTCTTGGAGTGATCTATTTTTTTTAACTTATCTTCAGATTTATCCTCTAAAGACTTGTCAGGTTATTCTTTCATCTTCCATCTTTTCAAGCTCTCTTGGTTTGTCTACATCAGCTTTTGGTTCAAGTAGATTTGTATCAGCTTCTGGTTCTAGTAAACCTGCATCGGTTTCCTCTGGTTCTGGTAAACTAGCTTTAGTTTCCTCTGGTTCTGGTAAACCAGCATCAATTTCCTCTAGTTCTGGTTAACCTGCATCAGCTTCATCTTGCTTTGACTTTTCAGATCAAGCTATTTGTCATATAACATAATACAAATCAAATAATTTAAAAATGAACTTAATACAGCCAAACCATTAATTCTGCTTCTGGTAGTTTCTGCTAGTTTTTGAAACCACTGAAATACTGTTTCTGTTGAAGTGTTCACATCACGTGAATCACTTGATTCCTCTGACAGTTTGAAAACCTGCAAAATACTTATCTAGCTTTGATTTTTAAGATCAAGCTTCTTGTTATCATATTAAACATAAATATCAAACAATAATAGTATTTACAGCAAGATGTAACCTCTATGTCAAAAGTTACAGTTTTACTCTGAAAATCCTCTTGTTTCTGATTTTCAGATTCTGAATCTGTATGTTCTGTGATTAGATGGTTTGGATGAAGGAATTTGAATTCCCTTCCTGATTTGTAATCTTGATGAATTTTACTGGAGTGTTTGAAGAACTCTCCAGATACTGACACTTCTCTTTCTGCTGATATATCATGTTCCTCTGATAGTTCTGGAACTGATGATAATTCTGATTCTTCTGGTTCTGGAACTGATAGTAATTCTGATTCTTCTGGTAGTTCCAGGTTTGTTGATATGAGTGATTTCTCTGTCTGTTCTGATCTGTGTGATATGTGTGATTTCGTTGATATTTCCTGTTCCTCCTATGATTCTGGTTCTGGTTCTGATAGGTATTGTGTTGACCAGTTCTTCTTCTACTAGAGTCAATTGGCTTCTGTTTGGTAGATGTTGGAACATAGACCTTTTTCCCTTCATATATTGCCAGCATCCATTGACCAGGAACCTTGATTGGTGTTTCAATTTGGTTGCTTAGAACATCTGCAACATAGACAATTTTATCTTTTGGTACCCAAATCTGGTTGGGTCCAGGTTTGTTAGTCTTGAAAAGTTTCTTGTATTCCCTTGTATTTAGCATAGGACAAGACACTTTGGAATGACCTTTCTTGTAACAAATAGTACACACTATATCAGAGGGAACAGGTTTAAGCACAGGTTTAGATTCAGTTATAGTTTCTTCAAATCCTATACCTCTATTTCCATTCTTACTGACTCCATAAATCATAGAAGCATATTTGCTTCTTTCCATACCACTATCAAGAAATTCTTGAAGAACTTGTTCATGCATATCAGAATTACTTGTGGTATTTTCAATTGCTGTTGAATTATGATTATTTTTCAGATTTAAACATTCATCTTTAATTTCAGCAAAAATATTTTTCAAGCATACATTCTCTGTTTTCAATTTTGCAATATCAGTTTCAAGAATGACACTTTCTGTTTTAAATTCTGCAATCTGATTCTTTAAAACATTAACTTCTTCTGTTAGATTTGTATTTTCTTTCTTAAGAGTTTTCAGTTTTAAAGATAATTTGTAATTACTGTTTAAAAAATCATTCAGAGCAGTAATCAAATCAGATCGAGTGAATTCAGAATATACCTTAGTTTCATCATCTTCTGATTCTCTTCCAGAATCAGATTCTGTGTTGGATCCAAAGTTGGTGTGAGCCATCATAGCCAAATCTGCTTGTTCATCTTCAGAAGATTCATCAGAATCATCCCATGTAGCCATCATGCTTTTCTTCTTAGTTCTGAAATCTTTCCTCTGGTACTTCCCTTTCTCCATATTTGGACATTCTGACTTGATATGTCCAGATTCATTGCATCCGTAGCAGATGATACCTTTCTTGTCATGTGTATCATCACTTCCTTTGTTGGACTGATTGGAATATCTCTGGGGAAATTTATTCCTTCTGTTATGCCACATCTTTCTGAACTTCCTGGATAAGAAAGCAATTTCTTCTTCCTCTGAGTTCAGATTTTGATCGTCTGAATCACTATTTTTTGATGTTGCTTTCAATGCCCTTTTCTGCTTGGATTTCAGGGCTAGAGTTTTGTTCTTCTTCTTGGGTTCATCTTCTTCCAACTCAATTTCATGTGATCTGAGAGAGCTGATTAATTCTTCCAGCTTTAGAGTATTCAGATCTTTAGCTTCCTGAATAGCAGTAATCTTTGGTCTCCACTTGATTGTCAGACTTCTAAGTATTTTCTTTACATGATCAGCAGTAGTGTACCTCTTTTCTAGTACCCTTAATCCTGATACTAGAGTCTGGAAACTAGAAAACATAGTTTCAATGTCTTCATCTTCTTCCATCTTGAATAACTCGTACTTCTTGACTAGAATGTTAGCCCTTGCTTCTTGGAGTTGCTTACTGCCTTCGTAAGTCAGAATCAGACTATCATAGATGTTCTTCGTTGTTTCTCTGTTAGTGCATTTGTCGAACTCCTTGAACATGATTGCATTGATCATGAACGTTCTGGATTTGTGATGCAACTTGAACATCTTCTTCTGATCAGCATCCATATCTCTTCTGGAAATTTTAATACCATCAGCATCTTCTGGAGCAGTATAACCATCTTCCACCAAGTCCCAAAGTTCAGGATCTTGTGAAATAAAAAAACTTCTTAGCCTGTCCTTCCAGTATTCAAACCGTTCTCCATCAAACAGAGGTGGTCTGTTGATGTTTCCTCCAGTAGCTTCTTCATTGAATCCGGACATGTTGATCCCTTGGATCTTTCCTCAAACACTGTAAAGTGCTCAGCCTTGAGACCGAGCTCTGATACCAATTGAAGGTGCAAACACGAGAAGGGGGGTTGAATTGTGTTTGTCAAACTTAATTTCTTTTGTTGTTTTGTTAAATGTTGATTTGAGTTATTCGATAAATAATTAATCAGATTCAGCAGCGGATAATAATAACATAATAACACAGCAATTTATACTGGTTCACCGTTAACTAGGCTACGTCTAGTCCCTTCCTCCAGAAGGCCTTTTACTAATTCAAACTCCTTGGAATTACAACACCACTGACCCTTCAAGTCAGTCTTCCCAAACAGCCTGACAACCCCAGACTTTTGAGGAACAACAACACCTTGACTATACCTGCCAAGTCTTCTCAAACAGCCTGACAACCCCAGACTTTTAAGGAACAACAACACCTTAACTAAACCAGCTAAGTCTCTCCTACCAATCTGACAACCCCAGATTGAAGAAGGAATCTACACCACTATAATAAAGGTTTAGAACTTTGCAACGTTGCTTCTGGAAAGCTATTTGCTACACTTATTCTTGCACTCTTGTATTTCTTCTGGAAAGCTGATTGTTGCACTGTATTTCTCTCTCGAAAACACTTAGAAAATATTGCTCTTGTTCATTTGTGTTTCTCTCTATTGAACTCTCAGATAACTTTGAATTGAAGCTTGAGTTCTTGTGTTTTTCAATACTTTATTCTTCAGCATTAAGCCTTTATTTATAGTTGAACTCTAGGGCTTCACTGATGCTTCACTTCAAGAGTGTATTTCGATTAATCTGTTTTGAAAATATTATGGAGTAGTTTGCTCAGATTCTGTTTTGAGCCTTTTGCTCACTGATCTGTTTTGAACATTTTGCTCCGCTTCTGTTTTGAGCATTTTTCTCAGATTCTGTTTTGAGCCTTTTTCTCCAATTCTATTTTGAGCATTTTTCTCAGATTCTGTTTTGAACATTTTTCTCTGACAGATTCATCTGAAAATTTCCTCTGGTGACGTCATCCTCTGATTTCTGCTTCTGGTGACGTCATCTTCTAATGACATCATCTGGTGACGTCATCCTCTGATTTCTGCTTCTAGTGACGTCATCTTCTGATCTATTCTTCTGATGACATTTTTCATTCTTCTTCTAAGTCAAATATGTTATTTTCATAAAATACATTTGTTAACATCAAAACTTTAATTGCAAGAACCAACTTGGTTCCAACGAATACCACTCATTCTTCCAAGTCACTCAGGTTTTGGAGATTGCTACATAATAAGATGCCTATATATGATAATTTAATCTCTTGAGGCTATCAAATTGTTTCAAGATGTAAGCTCTGCAAATGTGCAATAGAGACTATCATTCGTCTCTTTTTAGCCTGCACTTTGGCTACTCCGATATGGTTTTGGTTAAACTCTATTTTTCACTCTCAAATTGATATTAGTTCGGTTCAAAATCTCTTTGTCAAATGTGACAAAGGTTGGTCATGTCGATGTAGAGATGTTATTATGGCCAGCATAATATTTACTATTAATACTATTTGGTATTGCAAAAATAAGCTCAGTTTGAAGGTAAGATTCTTATTTTTATACTATTAACATAATTATTGCTAATGTATATTTATTTTGCAATCATACTTCTAGGTCAATCTCTAACTCTATTATGGAATTTCAAATTCTCAAGTCCTTTCAAGTTAGAGCTCATCCTCCTAAAGCTCCTATCATCAAGGAGGTGATATGGCGTCCTCCAAAAGAGTATTGGATTTAATTTAATATTAATGGTGTTGCATCTGGATTTCTTGGTCCTGTTGCTTATGGATGTATATTCAGGGACAACTCTGCTACTTCCCTAGGGTGTTTTGCTGCAATTTTCGAAATTAGAACTGCACTACATGTTGAGCTTACGGGAGTTATGATTGCTATTGAAACAACATGTAATAATAGATGGCGATTTCTATGGATTGAATCTGATTCACAATTGAAAAAATTAGGTTTTAGGAATTGTAGTCTTGTTCTTTGGTTCATTAGAAATAGATGGCTTAATTGTCTTAAGATGATTAAAAGAATGAGTTTTACTATATCTCATATTTTTAGAGAAAGAAATCAATGTGCAGACAATATTGCTAATTTGGAACTTCACATTGTTAACAGTCATTGGTGGAATATTTTTTTCATCCAATATTTATGATGTTTTCAATAGAAATATGATTGGTCTCCTTGAATATAAATTTTGTTGATGTTTGTATGTATTTTTACTACATTTTTTTCCCTCCACCATGATTTTATTCCTATAGATTTTCCTGCTAAGGTTTATAACGAGACAATACTTTATGTATCATTGATGATTATTTTCTTAGGTTTTGGTATAATCTCTTACTTTTAATATTATTTTAGAGTACTACAAATAATAGAAAATTAACTTAGAGTGCCAACATAGTTTGTATGTCATGTTAATTATGTGATAATTATAAATCTCAATTATTATTCAGATAGTTATTATAAAAAAGAAGTATTATTATTAGTGTAGAAGATTCCTTACCCGTGGCACTATATAGTATGTATTATTTTGTTTAATATCTAAATAATAAATAAATGTTGGTTTCCTTTCGTTTTCATCATTGATAGGAAATGTAAAATAAGAAAATTATTGGCCTTTAAAAAAAATTATTGATAGGAAAATCGTGTACGGAAGAAAAGGAATCACGATGTCATTTTACAGTCTCCTTAATTAAAATATAAAATAAAACTTCACTCAAAATATTACTCATTTAGAAAGAGAATGAGATTATTTTTAAAATATTTTTTAATAGTGTATTGATTATAAATTAAAAAGTCAAATAATTTGTTACTAAATTTAAAACGTAAAACCTTTTTTTTTACTGATGAAATTAACCAACAAAATGGGATAGATTATATAAAATTTTAACTTTAAATACACAATAAAATAAACATGATTTGGTTTTCCAATATCATGATTTTTTAATTTACTATTGCCAAATTAAAAACACATATAAGAGAAAGACCGACACATTATATGGTCATATAGACGTATATGTCACACAATTAACAGAATTAACAACAAAATTACTGTTAGATATTAAAAAATTTGGATGAATCAAAAATTAAAATTACAACGCTATATTCAATCAAAAACTAAAATTATGATTTAACTAAATAAAAAAAAGTACCAAATGATTTGATAAGTTATAGTGAGTTTATAGTTGAAGAAAATATATGCTGGATGGGAATTCGAACTAAGATAACTCTCTTTTCATTTTTTATTGTTAAAGTGTGTCAATTCGGTATTAAATATTTTAAGAAATGAAAGATTAAATTTTATTTTTACGTTTTATGTTATTTTTAGATTTTATTTTAGTTTTTAATGTTTTTTTGTGTATTTTAATCTTTTAAAATTATAAAAATTATTTTAATCTTTTAAAATTATAAAAATTAGATATATTAGTTTTTTAAATTATTTTTGATTTTGTCTTAGTCTTCTAAATTATAAATATTAAACAATTTACTCTCTTAAGTTGTAATCTAAAAGACCAGAAAATTGAAGTTAGTAATTTAAAAAGAACCAAAATAAAATGAACAAAATTTAAAAAATCAAAAATAATTTAAGAGATTAAAAGTGTAATTTATAAAATAAAATAAAAGTGTAGGACAACTTAAACGTGTGTGGACCATGAATTCTTAAAAGCAATTTTGCACCTCATATACTTCCTCTGCCATACTCCACAGAGCAGGCTATCTATGTTGTTGCTATCATCATTTGTTTGTTTCCAAAATATCAAAGAAATGATAACTCAAAACTTTAAAGTTGGTTAGCAAAGACTACTTCAAGTGGTTGTGTAGACTAACTTATTAGGGTAAGAAGAAGATCTCTAAAACGCACCAAGACTTTGTTAGCGCTAATAAAAGAAAAAGAGATAAAAGAGACTCTTAAATAAATAATTGTATATATTTATAAAAATAATAAAAATATTAAACGAATTATTTTTATTATTTCTAAAAATACGTCACTTTTAGTTAACATTTCAGTTTTGTAGTTCATTTTAAAAGTTTAACATCAAATTAAATCAAACATATATTTTAAAAATTAAAAACACAGTATTTTCAAGATGTTAACCGACACTAAACTTTTGGAGTTATTTTGATAACCAAAGATAAAAAAAAACTTCAACTTTGATTTCGTGAATTTTTTTCCTTAAATTATTTATGTAAAAGAAATTCTAGTGGATGCATTTTGGTCATTTAAGTAATTTATTGTCTAGTCAGATTATTTTGTATTATTCTTTTTAATTTCACTAATTAGTACTTTCTCCTAGCATAAATATATAAATAAATAAATAACTGAATCAACAAAAAAACTAATGTATTTAATTTAAAATTTGAATTAAATCAATTTTATCTTATAATTAAAATAGAAGAGAGTATCACCTAATTCAAACCTTCTCCTTATCTTTACTTAAGCATTAGCAATAGTTATATACCACCTACTGAATTATTGAAGCTTCCCTTTATCCTCTCTAATACAATGTCTTCCATAAACTATATCCTCCTCATATTTTGCTTGTTAAATCTAGAAACACATCTAGTATCAGTTCATTCTTCATCTAGTGATGTTCCAATCAATGTAACCAAACACTTCTCCTTCCCAAACTTCATAAATAACCCCAAAATACTCCATGATGTAAAGCTTCTAGGAAGTGCAAAGTTCTCAAACGAAAAGGGTTCACTTCAAATCCCAAATGAATCACAAGACACAGATATAAGACATCAAGCAGGTAGAGGTTTATATTCCTTCCCAATCCGTTTGTTAGATCCAACTACAAAAATACCAGCTTCTTTTCAAACCACCTTTTCATTTCAGCTTAATAATTCAACTACTGATGTAAAAAGTGATTATGGTGGTGGTAGTGGACTTACCTTCATTATAGTACCTGATGAATTTACTGTTGGAAGACCAGGTCCTTGGCTTGCTATGCTTAATGATGCTTGTGAGAATGATTATAAAGCAGTTGGAATTGAGTTTGATACAAGAATGAATCGTGAATTTGGAGATCCAAATGATAACCATGTTGGCATTAATTTAGGTACTATAGTGTCTGATAAAATTATCAATCTTTCTGATGTTGGTGTGTCCCTTAAAGATGGTTTTGTTCATCATGCTTGGATTAACTATGATGGTCCTCAAAAAAGAATGGAAATTTTTCTTGGACTTGCTAATCAAGAAGTTATTCCTACTAAGCCTATTTTCTCAGAAATTATGGATCTTTCTCCTTTTCTAAATGAGTATATGTTTGTAGGATTTTCAGCTTCAACAGGTAACCATACCCAAATTCATAATATACTTTCTTGGAACTTTAGTTCCACTAGCCAAGCTTTTCTTCACTACCCTTCATCTGAAACTTGTCAAGGTAAGATCTTGCTTGAGAATACTTCTACAGAAACAACAGCTACTACCAAGAAGTCTAGAAAGGACGAAACTCCGCGAAGCTTTTTGATTTTCGTGGCTGCTGTAGTATTGTCTTTGGTTGTTTTAATTTGTTTATACTTCATCAGTAAGTATAGAAGAAATGCTGCTAAATCAAAGAGTTCAATAGATGAAGAGATTCATAGGCCGAGGCCTCCTAACAAACCACGGCGCTTTGCTTTTTCCGAACTTTCCTCTTCGACTAGATCATTCAGTGAGATAGAGGTACTTGGAAGTGATTTAAGAGGAGTTTACTACAGAGGAAAGCTTGGTAATGGAAACCAAGTAGCATTGAAAAGATTCTCAACTCAGTTTCTCAACACGCATGGGTCGGATAAGAAGCGTTTGTTGAAGGAAATCAAAGTCGTCAGCCATGTTCGCCACCCGAATTTACTTCCTATAAAAGGCTGGTGTCAAGACAAAACCGAAATCATCGCGGTCTATGATTTTGTCCCGAATGGTAGTCTAGATAAATGGCTATTTGGGGCCGGTGTTCTTCCGTGGACGCGGAGGTTCAAAGTCATTAAAGACGTAGCCGATGGTTTGAGTTTCCTCCACAGTAAACAACTAGCACATAAGAACTTGAAATGCAGCAGTGTGTTTCTTGATGTTAGCTTCCGAGCTGTATTGGGAGATTTTGGGTTCGTTCTAATGGGAGCAGAATCGAAACAGTTTGAATTAGCAGTGTGTAATGGTGCTGATGTGTTCGAGTTTGGTGTTTTAGTGTTGGAAGTGATAAGTGGTAGACCAAGAGTGGAAGAAATGGATGAAGAAAAACAAGATGAGAGGAACTTATTGGATTTTGCATGGAATTTGCACGAGACTAATGAGAAAGTGAAGCTTGTAGATAGAAGAATGGGATCATTGATCAACTTGGAGCAAGCAATTCATGTTATGGAAATTGGGTTGCTTTGTACTTTGAATGAGAACAAAGGAAGACCTTCTATGGAACAAGTTGTGGAGTTTCTTCATGACATGGAGAAGCCTATTCCTGAGTTGCCAAGAACTCGCCCTGTTGCTTTATTTCCTTATAACAGTGCCAACACTGGACTTTGCAATAATTACTCTTGCAGTTTGAAGCTGTGATATAATGTTACTAGAAGGTGATTATGTGTTGGTGGTTTATGAATAAATGTGGAGAGTGTATCATTCTTCTTAGGCTTGCAAGTTGGAACAATGTTTTAGATTTTAGAGTGATGTGTGATTGTCAAGATAGTTGATGAATATTGTATTTTATTATTCTTGGACAGTGTAAAGATAGGGTTGTGAATATGGACTAATGCAGGAGAAAGGGTGATTATGTTTTTATTTTAAGTAAGTTTTAGCATTTGTATGGAAGATTCAAAGCCTCTAAGGAGGATGTTTCATTATTGATAGTCTTCTTGTTATGTTATGTCCCAAGTGAAAATTGGTTATTAATGGTAATAAAGAAGGGGAAAGAAGTCAGTTTTTTTTCCTTCTAATGTTATGTGTTATTAATAACATATTACCATTATTTTTTTTATTTCTAAATCAGTTTGATTAAAATATTTTAGTTTTATTAATTAGTAAGATTCGTATTATATTAAACAAAGGTGAAGTGTTTCCATCTAGGCCATCTTTTATTTGGGGCCATTAATTTTACCCCGAGTTTTCTGCCTGATAAAACTGGTAGAATTTTTTATCTTAATATCCTTTTTTTTTAACACCAAAATGCCCCACTTCCAAAACAATATACGGGATTGCCCTACTTTTTTAGGGCTAGTGGAAGGTCGCTTCCCCAGGGAGCGACCTGCTGAAGGAGGTTTTTTTTGTGTGCACATTTTACAAATTTTGAATATACCGAATATACCCTTCTGTATTTTCAAAACCTAATTCCCAAACTAATTCGTCTCTATCATCTTCATTCATCTCTCCCTAAACCTAATTCCCAAACTCCATAATCTTCATCAAAGTCCACACGAAAATCATCAATCTTCTTCAATCATCTTCATCTTCTTCAAACACCTTCAATCATCTTTTGCATGTGATTTCTGCTTCTGACGGTATCCTTTGATTCTGATGGTATTCTCTGATGATATCTTCTTATGGTATCCTCTGATTTTGATGTTATCCTTTGATTAAGATGGTATCCTCTGATTCTGATGGTATCCTCTGATGATATCTTCTGATGGTATCTTCTTATGGTATACTCTGATTCTGATGGTATCCTCTGATGAAATCTCCTGATGATATCCTCTAATGATATCTTCTGATTCTGATCACACGCATAAATCAAAGGCAGAAATCACACACAGAAGATGATTGAAGGTGTTTGAAGAAGATTGATGATTTTTGTGTGGACTTTGATGAAGATTATGTAGTTTGGGAATTAGGTTTAGGGAGAGATGAATGAAGATGATAGAGATGAATTAGTTTGGGAATTAGGTTTTGGAAATACAGAAGGGTATATTCGGTATATTCGAAATTTGAAAAATGTGCAACAACAAAAAAAAAACCTCATTCAGCAGGTCGCTCCCTGGGGAAGCGACCTCTCACTAGCATAAAAAATAGTTTCTTCAGCTGGTCGTTCCTTGGGGAAGCGACCTCCCACTTGTTGGAACCAAGTTGGTTCTTGCAATTAAAGTTTTGATGTTAACAAATGTATTATATGAAAATAACATGTTTGACTTAGAAGAATAATGAAAAATGTCATCAGAAGAATAGATCAGAAGATGACGTCACCAGAAGCAGAAATCAGAGGATATCGTCAGATGAATCTGTCAGAGAAAAATGTTCAAAACAGAATCTGAGAAAAATGCTCAAAACAGAATCTAAGAAAAATGCTCAAAAAAGAATTGGAGAAAAAGGCTCAAAACAGAATCTGAGAAAAATGCTCAAAACAGAAGCGGAGCAAAATGTTCAAAACAGATCAGTGAGCAAAAGGCTCAAAAAAGAATCTGAGCAAACTACTCCAGAATATTCTCAAAACAGATTAATCGAAATACACTCCTGAAGTAAAGCATCAGTGAAGCCCTAAGGTTCAACTATAAATAGAGGCTTAATGCTGAAGAATAAAGTATCGAACACCACAGGAACTCAAGCTTCAATTCAAAGTTATCTGAGAGTTCAAAAGAGAGAAACACAAATGAACAAGAGCAATATTTTCTAAGTGTTTTCGAGAGAGAAATACAGTGCAACAATCAGCTTTCCATAAGCAATAAAAGAGTGCAAAAATAAGTGCAGCAAACAGCTTTCCAGAAGCAACGTTGCAAAGTTTCAAATCGTTACTATATAACCCGATAGTGGTGTAGATTCGTTCTTCAATCTGGGGTTGTCAGATTGGTAGGAGAAGACTTGACTTGTAGAGTCAAGGTGTTGTTATCGTTCCTCAAAAGTCTGGGGTTGTCAGCCTGTTTGAGAAGACTTAGCTGGTTTAGTTAAGGTGTTGTTGTTCCTCAAAAGTCTGGGGTTGTCAGGCTGTTTGAGAAGACTTAGCTGGTTTAGTTAAGGTGTTGTTGTTCCTCAAAAGTCTGGGATTGTCAGGCTGTTTGTAAGACCCTTAATTTTTAATTAAAATTATGGAATTAATTTTAATTGTATTTTTGGGGATAATTGTAAAATATTTAATATATGTATGTTTGAGTGAATATATATATATATATATAAATATTTATTTTGGAGGATGAAATAAAAATTATTCGTTGAAGATTAAATTAATTTAATTATGAGTAATTAAATTAATTGGACAATTAATTGAGGATTAGTGGCTAATTACAAGGTAATTAAGTGCTGAAGAACCCAGCCTTATTTTAATATTATTTTGGGGTGAGGTGGCACCACCAAAAGCCTATAAATAGGGTGAGCATGATGGTGAAATCTGAACACCATCCCTCTTTCCTCACTGCTCATACTGCATGTAATAGTAACCCATTTTCCCCTCATATTCTGTCTCTGTTTTCTTCCTTCCCATTTCCAGTCACGGTTATAAAAGAAGAAGAGAGGGAACTCTTCAAAGTATCAAGACTGGAACATCCAAACACTGAAACACCAAAACCCCAGTACAAAAGTTACTTCCCATACCATTACGAAGCTAAAGAACCCAGTTTCGCAGCAGCAAACACTAGTTGCAGTTTCGCCGTTTCTGGACGCATACACTTTAGCAGAAGCAGAACACGCTACATGGGTAAGGGCACCTTCCAACTTTCTAGTTGCATTAGGGCTGTAACTGTATAATTTTTATGGCATTACTAGTGTTTTCATGACTGTTTTGAAACTGGTTTGCCTATGCTTGAAAGAAATGGAAAAAATGCATTTTTGACGTTTTACAGCTCTATGATGATTCTGTTTTGAGCTGAATACACTAAAGATGTGCTATTTATGTGGGAAAGTGGAAAATGTCTTGAATGTTATTTCAAACATGATTTAAAAATGCATGTTCATAAAACTGTTTTAAAAATGGTTTTGAAATGCAAAAATGCATTCTGTTTGTGTGTTGCTGCTCTGTGAATGCTGCATGTTATTCTGATATGTGTGAAAGTTGAAATGCTTGCATGTTCTTCTGATGTGTTGTGAAAGCTGAAATGCTTGCATGTTATTTTGATGAGTTGTGAAAGCTGAAATGCTTGCGTGTTATTTTGATGTGTTGTGAAAGCTGAAATGCTTGCATGTTCTTCTGATGTGTTGTGAAAGTTGAAATACTTGCATGTACTTCTGATATGTGTGAAAGCTGAAATGCTGTGTGTTATTCTATTGGTTTGAAGTTCTGGATGATTTGGTGTTGATGATTCTGATTTTGTTTTTTTTTTGAGTGATTCTGGTAATGTTGATGATTTAAGAAGAAAAAGGGATTTTGAATGAGGATGGTAGTGTCTGGAAAAGTACTAAATCTGTTTTTGGTTGTCTTTTTAAAAGGAAACAGTTTTGAAAGGTGTTGAATTTCACTGGTTTTTTAAGGTGTATTCAAATACAACATGTGTGTATTCGACTACAACCTGTAAAGGTTTTGTTTTACAGAAGTTTTCAAACTTGTATTCGAATACAAGCCCTTGTATTCGAATACAGAGAAAGGATTTCTACTTCTGACTTAGCATCTGTATTCGACTACGACCATGTCGTATTCGAATACAGAAGTGGGATTTTAACACTGTATTCGGATCTGTATTCGACTACAGGCATGCTGTATTCGAATACAGAATGCAAATTTTCACTTGTTTCAGTTTCTGTATTCGAATATAGTGGGTCTGTATTCGAATACAGATTCGTGTTTTTCAGAAAATCAAGTTTTAAATACTGAGATATGCATTTTAAAGTGTTGGGAAACTTGGAGAAGGGTTAAAGTAATTTTAAAAGGAGGTTTTGAAATATTTTGAAGACGAGAGGATGAAGTATTGAAAACCTTTAAGGAACTGGGAGAAAAGATTGAATTTTCAAGGTTTTGTCTTCTGTATTCGACTACAGGCATGCTGTATTCGAATACAGAATGTTAAAATTACAGTTTCATGTTTCTGTAGTCGAATACAAGGGGTCTGTATTCGAATACAGATTCGAGTTTCCAGAAATTCCATGTTTTCAAGAGTGTTTGTAAACCCTGAGTGTTTTGGGAATGTTGGGATTGTTGTGGTGAATTAACATGGAACTGTTGGTGATATTTCGAAATGGTGGTGATAAAGTTTTTAAGACTTTACTGATGAAATGAAAGAGGAGTTTTGTGCACTGAGATAACCTCTGTATTCTAATACCAGAGGGCTGTATTCGAATACAGAGTGTCATTCTGCACTATTTTTAGCTTCTGTATTCAAATACAGAGGAGCTGTATTCGAATACAGATTCATAAAATTCCAGAAATCCTTAGTTTTAAACTCTGTGATTGAATTTTTAAGAGTCTGGGAAAACCATTCAAAGTGTTAATGATTAATGGATTGTTTAATCATGATTGTGATGATGTTAATTCTGACTATGCTGAAATATTTTAAACATGATGAGAAGCATGGATTTTCTGTTTTTGCATTCTGTTTCTAGAGAAGTGAAACACTGCATTTTCATGCATTGCATAGTCAAGTGGTACGCGTGATGGGCCATAGAATAATGCGCAACCACATGCTGATCTGTTGAGCGATTGCACGAGTGCTGGACTGTTGAGCGTCTGCACTAGGTACTGATCTATTGAGCGATTGTACTTTGGTATATAAGTGCTGGACTGTTGAGCGTCTGCACTGGTACTGGACTGTTGAGCGTCTGTACCCTGAAATGCGCAGCCACGTGCTGATCTGTTGAGTGATTGCACGAGTGCTGGACTGTTGAGCGTCTGCACTAGGTACTGATCTGTTGAGTGATTGTACCTTGGTATATGTCAAACATGCTGGTCTGTTGAGCGACTGCACGAGTGCTGGACTGTTGAGCGGCTGCATTGGGTGCTGATCTGTTGAGCGATTGCACCTTGGTCTTGAGGGCCGTTAAAGTCAAACATAACGTGCTGGTCTGTTGAGCGACTGCACCTTGGTGATTCCAAGAAATTGTATACATGAGCATATACATATTGCATTGAGGTATTGACCAGTGGGTCACGTTTGATTATATGATGAATGAGTGGGAAAATCTGAATGTGAGTGAGTATTGTCCAGAATCTGAAATTATGATTTAATGATTGTGTTTGCTGAAGTGTTGTTTGTACTTACCACATACTTCATAATAATTGACTGCTGTTTTGAAAAGGCATGTATGTCATTAATTTTCAAATGAGCATTATTATTTTCCTCATCATCATATGTTATACCATGATTATAATTGTTGCTGTGCAATATATGCTATGTGAATATTTGTTAATTTCGGTCGGTGACCCTTGCTATTATATTGTGGACTTTGGGCTTTGCCCTCAGATGTTACCCGAACCCGTCCTACCGACGGATACACTAACGACGGAAACGTCGTTAGTTTCCCCTGATCTTTACGTACAGAGTCTACGTGGACAACGCAGAGGGACGGACAGTTGGCTGAAGACGAGACTTATAGAGGATACGGTGGAGACCGTGCTACTGTAGCTTAGTGCATGATCAGTCTAGACTTTTGTATAGGGTCTTGAGTTTTGGGAAATGTAATTTTATTTTGGGAATTAATGTATTACTTTTTCCGCTGTATTATTCTGCACTCTGACACTGATTGGGTGATAACTTTTGAAATGAACTGATTTTATTTTAATTCCCTTGATATTAATTTTGGAAAACTCATTTTAATTATTTAAAAAAAAAATACTCCCGCGCTGTGTTTTAAACTTGGGGTGTTACACTGTTTGAGGAGACTTGGCTGGTATAGTCAAGGTGTTGTTGTTCCTCAAAAGTCTGGGGTTGTCAGGATGTTTGGGAAGACTGGCTTGTAGGGTCAGTGGTGTTGTAATTCAAAGGAGTTTGAATTAGTGAAAAGGCCTTCTGGAGGAAGGGACTGGATGTAGCCTAGTTAACGGTGAACCAGTATAAATTGCTGTGTTATTATGTTATTATTATCCGCTGCTGAATCTGATTAGTTATATATCGAATAATTCACATTAACATTCAACAAAACAGCAAAAGAAATTCAAGTTTGACAAACACAATTCAACCCCCCTTCTCGTGTTTGCACCTTCAATTGGTATCAGAGCCTGGTTTCAAGGCTGAGCACTTTACAGTGTTTGAGGAAAGATCCAAGGGATCAACATGTCTGGATTCAATGAAGAAGCTACTGGAGGAAACATCAACAGACCACCTCTGTTTGATGGAGAACGATTTGAATACTGGAAGGACAGGCTGAGAAGTTTTTTTATTTCACAAGATCCTGAACTTTGGGACTTGGTGGAAGATGGTTATACTGCTCCAGAAGATGCTGATGGTATTAAAATTTCCAGAAGAGATATGGATGCTGATCAGAAGAAGATGTTCAAGTTGCATCACAAATCCAGAACGTTCATGATCAATGCAATCACGTTCAAAGAGTTCGACAAATGCACTAACAGAGAAACAACAAAGAGCATCTATGATAGTCTGATTCTGACTTACGAAGGCAGTAAGCAAGTCCAAAAAGCAAAGGCTAACATTCTAGTAAAGAAGTACGAGTTATTCAAGATGGAAGAAGATGAAGACATTGAAACTATGTTTTCCAGATTCCAGACTCTAGTATCAGGATTAAGGGTACTAGAAAAGATCTACACTACTGCTGATCATGTAAAGAAAATACTTAGAAGTCTAACAATCAAGTGGAGACCAAAGATTACTGCTATTAAGGAAGCTAAAGATTTGAATACTCTAAAGCTGGAAGAATTAATCAGCTCTCTCAGATCACATGAAATTGAGTTGGAAGAAGATAAACCCAAGAAGAAGAACAAGACTCTAGCACTGAAATCCAAGCAGAAGGAGGCTCTGAAAGCAACATCAGAAGATAGTTATTCAGACGATCAAAGTCTGAATTCAGAGGAAGAAGAGATTGCTTTCTTATCCAGAAATTTCAGAAAGATGTGGCATAACAGAAGGAATAAATTTCCCTAGAGATATTCCAATCAGTCCAACAAAGGAAGTGATGATACACATGACAAGAAAGGTATCATCTGCTACGGATGCAATGAATCTGGACATATCATGTCAGAATGTCCAAATATGGAGAAAGGGAAGTACCAGAGGAAAGATTTCAGATTGCCGAAGTTAATGTTTTAAAGAATCAGATTGCCGAATTTAAAACAGAAAGTGTCATTCTTGAAACTGATATTGCAGAATTGAAAACAGAGAATGTATGCTTGAAAAACAGTTTTTCTGAACTTAAAGATGAAAGTTTAAATCTGAAAAATAATCATAATTCAACAGCAATTGAAAATACCACAAGTAATTCTGATATGCATGAACAAGTTCTTCAAGAATTTCTTGATAGTGGTATGGAAAGAAGCAAATATGCTTCTATGATTTGTGGAGTATGTAGGAATGGAAATAAAGGTATAGGATTTGAAGAAACTATAAATGAATCTAAACCTGTGCTTAAACCTGTTCCCTCTGATATAGTGTGTATTGTTTGTTACAAGAAAGGTCATTCCAAAGTGTCTTGTCCTATGCTAAATACAAGGGAAAACAAGAAACTTTTCAAGACTAACAAACTTGGACCCAACCAGATTTGGGTACCAAAAGATAAAATTGTCTATGTTGCAGATGTTCTAAGCAACCAAATTGAAACACCAATCATGGTGCCTGGTCAATGGATGCTGGCAATATATGAAGGGAAAAAGGTCTATGTTCCAACATCTACCAAACAGAAGCCAATTGACTCTGGTAGAAGAAGAACTGGTCAAAACAATACCTATCAGAACCAGAACCAGAATCAGAATCATAGGAGGAACAAGAAATATCAAAGAAATCACACATATCACACAGATCAGAACAAATAGAGAAATCACTCATATCAACAAACCTGGAACTACCAGAAGAATCGGAATTACTATCAGTTCCAGAACCAGAAGAATCAGAATTATCATCAGTTCCAGAACTATCAGTGGAACATGATATATCAGCAGAAAGAGAAGTGTCAGTATTTGGAGAGTTCTTTAAACACTCCAGTAAAATTCATCAAGATTACAAACCAGGAAGGGAATTCAAATTCCTTCATCCAAACCATCTAACCACAGAACATACAGATTCAGAATCTGAAAAACAGAAACAAGAGGATTTTGAGAGTAAAACTGAAACTGTTGACATAGAGGTTACATCTTGCTGTAAATACTATTATTGTTTGATATTTATGTTTAATATGATAAAGAGAAGCTTGATCTTAAAAATCAAAGCTAGATAAGTATTCTGCAGGTTTTCAAACTGTCAGAGGAACCAAGTGATTCACGTGATGTGAACACTTCAACAGAAACAATATTTCAGTGGTTTCAAAAACAAGCAGAAACTACCAGAAGCAGAATTAATGGTTTGGCTGTATTGAGTTCATTTTTAAATTATTTGATTTGTATTATGTTATATGACAAATAGCTTGATCTGAAAAGTCAAAGTAAGATGAAGCTAATCCAGGTTAACCAGAACTAGAGGAAACTGATGCTGGTTTACCAGAACCAGAGGAAACCGATGCAGGTTTACTAGAACCAGAAGCTGATACAGATCTACCAGAACCAGAAGCTAATGTAGACAAACCAAGAGAGCTTGAAAAGATGGAAGATGAAAGAAGAACCAGACAAGTCTTCAGAGGATAAATCTGAAGATAAGTTAGAAAAAAAAAATAGATCACTCCAAGACATGGCCAGAACTATGTTAAATGATTTAAATGTTGCAAAACATTTTTTTGGGCTGAAGCAATCAACACTACATGTTATATTCAGAATAGAGTCTTTATTAGGTCTATGTTGAATAAAACACCATATGAATTATGGAAAGCTTGATACTACAAAGTCAAAGCAAGATGTTGATATTACAGATTTAAAAACACTAGAGGAAGCAGAAACAGACAAACCAGCAGAAGCAGATAAACCAGCAGAATTTGGAGAAGTGAAGGATACAAATAAATCAGAAGCATGTGACACATCTTCAAAGGATGAACCTATCAAATCAGAACCAATCATGAGAAGTCAGAAGAGAAATCTGGATGGAAATACCAGTCATCTCATCTTGAAAATCTGATCATTGGAAGTGGAAGTGATTCTTTAAGAACCAGATTATCATTAAAGGATATAAGTCTGTTTGGTTTAATATCATCGATTGAGCCTACATCTGTTAGTGAAGCATTGGCAGATGATGGATGGATTATTGCAATGCAAGAAGAGTTAAATGAATTTAAGAGGAATGATGTTTGGGATCTACTTCCAAGACCAGAGAAGAATATTGTGGGAACCAAGTGGGTCTTCAGAAATAAGCTAAATGAAAAGGGTGAAGTAGTCAGAAACAAGGCAAGGCTTGTGGCACAAGGTTACAGTCCAAAATAGGGTATTGATTACACTGAGACATTTGCTCCAGTGGCCAGAATTTTCTGAATTAATGCAGCATGAATTTCAAATGAGTATGATGGGAGAACTTAAGTTCTTTCTAGGAATACAAATTCAACAAAGTCCAGAAGGTATTTAGATTCACCTAACAAAATATACAAAGGAACTTCTCAAGAAGTTTAAGATGAGTGATTGCAAACCTATGGCTACACCAATGCATCTTACTTGTTCACTTGATAAAGATGAATCAGGAACAAAAGTTGACTAGAAAATCTACAGAGGAATGATAGGATCATTACTCTACCTTACTGCTTCTAGACCTGATATCATATTTAGTGTGTGTGTATGTGCTCGATTTCAATCTGATCCTAGGAATTCTCATCTAACTGCTATTAAGAGAATCCTTAGATACCTAAAAGGCACTACCAACCTCACCTTGTTTTACAAGAAAACTCCTACATACAAACTGAGTGGATACTGTGATTCTGACTATGCTGGAGATAAACTTGAAAGAAAAAGCACCAGTGGCTATTGTACCTTTTTAGGAGACAATTTAATTTCGTGGTCCAGTAAGAGACAACACACCATTGCCATGTCAACAGCAGAGGCTGAATACATTTCAGCAGCTGGCTGCAGCTCTTAACTACTCTGGATGAAGCATCAACTTGAAGACTACAAAATATTAGAATCCAACATACCCATCTATTGTGATAATACCTCTGCAATTTGCCTAACCAAAAACCCTATCCTACATTCTCGAGCCAAACACATAGAGATCAAACACCACTTCATCAGAGATTATGTTCAAAAAGGGGTACTTAACATTCAATTTGTAGACACAGATCATCAATGGGCTGACATATTCACTAAATCACTACCTGAAGATAGGTTTGAATTCATCAAGAAAAACCTTAATCTTATCTTCATCCCTAACCTAATAGCTTAGTTTAATTTTTATGTTATTTTATTTTTCATGTACTTCTATAAAAAAAAAGCGTGAAAAAAAAAACAGAGGATCTCTTTTCTTCATTCAATCCTTTTTGTCTGATGACAAAGGGGGAGAAGATGTAATATTTGTAAAATATCCGAGGGAGAAGATGATGTACTTGAAAGGAGGAGAAGATGATGTATGATGTATTTGATATCTGGGCATTAGACTTAGGGGGAGAAAATATAAAATGAAGCTTAGTCTTAGGGGGAGTCAAAGTCAAAAGAATGAAAAAGTATTATCAAAAATACATTGTTTGTCATCATAAAAAGGGGGAGATTGTTGGAACCAAGTTGGTTCTTGCAATTAAAGTTTTGATGTTAACAAATGTATTTTATGAAAATAACATATTTGACTTAGAAGAAGAATGAAAAATGTCATCAGAAGAATAAATCAGAAGATGACGTCACCAGAAGCAGATATCAGAGGATGACATCACCAGATGATGTCATCAGAAGATGACGTCACCAGAAGCAGAAATCAGAGGATGACGTCACCAGAGGATATCGTCAGATGAATCTGTCGGAGAAAAATGTTCAAAACAGAATCTGAGAAAAATGCTCAAAACAGAATCTGAGAAAAATGTTCAAAACTGAATTGGAGAAAAAAGTTCAAAGCAGAATCTGAGAAAAATGCTCAAAATAGAAGCGGAGCAAAATGTTCAAAACAGATCAGTGAGCAAAAGGCTCAAAACAAAATCTGAGCAAACTACTCCAGAATATTCTCAAAACAGATTAATCGAAATACACTCCTGAAGTAAAGCATCAGTGAAGCCCTAAAGTTCAACTATAAATAGAGGCTTAATGCTGAAGAATAAAGTATCAAGGTTCAATTCCAAGTTATCCAAGAGTTCAAAAGAGAGAAACAGAAATGAACAAGAGCAATATTTTCTAAGTGTTTTCGAGAGAGAAATACAGTGCAACAATCAGCTTTCCAGAAGCAATAAAAGAGTGCAAAAATAAGTGCAGCAAACAGCTTTCCAGAAGCAACGTTGCAAAGTTTCAAATCGTTACTATATAACCCGATAGTGGTGTAGATTCCTTCTTCAATTTGGGGTTGTCAGATTGGTAGGAGAAGACTTGACTTGTAGAGTCAAGGTGTTGTTATCGTTCCTCAAAAGTCTGGGGTTGTCAGGCTGTTTGAGAAGACTTAGCTGGTTTAGTTAAGGTGTTGTTGTTCCTCAAAAGTCTGGGGTTGTCAGGCTGTTTGAGAAGACTTAGCTGGTTTAGTTAAGGTGTTGTTGTTTCTCAAAAGTCTGCGATTGTCATGCTGTTTGAGGAGACTTGGCTGGTATAGTCAAGGTGTTGTTGTTCCTCAAAAGTCTGGGGTTGTCAGGATGTTTGGGCAAGACTGGTTTGTAGGGTCAGTGGTGTTGTAATTCAAAGGAGTTTGAATTAGTGAAAAGGCCTTTTGGAGGAAGGGACTGGACGTAGCCTAGTTAACGGTGAACCAGTATAAGTTGCTGTGTTATTATGTTATTATTATCCGCTGCTGAATCTGATTAGTTATATATCGAATAATTCACATTAACATTCAACAAAACAGCAAAAGAAATTCAAGTTTGACAAACACAATTCAACCCCCCCTTCTCGTGTTTGCACCTTCACCACTAGCCCTAAAAATGTAGGGCAATCCTGTATGTTGTTTTGGAAGTGGGGCATTTTGGTGTTAAAAAGAAAAGGATATTAAGATAAAAAATTCACACATTTAGTTTAAAACTTTTTATACTGTCAATTAATTATAAATTTTATTTATATAATTTTTAAAATAAAAAAAATTGAAATTAAATATTTTTTATAATTTAACAATTGTTAAGTGATAATATAAAATATTTTTACAGTGTCGGTATATATATTAATTAAATCCAAGATATACCTCCACACTAAGCTCTTCCTTAACTTGGATAATATGACCGATTTGGGTGTTGTTTATTTTAGATTGAGGTTGAACAAGAGAAAATGTTTGTCTAAATTCTCTTTAGCCTTCTTTTTCTTTGTAATGTACGTTGGGTCTTTAGCCTATTGAGTTTTTACTTCAACCTTCTTAATCTCCATCAATAGAATGATATTTTTTTTATTACTAAATCTCTACTTGTTTACTTCTACTATTGTTATTACTTATTATATCAAACAAGCTAAAATTCATCTTTTTTAAAAGTAAATTCAATTTTGCATGGTAAATAAAAAGTAAACTTAAATTTGTCAAAAAACTAAATTTTATTGAGATAAACGTATAGTCTATGCTTTCTTAAAATTAATATAAAAATAAGAATTTATTTTTCTATGTATCAAGAGTACAAAATAATTTTAAATAGAAAGTTCAATCATATTTCACTATATAGATATTTGTGTAATTGTTTATAAAATAAGTTTATAATGTATTCAAATAGCAAAATTGAATTAAATGTTTATATAAAACTTTATACTTTTAATGCATACAAATAAACTAAAAAATAATCTTAAATTTTTAGATGTGAACATTATTTCTTTTTCAATACTTAAGAAATAGACCCTTACTACCTAAAAAAAATAGACCCTCATATTCACTAATTGCTTAAATAAATTTTTCAATAGAAGTACCTTTAATAATAAACACACAATTAATTAGCTAAATTGATTTAAATATTTAATAAATTTTAATTAAAGATAAATTATTTATAAAAAAATAAATTTAAATTTTATCTAAAAACAATTTTGTTAAACTTTATTTACTTTTTTTTTTGCCAAACTATAGATGAATTAGCAACACCTCTTAAAAATTGGAGAGTGAAAGAAAAAAAAATGTTTTGTTTGTTTTAACAAAATCGAGATGTTATAACTTATAGCGGTAGAGATACAAATTTTCACTTATGAGTGAGAATCTTCGTAAATATTGTTTCATTTAGAGACTCGTAGATGGAGATTTTTCTCACCAAAGTGAGAGAGAAAATTTATATGATGGAAATTTGGGGATGGAGACACATATCATCCCCTGCCCCACTAGATGTTCGTCTCCCACAACATAATAGTGTAATATTCGTTTATAAACATACAACTGAGTTTTAAATACAATTTATTTCGATCATCTTTTCATATTTTTCAAAAACTGACGTAATTTAAAGTAAAACAATACATCTTATTATTTACGTCCTAAAAAAAAAATCTAATTATTCACGTAAAATTTAAAGGTATGTTTGATTCAACAGATGATAGAGGATAAATTTTAATAAAGTGCAAAAAATAGAACCAAATACATGTTTGGTTAAAAAAAGAGGAGGAGAAGAATGAGAAGTAAAGTCATGTTTGGTTCCAAACAAAACAAAAAAAAGGAGAAATTTTGAATGATTTTTTAGTTATATTTAGATTCTCTCATCCCCATCTCCACTCTAAATCCCTCAAAAATGGAGGAAGAGCAAAAAGCACCTTGCGAGAGATTTTGCTCCCCATCATTCTTCTTTTAAAAGTTGAACTAAATACATATAATTTAAAATATTACCTCTCCTCATGTCACCTTATCTACCTCGAACCAAACACACTTTAAAGGAAATGAATTCATATTACAAAAAGACGCTAACATATGCACAAATGACATATTTTAAGGTATCAAATGCAGAAATTTCAACTTGTAACTTATATATTCTATTTCTTCAAAGTTCAAAAATTGATTTTATCAAAAAAAAAAAAATTCTATTTTTAGAATCCAACAAACTCCCTGATGCACATGTTAGCATTACTCTTAAAAAAAATATTTCCTTGATCTTACAATAAGTTACCCATTTGTAAAAATAATGTATCTAAAAAATGAACAATTATTTTAATTTATAATGTCTTTTTTCAATTATGCACTTTAACCAATATTACTTACATGTCTTCCAAGGTAATATCTTCCACTATACATTTATAACATTGAAATGCGGACTTTTTTTAATAACTCAATTTTAAAAAAAAGTACTAATATACTTATTTTGAAAACTATATACCAAACTACCTCTTTTTGTGATTTAGTTAGAAGTTGTTATTTACAAATGCAACTTCCTTAAGGAAGCTCAAATTTGCAACGACAACTTCCTTCAAGATATTTTATTTTATTTTATTTCTTTTTAATTAAAGAAGACGCTTTTTGAAAAACTGACTTATGAAAATTCAATTTTTTTTAAAGTTAACGAAAAAAATATAGTTACTATAATTCATTAAAATACATTCATAAAAAACAACAACACAAATTTTACAAAATTTACGTAGATTGACTAGAATTGCCTGTAATATTTGGACAATGTTTTCAAATATAACCAATTAACCAACATAGTCCGTATTTTTTTGGTATTTTTTCTCTAACGTCCATTTCAATTCTAATGCAGGTATTATTTGAACAACATTTTTTATTCTATGGCATAAAACATCCAATTCGTTCAAATAGTACCCGTATTAGAACTGAAATGGACGTTAATGAAAAAGTGTTAAGAAAATATGAACTATTTCGATTTACTGGTCATACTCGAAAACATTGTCCAAATATTAAGAGCAACTTTAGTCAATCTACGTAATTTTTTTAAAATTTGTGTTGTTGTTTTTTATGAATGACTTATATATATATATATATATATATATATTTCATTAACTTTTTAAAAAATTGGATTTAAGAAGTCCTTTTTACAAAAGGCGACTTCTTTAATTAAAAAGAAAGAAAAAAATTCTTAAGGAAGTCTCTATTGCAATCTTAAACTTCCTTAATGAAGACGTCATTTGCAAAGGCAACTTCTAACTAAGTAAAAAAAATGAATAGTTTGGTATATAATTTTCAAAATGGAGTAAATTGGTAATTTTTTTTAAAATTGCGATATTAAAAAAATCTTGAAATGCACCAATATTTATTAAGAATAATTTAGAAAAAAATAATATTCTCTTTATTTCATTCATATATTTTTTTAACATGTGTTAAATGAGTCAATTATTATAAAAGACAATAATAACTTCTCATAATTTTTGTTGGTGATGGACATTGGCGGAGGTTCTTGGAGACATAGGGTGGACACGGCCACCCAAAGTCCATAAGAACCTTTTAAAAAATACTATTATTTTTAGTCTTGTTTATAAGAAGCATTTGAGATATCATTTTATTAACAAAAATTGATCTATTTGTTTATATTATAAACAAAATATATCAATTTTCATTGACCAAATTATAACCTAAATGTCTATTATAAAAAAACGAGAGAAGTAGTTTATAAAAAAATACAAAAATAACTTCTATAATTATTAAATAAACTAAAATTTTCAACATAAATTCCAACTATGTGAGTTGTGAATTTTATCTAAAGATATAAACATCAAACCAAATGATTCTATGATCCCAAAAATTTATCCAAAATTAATTAAATTAGTTTGATATTTTTTTATGGGTTTGAGTCTAAGTTGAAATAAACCAATAAATTCGAACTTTATTGATTTGAAATATATAGGGTCACATGATTTTAAAATAGATCGCCTAATTCTCAAATCAAACCATTATCTTTTATCAACGTTATCTCAATATTGATATCTTAAACAACGTGTTGTGTTTAAATGTATCTTTCAACAGGATGTTTTAAAATTTAAAACTAGTTTTGCATATTCTTTACAGAAGATGTTTCTCCGACGAACAACCGCACTTCTATTCTCAAACAACCTTCAAGCTCTCTGCCGCCACTTCACCAACCCAATTTCACCAGTAAACCAAGACGAACTCCTCCGCGTCTGTACCATTCTCTACCAACAACAAAACTCACCTGATTCACGTCTCCACTCAAAACTCACCTCTTCCAACTTCCATCTCACCCACGAATTCTTCCTCCAAGTTTGCAACAACTTCCCTTATTCATGGCATCCCGTTTATCGCTTCTTCCTCTTCACACAACAAAACCCTAATTTCATTCACTCCCCTGTTTCCTTCAACAAAATCCTCGACGTCGTTTCAAAGTCTCATAACATTGATTTATTCTGGAACATTCTTTGCGAAACGGCACGTCGTCATTTTGTCAGTGATAAGACATTTGTTATTGCTTTGAAGACTCTTGGTGGTGCTAGAGAACTTAAAAAGTGTGTTGAGGTTTTTCATTTGATGAATTCAAATGGGTATGGTTATAATGTTGAGAGATTGAGTAAAGTTGTTGAGGAAATGTGTAGGGTTAAGCTTGTTGAAGAAGCAAAGTTTGTTGTTTTCAAGTTGAAAGATTTTGTTAAGGTTGATGGTATTGTTTATAAGCATTTGGTTAGTGGGTTTTGTGATAAGGGTGATTTAATTGAAGCTTCCAAGATTTGGAATTTGATGGTGGATGAGGGTTTTGAACCTGATGTTTATGTTGTTGAGAAGTTTACGGAGACGTTTTTTAAGGTTAATCAATTTGGTGAGGGTTTGAAGCTTTTTCAAACAATGAGATTGAAGAGAATTGATGAACTTGGTGTTTCGACTTATAGGGTTGTGATTAAGTGGTTGTGTAAAAAGGGGATGGTTTCTCATGCACTGGAAGTGTTCGACGAAATGCGCGAGAGAGGTGTTAGGGTCGATAACTTGACATTGGGATATGTTGTTTATGGGCTTTTAGCAAAGCATAGGGTTAGAGAGGCTTATCAAATTGTGGAAAGAATTGATGTGGTTGATATAAGTGTTTATCATGGATTGATAAAAGGACTTTTGAAGTTGAGAAGGGTGAGCGAAGCGACACAAGTGTTTAGGGAGATGATAAAGAAAGGTTGCGAACCGAATATGCATACCTATATAATGCTGTTGCAGGGTCATTTGGGGAGAAGAGGAAGGAAAGGAAGTGACCCTCTTCTGAATTTTGATACTATTTTTGTTGGTGGTTTGGTGAAAGTTGGACAGTCAAGGGAAGGTATTAAGTATGTGGAGAGGGTGATGAATAGAGGGATGGAAGTGCCAAGGTTTGATTATAACAAATTTTTGCATTATTTTTCAAATGAAGAAGGTGTGGTAATGTTTGAGGAGGTAGGATAGAAGCTGAGGGAAGTAGGGTTGGTTGATTTGGCTGATATACTTGAGAGATATGGACAGAAGATGACAACTAGAGATAGGAGAAGGAATAGATTTCCAATAATTGAAGATACTAGTAATGAGTAATGACTGATAAACTCAAGTTGCTTTTGTTTGGTTCTACAACTGTTGAACAATGTGACCTGCCAATAAACATACCTCTAAACAAGTATAACTCTACCAAATTCTCATACGTTCATGATGGGAAACTTTGTTCTGATCTTTTAGTGGGTAAATCTTTTATTTCTAAAGTTTCCTAAAAAAGAAACTTTCATATCTATGTTTGCTGAAATTATGGCTCATTGTTTATAAATGATTTTAGATGTCAAATGTGGGGTTTGATCAGTTTGGCTACGCCCAAACAATGTCTGGAAGCAAGAAACAATTTTTGCATTCACATCTCCAGGAATGAAAATTGATAATGCTTTTCAAAGAGGAATAGGACCTCCAAACATAAAGATTCAAGGATAAAATGGCCATAGGATTATAAACATGCTGCCAATGCCTGGTCAGTCACCAAAATTTGCACAACTTTACATTAATGATACTTACATTGAAGTTCAAAGCAAAATCAATGGATTAAGGTAACCAATTACATATGTAAATATATCCAATTGTATGTTGATACTGGAAACAAGAGGGATATTATCACTGAAAAAATGAGTGGACAACTAAATTGAATTGATGAATAACATCCAAGTTATTTGGCTTGCTAATATCAGTTACTTTTTCCATACGGTGAAGATGGTTATAGACTTGGAGTTCTCCATCAGGAAAGGAAGACAAAATGAAATTATAAACGAGATTGTCTTACAATCCGTGAATGACTTGCATTTAGATTGTAGTCTAGAGTGAATGAGGCATAAACAACTTTGTGTGCCAGAAGATCGTTCCAACAATTTTTTGTGGATGGGTTTACAATGATTGAGTCAGAAAGACTATCCTCCATTAGAAATAACTAAATTGAGTTGAGAGTTGATAAATATGTTGGTTACAATTCTGTCCATTAAGGGACAGCTGTACAGTTTTTTAATCATAAGGATATTCTCTTACCATTATAATATCTTTCTTTATTGTAATTAATTGAGTTAATTAGGATTTAATTAGCTTTCTGATTTAGTTGTACTCCCTAGGCTATTTTATCATTTGTATTTGTACAAAATCAATAAGAAATACAACATTTTCACATGGCATCAGAGCTACAGTTCTGATCCGATAACAAAAAAAAATTGGGTTTTCTCATGGAAGAAAAACAAGGCAGTTCAAGCAGCCTAGATGCTGACCCTAAGGCAGCATCGACTGGAAACACCACTAGTCATCATGAAACAATTATCATTACTAGCTACAAACTCAATGGACAGAACTACATAGTGGTCTAGATCTGTCCGCATCTTCCTCCAAGGAAAAGGAAAGGAAGACTACATCACTGGCGAGGCTAAGCAGCCAAAAAATACTGATCCAAGCCATGAAAAATGGAAACTTGAAAACAGTTTTGTTATGACATGGTTGCTCAACTCCATGACTAAGGAGTCTGGTGAAAATTTCATGTATTATGACACTGCTGCAGAAATATGGAAGGCAGCCAAGGAGACCTTCTCAAATGTGGACAACACCTCAACCATATTTGAGATCAAAAGTCTCTTACACAATCTTCGACAAGGAGATTCTTCGGTCACCGACTACTATCATACACTCACAAAATACAGGAAGCAACTTGACATCTATGCAAACATAGAGTGGAAATGCATAGATGACGACAAAATCTACAAGAAACTGGTCGAGAAGGACAGAAACTTTCAGTTCCTATTGGGACTGAATAAAAATTTGGATGAAGTGAGAGGGAGGATTCTTGGAGCTAAGCCTCTCCCTAGCATTCGTGAAGCATTTGCAAAAGTGAGAAGGAAAGAAAGCAGAAGGAAAATCATGTTGGGAAGTCAAAGTGCAAGTTCAAACATTGAAGGCTCTGCACTTGCAGTAAGACGTCCACCAAAGAAAGGTAGAGGATGGTGCGATCACTACAAGCAACCTGGACATAGGAAGGAAACTTGTTGGGTGCTTCATGGAAAACCCACGGATCTAAAACCACGATTCAAGGACGCGCGTGGATATGCTGCTGATGAAAGTAAGTCCAAAAACATTGCAGAGGCCATTCCTTTCAACAAAGAACAAATAGAGATGTTGCAGAAATTGATGCAACAGGCACTGCAAAACACTAATACCTCTTCTTCCACTGCTACTTTTTGCCCAAAAAGGTAATTTTTCTGCTGCCCTTCATGTAAATCAACAGAAAACAAACACTTGGATTGTTGATTCTGGTGCCTCGAATCACATGACTGGGGACATCAATGTATTTAGTAAATACACTCCATGTCAAGATGAATCTTTTGTCCGGATAGCAGATGGTACCTCCTCCAAGGTAACTGGTAAAGGTTCGGTGGTTATCTCCAAAGATATTACTCTTGATTCAGTTTTACATGTTCCTAAACTAGATTGCAGTCTATTGTCTATCTGTAAATTAACCAAAAACTTAGGATGTGTTGCTAAGTTCTTACCACATATGTGTGAATTTCAGGATATGAATTCAGGGAAGATGATTGGCAATGCTGAGGAAAGTGCAGGCCTTTACTTCCTTAAAATTGAAGACCAAAATAAGAGATCCTACAAGGCTGCCCTTATGTGTTCATCAAAGAATGATAATGATGTAATGTTATGGCATTATCGCCTAGGACACCCAAATTTTATGTATTTGAAAATAATGTTTCCAACTTTATTTAAAAGAGATTCTGGTTCTTTCAAATGTGAAGTGTGCGAATTAGCCAAACACACCAAATCCAATTATTCCATACAACCTTATAAGCCGTCTAAACCTTTCACACTCATTCATAGTGATGTGTGGGGACCTTCAAGAGTAAGCAATGTTACTGGATCAAGGTGGTTTGTTACCTTTAAAGAAACAGCAAAGAGCATATTTGACAGTCAGGTTCTGACCTATGAAGGAAGCCAACAGGTTCAAGAAGCAAGGGCTAACATACTGGTCAAACAGTATGAGATGTTCAAGATGGAAGATGATGAAGACATTGATGGAATGTTCTGTAGATTCCAGACTCTGATATCTGGACTGAAGGTCTTGAAGAAAAGCTACACAACAGCAGATAATGTCAAGAAGATTCTAAGAAGCTTACCAACCAAGTGGAGACCAAGGGTTACTGAAGTTCAGCAAGCCAGAGATCTGAATAACTTAAGACTTGAAGATCTGATCAGCTCACTCAAGTCTCGTGAAATAGAACTTGAAGCAGATGAACCAAAGAAGAAGAATAATCTGGCCCTAAAGTCAAAACAGAAGAAAGCTGCAAAGGCAGCACCAGAATCAGAGGATAGTGACAGTGACTGTGATGATATGGATTACTTAACCAAACAGATGGTTAAGATCTGGGAAAACAGGAAGAGGAGAGGCTCCAAGAAGAAACATAACAGCAAAGGAAAGGAAGAATCTGACAAGAAGAGCATCATCTGTTATGGATGCAATGAACCTGGACACATCAAGTCAGAATGTCCAAATCTGGAAAAAGGCAAAAAGCACAAGAAGAGTTCCAGATTAAATATTTGTTCCAATACATTAGCATAGGATATGATAGAATTACAGATTCCATTGTTCCAACATAATTTGAACATGAAAAATTGGATGAAATTGAACAGTAGCTTGATTGTAGGTATGTGTCACCGAATGAGGCTTGCTGGAGAATGTTTTCATTTCTAATCCATGATAGAAAACCTGTAGGTGACAAATTATTTTTCCATCTTGAAGGTGATAATTCAATATACTTCAAAGACTGAAAATATTGGAAATGTTCTTGACAAACCCATTGTCATTGAAAGTATGTTCACATCATGGTTTGAGGAAAATAATGGTGTATCCTGGGGCAAAATATCTGTCATATAATCAATTTTTTTTCAAGTTTATGTTAAAAGTAAGCGAAATTGGATGTGAATTATGTTAACAGTTGTTAAATGACCAAGTTTCTATAATGATATTAAATCTGTCAACAATTTTCCGCATGATAGTTTTAGAGATGCATGTTTTGCAATGAGATTCTTTGATGATGACAATTAATATATTGAAGCAATTAAAGAAGCAAAAAATTGGGGTTCATGACATTTTTTAAGAAAATTATTCGTCACCATGCTTCAATCAAATACAATTAATAGGCCATATGAAGTGTGAAAACAAACATGACGGTGGTTTCCAAATTTCATCCTACACCATCAAAGACAAGCTGTAAATAAACAAGGAATATTAAATTTACATATAATTTTTTTTTATATTCATTTATCTATGTTTATTATTTCTAACATATGAAATTGTCTTAATAGATTTGCAATTATCTGATATAGAGATTCAAAACTTAACATTGATTGAAATTGAACAACTTCTACAAGCTAATCTTAGGAGTTTAAAAGAATTTATATGAATGCCAAATCCCAAAGATTTTGCACTAGTTGAGTTTGGAAATAGACTTATCTAAGATGAACTCAACTATGATATTAACATCTTGCAAGAATAATTTCAGCAAATGGTTGACGCACTTGTGAAGGTGCAAAGACGAGAAGGGGGGGTTGAATTGTGTTTGTCAAACTTTGAATCTTTTTGCTGTTATGTTGAATGTTGATGTGATTTACTTGATGAATAAATAATCAAACGTAGCAGCGGAAAATAACAGCATTATGTTGGAACCAAGTTGGTTCTAAGTACTTAGGATTTTGATGTTTACAAAAGCACTCCATGTAATCTTATTTTGTACTTAGAATTATTATATAAAATGTCACCAGAAGATGACTTCACCAGAGGCAGAAGATGACACCACCAGAAGATACATCCAGAGGATAGAAACGTCACCAAAAGGTTAGGCCAGATAATGCATCCTGAAGGCACCAGAGGATACACCTCCAGAGGATATCATCAAAGGTTAAATAACATCATCAGAGGATATCTTTCTAGGCCCAAATCAGAAGGAAGCAGAGTCCAGAAGGAGACCTGGTCCAGACCAGAAGGAAGCTTGTTAGAGGGAGACTTGGTCCAGAATTAATTCTGACCAAAAGATAGCCTGATAGTAATTATAAGAATCAGTCCAGACTTAATCAGAGCTTCAGATAACTGGTCTAGAACAAATGACTTGGTTCAGATTTGGTCCAGACCAGAAGATAGCATGGTTCAGAGTATAAAACTAAGTCCAGATCAGAAGAAATGATTGTCCAGATTTAATCCAGACTTGATCTAGATCAGAAGGTAAATGTCCAGATTAAAATATCATAAGTCCAGTTTTAATTTCAGTTCAATCCAGACTCAGTCCAGATCAAAGGGAAAATGTTCAGATCAATGGTCCATATTTAAGCATCATGGCCCAGTGTTGGCCGATATCAGAAGATCAGATCATATGGCCCAGTGTTGGCCGAGATCAAATCATATGGTCCAGTGATTTGCCGAGATCAGAAGATCAGAACATGTGGTCCAGTGTTGGCCGAGATCAGAGGATCACAGCAGATCAGATTGTATGGTCCAGATGTGGTCGAGATCAGAAGATCAAACGGTCCAGATTTTAATCATGATGAAAATCAGTAAGGACTTGATTAAAAATTCGAAGAAGACTTGATTAAATTTTGATAGAAATTTGATCAAAGTATTAAGGGGATTTGATTCAAAAATTACTGAAGACTTGGAGAAATTCGAATGCAATTTGAAGCTTAAAAAGATATGGTTTGAAATTAAAAGAAACAAGATTGGTCAACAGAATTTTCAAATGCAATCTGGAGCTAAAAAGATACGTTTTTTTATTTAAGTGAAACCCGATTGGCCAAGTTATTTTTGCAAGAGAATCTGGGCAGATTCAGCTCGAATTATAGCATGGAAGAAACCCTAATTATTCATCTATAAAAGGAGGCTCAAGGCAGAAGACTTAGCATCGAAAATACTTGAGAGTCACACACTTCCAAAAGCAAAATACATGAGTTTTCAGTGAGGTCAATTGTGAGTATCCGCTTTCCAGAAGCAAGTACTCTAAGTTTTTCTTTCCCTTGTGTTAGGTCTAAGTTGTTGAAGTAGAGTCTACAATTTGAGGGAGTTAGAAGAAGTAGCAGATTACTTAGCAATTAGATTCAAGGTTCTTTTCCTCAAAAGTCTAGGGTTGTTAGACTTTTTGAGAAGACTAACTTGGAGGGTCAGTGGTACTTTGTAATTCAAGGTTTTTGAATTAGTGAAATCCTTCAAAGTGAAGGGACTGGACGTAGCCTAGTTAATGGTGAACCGGTATAAAATTCTGAGTTTTTTATTTACTTTATATCCGCTGCTAACTCTGTTTTAATTCATACATAACAGGGTTTGTTTTAAAACTAAAAAGTATTCAAGTTAGTCAAACACAATTCAACCCCCCTTCTCGTGTTTGCACCTTCAATTGGCATCAGAGCTCGGTCTCAAGGCTGAGCACTTAACTAGTGTTTGAGGAAAGGTCCAAGGGGTCCACAACATGGTAGAATCCAAAGATGATTTTGGAGGCAACACCAACAGACCGCCACTGTTTGATGGAGACAGGTTTGAGTATTGGAAGGACAGAATGAGAAGTTTCTTCATATCCCAAGATCCTGAATTATGGAAGCTGGTAGTCAAAGGATACACTGCACCTACTGTTCCAGGAGATCCAACTCAAGAACTGGACATGGCAGATATGAGTTTTTGACCAGAGCAGATTATACAAACTGCATCACAAGTCCAGAACCATCACGATCAATGCCATCACATTCAAGGAATTTGACAGATGCACAGATAAGAAACAGCAAAGAGCATATTTGACAGTCTGGTTCTGACCTATGAAGGAAGCCAGCAGGTTCAAGAAGCAAGGGCTAACATACTGGTCAAACAGTATTGTTGGAACCAAGTTGGTTCTAAGTCTTAGGATTTTGATGTTTACAAAAGTACTCAATGTAATCTTATTTTGTACCTTGAATTATTAAATTAAATACCACCAGAAACTGAAATAATCAGAAGCAGAAGATCAAAGGATTCCAGAAAATGAATTCTGGAATTACCAGAAGATACTCCAGGAATGTCAAAACATCACCAGAACATATCTTTGCTGGCCCAGAACAGAAGGAATAAAAATCAGAAGAAGACCTGGACCATACCAGAGGAAAGCCTGCCAGAGGGAGAGTTTGTCTAGACCAAGAGGAATCAAATATCAGATTTATTCCAGAAGTTATTCTGGCCAGAAGATGGCCTGGCAGTGAGAAATTAAAACAGCCCAGACTTGTTCCAGAATTAACCAGAAGATAAGTTAATGAGTCCAGAACAAGAGAATCAATCCAGATCTGACCCAGACCATAAGATAGCATGATTCAGGGCATGAAACTAAGTCCATACTAGAAGAAATGAATTCCAGAATCAATCCAGACCTGGTCCAAAATCAAAGGTAAAATGTCCAAATTGAAATATTTTTTTCTCAAGTTAATTTAAGTTCATTCCAGACCAAGTCCAGAATTTGTCCAGATCAGAGGAAAAATATTCAGTTTAATGGTTCAGAATAAATTATTTGGCCCAGTGTTGGCCGAGATCAGAAGATCAGACCATGGCCCAGTGTTGGCCTAAATCAGAAGGTCAAAATGAGTGGACCAGCAGTGGCCGAGATAAGAGGATCACAACAGATCAGTTTGCTGGACCAGGATGGCCGAGATCAGAAGGTTAGGAAGTGTGGTCCAGGGATGGCCGAAATTAGAGGATCACAGCATATCAATTAGTATGGTCTAGATGTGGACTAGCGCAGGAAGATCAAATGGTCCAGATTTAATCATGAGGATTAACGGTGGAGATTTTAATTTATTTTAATCAAAGTATTAAAAAGATTTGTTACAAAAATAAATGTGGAGTAGTGTGGAATTCAGGACCTGTGGCGGGAACAAATAAAAGATTTGATTGGCCAGTTATTTTTGAAAGAAATCTGAAGATATGTTTTTTATTTAAATGAAGCCCAACTGGTCAAGTTATTTTTGCAAGAGAATCCAGCAAGATTCAGCTCGAATATAAGCATTGGAAGAGGCCCTAATCTGCATCTATAAAAGGAGGCTCAAGGCAGAATACTTAATATCGAAAATCACAAAAGAGTCATACACTTCCAAAGCAAACACTCAAATTTTTCAGAGAGGTCAACTGTGAGTTCCAGCTTTCAAGAAGCAAGTACTCGTGTTATTTTCTTTCCACTGTGTCAAATCTAAGTTGTTGAAGTAGAGTCTACAATCTGAGGGAGTCAGTAGAGGTAGCAGGTTACTTGGCAATTAGATTCATAGTGTTTTGATTTCTTCTACAATCTGGGATTGTCAGATTGGCTGAAGACAGGAGCTGTATTCCTCAAGAGTCTAGGATTGTTAGACTGTTTGAGAAGACTGACTTGGAGGGTCAGTATAAAGGTTGTAATTCAAGGTTTGAGTTAGTGAAATCCTTCAAGGTGAAGGGACTGGTAAATTGCCAAGTAACCTGCTACCTCTACTGACTCCCTCAGATTGTAGACTCTACTTCAACAACTTAGATTTGCCACAGTGGAAAGAAAATAAGTGAGTACTTGCTTCTTGAAAGCTGAAACTCACAATTGACTTATATGAAAATTTGAGAGTGGTTGCTTTGGAAGTGTATGACTCTTATGTGATTTTCGATGCTGAGCATTCTGCCTTGAGCCTCCTTTTATAGATGAAAATTAGGGTTTCTTCCATGATCAAATTCGAGCTGAATCTTGCTGGATTCTCTTCCAAAAATAACTTGACCAATTGGGCTTTATTTAAATAAAAAACATATCTTCAGATTTTCTTTCAAAATAACTGGCCAATCAAATCTGTTGGTTGTTCCCGCCAATGCTCCTGAATTCCATGCTACTCCACTTTATTTTTATAACCAATCTTTTAAACACTTTAATTAAAATAACTTGCAATCTCCATCGTTGATCAATTCTGGACCATCAGAATTTTGAGCGCTAGTCCACATCTGGACCATACTGATTGTTATGCTGTGATCCTCTGATTTAGGCCTTCCCTGGATCACACTTCCTGACCCTCTGATCTTGTGATTTCGGCCAGCCTGGATGCGCGCCTGATATGCTGAAATCTTCTAGACTCGGCCATTTCTGGACTTGCACATCCTGTTCCTCTGATTTCGGCCAATACTGGGCCATGGTCTGATTTTCTGATCTGGACCATCACTGGACCAAATAATTATTTCTGAACCATTGATCTGGAAGTCTTTACTCTGATCTGGACAGATTCTGGAATTTGGTCTGGAACAAACTAAAATTAACTTGAACAAAAAATATTTCAGTCTGGACATTTTACCTTTGATTTTGGACCAGGTCTGGATTGATTCTGGAATTCATTTCTTTTGGTATGGACTTAGTTCCATGCCCTGAATCATGCTATCTTATGGTCTGGGCCAAATCTGGATTGACCCTCTTGTTCTGAACTCATAAACATACTTTCTGGTCAAGTCTGGAACAAGTAATTTTTCACTGCCAAGCCATCTTCTGGTCAGAATAACTTCTGGAATAAAATTGATATTTGATTCCTGTTTGTCTGGAACAACTCTTCTTCTGGCAGGCTTTCCAATGGTATGATCCATGTTTCATTCTGATTTTTATTCCTTCTGATCTGGGCCATCAAAGATATCTTCTGGTCATTCCAAAATTCATTTTTCTGGAATCCTTTAATCACTGCTTCTGATTCCTTCAGTTTCTGGGGCATTTAACTTAATAATTCAAAGTACAAAATAAGTTTACATAGAGTACATTTGTAAGCGTCAAAATCCTAAGTACTTAGAACCAACTTGGTTCCAACAGTTTGTACCTTCAATTGGCATCAGAGCTCGGTCTCAAGGCTGAGCATTTAACAGTATTTGAGGAAAGGTCCAAGGGGTTCAACATGGAAAAATCCAGAGAAGAATTGGGAGGCAACATCAACAGACCACCACTGTTTGATGGAGAAAGGTTTGGTTATTGGAAGGACAGAATGAGAAGTTTTGTCATATCTCAAGATCCTGAACTATGGAAGATGATAGTCAAAGGATACACTGCACCTACTGATCTAGAAGATCCAACTAAAAAACTAGATATGGATGATATGAAACCAGATCAGAGCAGATTACATAAACTTCATCACAAGTGCAGAAACATTATGATCAGTGCCATCACATTCAAGGAATTTGACAGATGCACAGATAAAGAAACAGCAAAGAGCATATTTGACAGTCTGGTTCTGACCTATGAAGGAACCCAACAGGTTCAAGAAGCAAGGGCTAACATACTGGTCAAACAGTATGAGATGTTCAAGATGGAAGATGATGAAAACATTAATGGAATGTTTTGCAGATTCCAGACTCTGATATCTGGACTGAAGGTCTTGAAGAAAAGCTACACAACAGCAGATCATGTCAAGAAGATTCTAAGAAGTTTACCAAAACAGTGGAGACCAATGGTTACTGCAGTTCAGCAAGCCAAAGATCTGAATAACTTAAGACTTGAAGACCTGATCAGCTCACTCAGGTCTCATGAAATAGAACTGGAAGAAGATGAACAAAAGAAGAAGAAGAAGAATTTGGCTCTGAAGTCGAAATAGAAGAAAACTGCAAAGGCAGCATCATAATCAGAGGATAGTGACAGTGATTGTGATGATATGGCTTACTTAACCAAAAAGATGGTTAAAATCTGGGAAAACAGGAAGAGAAGAAACTTCAAGAAGAAACATAACAACAAAGGAAAGGAAGAATCTGACAAGAAGAGTATTGTTTGTTATGGATGCAATAAATCTGGACATATCAAGTCAGAATGTCCAAATCTGGAAAAAGATAAACAACACAAGAAAAGTTCCAGATTCAGAAAGAAGGGTCTGATGGCTGCCTGGGATGTATCAGAATCAGAGGAAGAATCGTCTGATGAAGAAGAGGCAGAAACAGCAAAGATGGCTCACATCAGGTCTGTTTCTGGACCTCATAAAGGAATGATTTCAGGAAGGAAAACAGGCAGAAGGAAGAATGATCGAAGCAATCATTCAGGCAAGTCTGGAAGCACATCAGAAGAAGCAATTATGTCTCTGATGGCTCATACCAATTCAAGTTCTGGATACAGCTTAGGAACAGAATCAGAAGATGGAGACAGTGAGGTATTTTCTGATCTTTCTAATTCTGAATTAATTGAGACTTTAAAAGACTTGTTAAATGCAAACAATAAGATGTCTTTAAAACTGAAAACTCTCAGGGAAGATAAGAAAAAAATCTAACCAAAGAAGTCCAAGTTTTAAAGAATCAAAATTCTGAGTATGCAACTGAAAACAAAGATTTTAAAACTGAACTTGCAAGACTCAAGTCTGAAAACCAAACTCTCAAAAGTAATATTTGTTCCACTTCTGAAACTGTTTGTAAATTTGATATGCATGAGCAATTTTTTCAAAACTTTATTTCTAATGGAATGGAAAGAAGTAAATATGCATCTATGATTTATGGAAACAGTAACTCTGGAAAGAGAGGTCTTGGTTTTACATAAACAATTACTGAAAATAAGGCTGTTCATTCTGATGTTTTATGTATTGTTTGTGCTAAGAAAGGTCACTCTGAATTATCTTGTCCAATGGTAAAATCTGAACAAGATCAGAGAGCTATTACAACTAACAAACCTGGACCCAATCAATTCTGGGTACCAAAAGATAAAATTGTCTATGTTGCAGATGTTCTGAGCAACCAGAAGGAGACACCAACATCGGTGCCTGGACAATGGATGTTGGAAATGCACAAGCAGAAGAAGGTTTATGTTCCTGCTACAACAAGACAAAGGCAATCTGAGTCTGATGGAAGAAGGTCTGGTAAACTCAACCAGAACCAGAATTGGAATCAGAACCAAAACTGGAACCAGACTCAAAACTGGAACCAGAATCAAAACAGGAACTGGAACCAGAACCAGAACTGGAACAAGTATCAGAAGCACAGAAACTGGAACCAGAACTGGAATCAGTATCAGAAGCACAGAAACTGGAACCAGAATTAACTCTGGAACCAGAATCAGAATCAATACTGGAACCAGAATCAGAATCAACACTGGAACCAGAACCAGAGTCAAATGAGAAATTACCAGAATCATCAGAATTACCAAATTCATCAGAACTATCAAATTCACCCAAATCACCAAAATTACCAGAATCAAAGCATGTTCCAGAATCATCAGAGGAACATGGTTTATAAACCAATTCAGAATCAAGAAAACTGCTCAAACAGGCCAGAATAAGAACTGGCTCTAATGGCTCGAACAGAAGATAAGTCTGAATTTGAGTCTAACTCTGACTCTGATTCTAACAGAGAAAAGGCAAGGTCTGATCAGCAACACAAAACTTGGTATCTTGACAGTGGCTGCTCCAAGCACACGATAGGAGATAAATCTATGTTTCTGGATCTGACTATGAAGAATGGAGGCAAAGTTTCCTTTGGAGGAAACCAGAAAGGTCAGATTATTGGTACAGGAACTGTTGGTAACACTTCTTCTCCCTTGTCTATTAAAAATGTTCTGTTTGTTAAAGGTCTAAAACATAATCTTCTGAGCATAAGTCAATTAAGTGACTGCAAATATGATGTTATCTTTAATCAAAAAACTTGCAAAGCTGTTAGTCAAATTGATGGGACTATTTTATTTACTGGCACTAGGGAGGATAATGTTTATAAAATTGATCTTTTTAGTCTTGCTAAGCAACAGGTTAAATGCCTATTATCTGTAAGTGAGCAGAATCTGATTTGGCACAAAAGGCTAGGGCATGCAAACCCCAGACTCATATCAGAGTTGAGCAAACTCCAGTTGGTAAGAGGGCTTCCCAAGGTAAGTTCCAAAACTGAGATTCTGTGTGAAGCATGTCAAAGAGGTAAACAAACTAAAAGCTCTTTTAAAACTAAAAAATGTGTTTCTACCTCTCAACCACTTGAACTGCTTCACTTAGATCTGTTTGGTCCTGTTCAAACAGCTTCTCTCAGTGGTAAGAAATATGGTTTTGTGATTGTTGATGATTACTCAAGGTGGACTTGGGTAAAATTTTTATAGAACAAAGATGAATCTCACAAAGTATTTATTTCATTTTGTAAACAAGTTATGAATGAACAGGGCATTAAGATCATAACCATCAGAAGTGATCATGGAGGTGAATTCGAGAACAAGTATTTTGAAGAATTCTGTGATGAGGAGATGGCCAGAACCATGCTGAATGATATGAAGGTTGCCACCTACCTTTGGGCAGAAGCTGTCAACACAGCTAGCTACATTCAGAATAGAGTCTATATCAGGTCCATCTTAAATAAAACTCCCTATGAACTGTGGAAAGGTAAGAAACCCAATATTTCCTACTTTAAGCAATTTGGCTGCATCTGTTTTATGTTGAACACTAAAGATAACCTAGCTAAGTTTGATTCTAGATCTCAAAAGTGTATCTTTATTGGCTACTCTGAGAGATCAAAAGCTTATAGAGTGTTTAACAAAGAAACTAACATTGTGGAAGAATCAATCCACATTAAGTTTGATGATAAACAGCTTGACTCTGAAAAGTCAAAGCAAGATGAGGAAATTGCAGGTGAACCAGAGGCACAGGAACCAAAAGCTGAACTTGAAGCAGAATCTGAGAAAGATCAAGATGAAGAAGAATATGCTGACTCTGAAAACAAGTCAGAGGGAAAGAATGGATGGAAGTACAAGTCTTCACATCCATAATCTCTCATTATTGGCAGTGCAGCAGAACCTTTAAAGACCAGATCATCAAGTAGAGAAACCAGTCTGTTTGGTTTACTCTCAACAATTGAACCAAGCAATGTTGATGAGGCTTTGGCAGAGGAAGGTTGGATACTTGCAATGCATGAAGAGCTGAATGAATTCCAAAGAAATGATGTTTGGGATCTGGTACCCAGACCAAACAAAAACATTATTGGAACCAAGTGGGTTTTCAGGAATAAACTCAATGAAAAAGGTGAAGTGATAAGGAACAAAGCCAGACTTGTAGCTCAAGGATACAGTCAACAGGAAGGTATAGATTACACTAAGACTTTTGCTCTAGTGGCCAGGTTAGAAGCAATTAGAATTCTTTTATCATTTCCTGCTAATCATGATATAATGCTGTATCAAATGGATGTTAAAAGTGCATTCTTAAATGGCTATATAAGTGAGGAAGTCTATGTCAAACAACCCCCTGTATTTGAAGACTCTGATTTTCCAGACCATGTTTTTAAACTTAAAAAGTCTTTATATGGTTTAAAACAAGCACCAAGGGCATGGTATGACAGACTTAGTAACTTTCTGCTTAAGAATGAATTTAATAGAGGCCAGATAGATAATACACTATTTAGGAAATCCATTAAAAATGATATTCTGATTATCCAAGTCTATGTTGATGATATCATATTTGGATCCACTAATGGCACTTTGTGCAAAGAGTTTTCTGACCTAATGCAGAAGGAGTTCCAAATGAGCATGATGGGAGAACTTAAGTTCTTCCTGGGAATTCAGATTCATCAAGGTAAATCAGGTATACTCATTCACCAATCTAAATACACCAAAGAACTTCTTAAAAAGTTCAAGATAAGTGACTGTAAGCCTATGGCCACCCCCATGCACCCAACCTGCTCACTTGAGAAAGATGAAACCAGCCAAAAGTGAGACCAGAAAACATACAGAGGTATGATTGGATCCCTTCTTTATTTAACTGCTTCTAGACCTGACATCTTGTTTAGTGTTTGTGTGTGTGCCCGATTTCAAGCTGACCCTAGGGAATCCCATTTAACTGCTGTCAAACGAATTTTGAGATACCTAAAGGAACCACCAACCTTACTTTGTTATACAAGAAAACCCCCACCTACAAACTCAGAGGTTTTTGTGATTCCGACTATGCTGGAGACCAGCTGGAAAGGAAAAGTACAAGTGGCAACTGCACTTTCTTAGGTGATAACTTGATCTCTTGGTCAAGCAAAAGACAAAGCACCATTGCCATGTCAACAGCTGAAGCTGAGTATATATCAGCAGCAGGATGCAGTTCACAGTTACTCTAGATGAAACACCAACTTGAAGATTACAACATCTTTGAAAACAATATCCCTTTGTTCTGTGATAACACTTCAGCCATAAACCTAACCAAGAACCCTATCTTACACTCTAGAGCCAAACACATTGAAATAAAACCCCATTTCATTAGGGGCCATGTTCAAAAAGGAACTTTAAGCATCCAGTTTGTGGACACTGATCATCAATGGGCTGATATCTGCACCAAAGCTTTACCAGAAGATAGGTTCGAGTTCATTAAAAAGCATCTCAGCATGACCTCCATATCTGACTAGCTCAAGTGGTCATCTTAGGAGTTTTTAAATTTCCTGTAATTTTATTTTCTGTCGTTTAGTTTATGTTTTTACTTTCTGCAATTGGTAAAGAGAAAAACAAAAAATACAAAAATAGTAAGACCACTTTTTAGCTGATGACAAAACGGGTGAGAGAGAGAGAAAGAAGAAATAAGTAGAAAAGGAGAGACAAAAAGAAAGGAGAGAGAAAAAGAAAGAGTGAAAAAGAGAAGCAGTTGAAAATGAGAGGAAACAGGGAGAGAGAAAAACAAAGAGAGAAAAAGAAAGAGTGAAAAGAGAAGAAGTTGAAAAGGAGAGGAGAAGAGAAGAAAAGAAAGAGAGAACAAAGAAGGAGAGTTGAAAAGGAGAGGAGAAGAAAAGAAAAGAAAGAGAGAACAAAGAAGGAGTTGAAAAGAAGAGTATCAGACTTAGGGGGAGAGATTGGTCTGAGGGGGAGTAATTCAAGTCATTCGAGTTATAAACTAGCAAAATAAGTTAAGGTTTTGTCATCATCAAAAAGGGGGAGATTGTTGGAACCAAGTTGGTTCTAAGTCTTAGGATTTTGATGTTTACAAAAGTACTCAATGTAATCTTATTTTGTACCTTGAATTATTAAATTAAATACCACCAGAAACTGAAATAATCAGAAGCAGAAGATCAAAGGATTCCAGAAAATGAATTCTGGAATTACCAGAAGATACTCCAGGAATGTCAAAACAACACCAGAAGATATCTTTGCTGGCCCAGAACTGAAGGAATAAAAATCAGAAGAAGACCTGGACCATACCAGAGGAAAGCCTGCCAGAGGGAGAGTTTGTCCAGACCAAGAGGAATCAAATATAAGATTTATTCCAGAAGTTATTCTGACCAGAAGATGGCCTGGTAGTGAGAAAATAAAACAGCCCAGACTTGTTCCAAACTCAACCAGAAGATAAGTTAATGAGTCCAGAACAAGAGAATCAATCCAGATCTGACCCAGACCATAAGATAGCATGATTCAGGGCATGAAACTAAGTCCAGACCAGAAGAAATGAATTCCAGAATCAATCTAGACCATGTCCAAAATCAAAGGTAAAATGTCCAGACTGAAAAAAAATTTTCTCAAGTTAATTTAAGTTCATTCCAGACCAAGTCCAGAATTTGTCCAGATCAGAGGAAAAATATTCAGTTTAATGGTTCAGAATAAATTATTTGGCCCAGTGTTGGCCGAGATCAGAAGATCAGACCAAGGCCCCAGTGTTGGCCGAAATCAGAAAGTCAAAATGAGTGCACCAGCAGTGGCCTCGATCAGAGGATCACATCATATCAGTTTACTGGACCAGGATGGCCTAGATCAGAAGATCAGAAGGTTAGGAAGTGTGGTCCCGGGATGGCCGAAATCAGAGGATCACAGCATATCAATTAGTATGGTCCAGATGTGGACTAGCGCAGGAAGATCAAGTGGTCCAGATTTAATCGTGAGGATTAACGGTGGAGATTTTAATTTATTTTAATCAAAGTATTAAAAAGATTTGTTACAAAAATAAATGTGGAGTAGTGTGGAATTCAGGAGCTGTGGCGGGAACAAATAAAAGATTTGATTGGACAGTTATTTTTGAAAGAAATCTGAAGATATGTTTTTTATTTAAATGAAGCCCAATTGTGTTGGAACCAAGTTTGTTCTTGCAATTAAAGTTTTGATGTTAACAAATGTATTTTATGAAAATAACATATTTGACTTACAAGAAGAATGAAAAATGTGATCAGAAGAATATATCAGAAGATGACGTCACCAGATGATGTCATCAGAAGATGACGTCACTAGAAGCATAAATCAGAGGATGACGTCACCAGAGGATATTGTCAGATGAATCTGTCAGAGAAAAATGTCCAAAACAGAATCTGAGAAAAATGCTCAAAACAGAATTTGAGAAAAATGCTCAAAACAGAATCTGAGAAAAATGCTTAACACAGAATTGGAGAAAAAAGCTCAAAACAGAATCTGAGAAAAATGCTCAAAACAGAAGCGAAGCAAAATGTTCAAAATAGATCAGTGAGCAAAAGGCTCAAAACAGAATCTGAGCAAACTACTCCAGAATATTCTCAAAACAGATTAATCGAAATAAACTCCTGAAGTAAAGCATCAGTGAAGCCCTAAAGTTCAACTATAAATAGAGGCTTAATGCTGAAGAATAAAGTATCGAAAAACACAAGAACTCAAGCTTCAATTCAAAGTTATCTGAGAGTTCAAAAGAGGGAAAAACAAATGAGCAAGAGCAATATTTTGTAAGTGTTTTCGAGAGAGAAATACAGTGCAACAATCACCTTTCCAGAAGCAACAAAAGAGTGCAAAAATAAGTGCAGCAAACAGCTTTCCAGAAGCAACGTTGCAATGTTCCAAACCTTTATTATAGTGGCGTAGATTCCTTCTTCAATCTAGGGTTGTCAGATTGGTAGGAGAAGACTTGGCTGGTTTAGTCAAGGTGTTGTTATTCCTCAAAAGTCTGGGGTTGTCAGACTGTTTGGGAAGACTGACTTGAAGGGTCAGTGGTGTTGTAATTCAAAGGAGTTTGAATTAGTGAAAAGGCCTTCTGGAGGAAGGGACTGGACGTAGCCTAGTTAACGGTGAACCAGTATAAATTAATGTTTATTATGTTATTATTATCCGCTACTGAATCTGATTAGTTATTTATCGAATAATTCAAATCAATATTTAACAAAACAGCAAAAGTAATTAAGTTTGACAAACACAATTCAACCCCCCTTCTCGTGTTTGCACCTTCAAATTGGTCAAGTTATTTTTGCAAGAGAATCCAGCAAGATTCAGCTCGAATTTAAGCATTGGAAGAGGCCCTAATCTGCATCTATAAAAGGAGGCTCAAGGCAGAATACTTAATATCGAAAATCACAAAAGAGTCATACACTTCGAAAGAAAACACTCAAATTTTTCAGAGAGGTCAATTGTGAGTTCCAGCTTTCAAGAAGCAAGTACTCGTGTTAATTTCTTTCCACTGTGTCAAATCTAAGTTGTTGAAGTAGAGTCTACAATCTGAGGGAGTCAGTAGAGGTAGCAGGTTACTTGGCAATTAGATTCATAGTGTTGTGATTTCTTCTACAATCTGGGATTGTCAGATTGGCTGAAGACAGGAGCTGTATTCCTCAAGAGTCTAGGATTGTTAGACTGTTTGAGAAGACTGAGTTGGAGGGTCAGTATAAAGGATGTAATTCAAGGTTTGAGTTAGTGAAATCCTTCAAGGTGAAGGGACTGGACGTAGCCTCGTTAACGGTGAACCAGTATAAAAATTGTGAGTTTTATTTTTACTTTATCCGCTGTTAACTCTGTTTTTAATTATACATCAAGTTTTGTTTTAAAAGTATAAAAAGAAGAAAAGTATTCAAGTTAAGTCAAACACAATTCAACCCCCCTTCTCGTGTTTGCACCTTCAAGTATGAGATGTTCAAGATGGAAGATGATGAAGACATTGATGGAATGTTTTGTAGATTCCAGACTCTGATATATGGACTGAAGGTGTTGAAGAAAAGCTACACAACAGCAGATCATGTCAAGAAGATTCTAAGAAGCTTACCAACCAAGTGGAGACCAAGGGTTACTGAAGTTCAGCAAGCCAGAGATCTGAATAACTTAAGACTTGAAGATCTGATCAGTTCACTCAAGTCTCATGAAATAGAAGTGGAAGCAGATGAACCAAAGAAGAAGAATAATCTAGCCCTGAAGTCAAAACAGAAGAAAGCTGCAAAGGCAGCACCAGAATCAGAGGATAGTGACAGTGACTGTGATGATATGGCTTACTTAACCAAACAGATGGTTAAGATCTGGGAAAACAGGAAGAGGAGAGGCTCCAAGAAGAAACATAACAGCAAAGGAAAGGAAGAATCTGACAAGAAGAGCATCATCTGTTATGGATGCAATGAACCTGGACATATGAAGTTAGAATGTCTAAATCTGGAAAAGGCAAAAAGCACAAGAAGAGTTCCAGATTAAATATTTGTTCCAATACATTAGCATAGGATATGATAGAATTACAGATTCCATTGTTCCAACACAATTTGAACATGAAAAATTGGATCAAATTGAACAGTACCTTGATTGTAGGTATGTGTCACCGAATGAGGCTTGCTGGCGAATGTTTTCATTTCTAATCCATGATAGAGAACCTGCAGTTGACAAATTATTTTTCCATCTTGAAGGTGATAATTCTATATATGTAACACCCCGAGTTTGAAACACAGCGCGAGTGTATTTTTTTTTTTAAATAAATAATCAAAATGTTTTTCCCAATTTATTACTTCAAAAGAATTGAATTAAAAAAATTCCTTTAATTCGTTTCTTAACAATAGTACGTCGTAATTTAATCGATGAACGTAATTAAATAACTTCATAATAATATTACTAAGTACTTAACTTTGGAAATTAATAATAAACATTAATACATTTCAAAAGATTTGTGTCATAACATCTCAAAAAGGAAATATTGGAGTGCGGAATAAGTTAGCGGAAAGGTTGTACAATAATTTCCAAATTAAAACAAATTACATTTTCCAGCTCAAAATCCTATACATCAAGTCTAACAGATCATGCACAAAAGCTACAGTAGCACGAATTTCCTCCGCATCCCAAACAAGTCTTGTGACACCCTAAATCCCAAATTTATTTAAATTTTTTTTTTCATTCAGATTTTAATTTAAAAATAATAGAGTATAAATAAATAAATAAATAAATTTTGAACGATTTCTTTAAGGAAAAAGTATCACTTAATCCTAGACAATTCATATTAATCCAAAGCTTCCATCAGCTTAACAATTCGATGGTCATAACAATGATCAAATTAAATTCTTTTGAAGCACACGTACATAAGTTACTGATAATTATAAATGTAGTCCCAACCCGATGTCACTATCAGAGCAAAATTTCCCAAAATTACAGATGTTCAAATATGAAATTAATAGAAGGAATATGATAAAAGCCTTCAAGATGAGACAGCTTCCTACACCCTGGGAGTATTAATCTTCACCTGCAGCTTGCAGCTCGTCTGCGTCCATCGCAAACGCCAAACACAAACAACGAGGGGTGAGTATCGAAATTATGTAATAGTATAATGTAAACGAGAAGAACACGTAAGTAAGCAAATTAACACAAACATGAGAACATTTCAGAACATAATATCAAGGTTAATCTAATTCAATCACAATAAAATAGTCACAGGGAGAAAATGTTATGCATGTCCTATACTTTATACTTCTTCATCACTTGGTACCATTCTACTCTGAAGTACTTGGTTAGGAGGCCTGATACTATGCCACTACAAGAGTGGACGGACAATTCATGAATGGCCAAGTCCTCATAGATCCCCTCAACTCAACCCGAGACACATTTATGCGACGGTCGGGGTACTCTTGTTTTGCACGGTAGCTCCCGGCCTTAGGGAATAACCCACTGATCCACTTAGGAATTCCCAACTAGATGTACGCCCAAGGTCTATCAGTCTTACCTCATGGTTTGTCAAACCCTCCCTATATGATGACAAAATAATCCTTACTCCAAAACTACAGCATCTATCTCATACGCACTCGATTGTCACAACTCAATAAATTCCAACTCACAATATACATCAGAATTACATCATTACATATATATGTATATATATATATAATTAGTCAATCACAATAAAATTCCAATTTTATCAATCACAGAATAAATCAAACTGGCGGTGCATTCAAGTAATATCACAGTTTTAAATCCAATAAATCAGAGCACTCAAGTACATATTATTCATACAATAACAATCAACACAAGATTTCATAAAATTAAACAATATGCAGTCTTGATATAATTAAACTCACAACAATTCTATAGGTTACTAAAATACATTTTAGTCCTCACTATTACCATTTATATATTATTAATTATTATTATTACTCAATAGGGCTCGACCGTATGTAGTAAGCCCCGGATGAATATATGGGAATTTCGGTATTCCCGTTCATCTCATGTTATTTTATACTCATAAAATTGAACCTCATCTCACCCTTTACCTTGGCTGATGATTTTTCTCAACGAAGCTGATCCGTTGATGTAATGTATCGCGTCTTCGCCAATCACCGTCTCTAACAGCCTAGTCTTTGAAATCAATGTATGATTTTGATATTAAGAGTTGTGGTTGGATGCAACAGGGCAGTAGTCAATTCAATTTTTTCTTCCTAATAGAAAGGGGAAACAGAGATACGGAATGCACGACAGCCTCCTTTATTCACTTATATACCTATCCATACGTACTAGTAGTATTAGGTATATTATTAGGCTTATTATCAGACCTATACACTTAGCCCATGACCCTTATTATTATTAATATTATTATTATTATCATTATCATTATTATTATTATTATTATTATTGTTATTATTACTACAATCATAAACTCACTCTACTAATGCTTAATTTAATGGACTAATGTAGCAACACACACGTTTACTTCTTATTTTCTTTTATATATATATATATGTTTTAAAACAAAATTGAATATTATTAATATTAATAATTTAAATAAATCACTAGGGCGAACACATAGGACAAACACGAAGGAAATTATCGCACATGTCAACATACGGATAATAATAGTTGTGCATTATATTTTATAATTAAAATATAATAATAAGAAATTGGGGTGTTACATTTCTCGCCCTGTAAAAAAAAATTTCGTCCTCGAAATTTACCTGAGGAAAACAACTCTGGATACGAATCACGCACTTGACTTTTGACTTCCCACGTAGCAGTTTCACCAACAGCACCTCTCCAGAAAACCTTAACCAATGAAATTAACAGAAGGAATATGATAAAAGCCTTCAAGATGAGATAGCTTCCTACACCCTGGGAGTATTAATCTTCACCTGCAGCTTGTCTGCGTCCATCACAAACGCCAAACACAAACAACGAGGGGTGAGTATCGAAATTATGTAATAGTATAATGTAAACGAGAAGAACACGTAAGTAAGCAAATTAACACAAACATGAGAACATTTCAGAACATAACATCAAGGTTAATCTAATTCAATCACAATAAAACAGTCACAGGGAGAAAATATTTTGCATGTCCTATACTTTATACTTCTTCATCACTTGGTACCATTCTACTCTGAAGTACTTGGTTGAGAGGCCTGATACTATGCCACTACAAGAGTGGATGGACAATTCATGAATGGCCAAGTCCTCATAGATCCCCTCAACTCAACCCGAGACACATATATGCGACGGTCGGGGTACTTTTGTTTTGCACGGTAGCTCCCGGCCTTAGGGAATAACCCACTAATCCACTTAGGAATTCCCAACTAGATGTACCCCCAAGGTCTATCAGTCTTACCTCACGGTTTGACTGTAGCCCTCCACGATCAGGCTCATTCAGTTGTACTTCCCCGAATCACTAGGTTGGTCAAACCCTCCCTATATGATGACAAAATAATCCTTACTCCAAAACTACAGCATCTATCTCATACGTACTCGATTGTCACAACTCAATAAATTCCAACTCACAATATACATCAGAATTACATCATTACATATATATGTATATATATATATAATTAGTCAATCACAATAAAATTCCAATTTTATCAATCACAAAATAAATCAAACAGGCGACACATTCAAGTAATATCACAGTTTTAAATCCAGTAAATTAGAGCACTCAAGTACATATTATTCACACAATAACAATCAACACAAGATTTCATAAAATTAAACAATATGCAGTCTTGATATAATTAAACTCACAACAATTCTATAGGTTACTAAAATACATTTTAGTCCTCACTATTACCATTTATATATAATTAATTATTATTATTACTCAATAGGGCTCGACCGTACGTAGTTGATTTTTCTCAACGAAGCTGATGCGTTGATGTAATGTATCACGTCTTCGCTAATCACCGTCTCTAACAGCCTAGTCTTTGAAATCAATGTATGATTTTGATATTAAGATTTGCGGCTGGATGCAATAGGGTAGTAGTCAATTCAATTTTTTCTTCCTAATAGAACGGGGAAACAGAGATACGGAATGCACGACAGCCTCCTTTATTTACTTATATACCTATGCATACGTACTAGTAGTATTAGGTATATTATTAGGCTTATTATCAGACCTATACACTTAGCCCATGACCCTTATTATTATTAATATTATTATTATCATTATTATTATTATTGTTATTATTACTACAATCATAAACTCACTCTACTAATGCTTAATTTAATGGACTAATGTAGCAACACGCACGTTTACTTCTTATTTTCTTTTATATATATATATATATATATGTTTTAAAACTAAATTGAATATTATTAATATTAATAATTTAAATAAATCACTAGGGCGAACACATAGGACAAACACGAAGGAAATTATCGCACATGTCAACATATGGATAATAATAGTTGTGCATTATATTTTATAATTAAAATATAATAATAAGAAATTGGGGTGTTACAAGTCTCATCCGACTCCGCCGCTCGCCTCGATGTAACCTCCTCTTCCTCATCATACAGAGAGGGATCAATCTCCTCCGAAGTCAGATTAATGCACAATCTAGGACTCTTTGACGGTGCTGGAATCTCATAACAATCATCGGATATCCTAGATGGACCCGGAATATCAACTGCTACTGGCGTCGGTCCTTTGTTCTTTCCTTCCGCCTCAGAATCACGTACATCTCCTCCAATCACCGGGTTAGGAGTCACCACTCCTACGGTGGCCTCTGTCTCAACCCTTCTAGCTGGCTCCTCCGCATCATCAAAAATCCTGTGAGCCTCCAATACCAAATGGGAAGGCACGGGAAAGTCAATCCTCGCATAGCTGTGCTCCACGTAGTGCACTACTCCATTAGTCCTGCAGGTCCTCTTCAATCTCCCCGTGTACGTGGCCCTGCTTGAGATGGGGTCGTATACCCAAGCAGTAGGCACGGAGTGATCAATGAAATCGAGTGATGTTTCCGTCTTCTCGGGTCCCACGGGTGGCATGGGTTTGGGGGGCATCTGAGGGCAAAGCCCAAATTCCATATATAATAGTAAAGGGTCAGCGACCGAAATTAACAAATAAACACATAGCATTTATATCACATAACAAATACACCCATGGTATAACATATGACAATGATGAAAAATAAAGATTCTCATTTTGAATTTTCATGACATGTATGCCTTTTCAAAACAGCAACCAATTAATATGGGAAATATGTTGTAAGTACAGCCAACACTTCAGCAATCACAATCATTTATCAGAAATTCAGATTTCATACAGTACTCACACACATCACTTTCCAATCATCATCACATAACCAATTTCGTGACCCACCGGTCAATCACCCCGATGCAATATGTATATGCTCATGTATTCAACTTCTTGGAATTACCAAGGTGTAGTCGCTCAACAGACCAGCACAATTTAAATATGTTTGACTTTAACGGCCCTCTAGACCACGGTGCAATCGCTCAACAGATCAACACCAGTGCAGTCGCTCAACAGACCAACACGTTTGATATATACTCAGGTACAATCACTCAATAGATCAGTACCAGGGCAGTCGCTCAACAGACCAGCACTCGTGCAATCGCACAACAGATCAGCACGTTTTTGCGCATTTTCATGGTACAGTCGCTCAACAGACCAGTACCAGTGCAGTCGCTCAACAGACCAGCACTCGTGCAATCGCTCAACAGATTAGTACGTTTACGCATTACTCCGTGGCCCATCGCGGGTACCACTTGACTATGCAATGCATGAATATGCAGTGTATTCTCTTCACTGAAACAGTATGCTTTATCAGGAAAATTCAACCTTTCCATCATTTTCCCAAAACCTCTCAACACAATTGATTTCATCATCAACACATCAATGATTAAACATTCAAGCAATCATTATCACTTTACATTATCTCAAAATTCCATTCTTAATTATCATAAGTCTTTCCCCCAACTCTTAACATTCATAAAACAGTGTTTAAAACTGAGATTTCTGGAAAATACAAATCTGTATTCGAATACAGAAGCCAAAAATAGTGCAGAATTAACACTCTGTATTCGAATACAGCTTCCTTGTATTCGAATACAGAGGCTATCATAGTGCAAAACCAGTATTTTTCACTACATCTGTAAAGTCTCAAAAACTTCATCATCACCACTTCAAACTATCACAAAATTCCATTTTTAATTTGTCACAAACCTTCCCAAATACTCCCCAACACTTAAAGTTTATAAAACAATGTTTAAAACTTTGATTTTCTGAACAACACGAATCTATATTCGAATACAGCTCCCTTGTATTCGAATACAAAAGCATAAAACTGCAATTTCAACACCATGTATTCGAATACAGCATACCTGTAGCGAATACAGAAGACATAACAATGTACATTCAGCATTTTCCCAACATCATTTATGGTTTTCAAGAACTTCATCATCTCTTCTTCAAAACTATTTCAAAAACTCCATTTTAAATCATTTCAAACCTTTCCAATGTTTTCCAACACTTCAAAGTTCCCATGGCAGTGTTTAGAACTTGATTTTATGAAAAACACGAATCTGTATTCGAATACAGCTTCCTTGTATTCGAATACAGAAGCTAAAACTTGAGTTTCTGGAAAAGCCTGAATCTGTATTCGAATACAGCTCCCATATATTCGAATACATAAGCTAAAACTTGAGTTTCTGGAAAATCCTGAATCTGTATTCAAATACAGCTCCCTTGTATTCGAATACAGAAGCAAAAATTGTGAAAGTTAGCATCATGTATTTGAATACGAGGCTGTCGTAGTCGAATACAGATGCGAATACAATGTTAAAATTTCACTTCTGTATTCGAATACGACAGGGTCGTAGTCGAATACAGATGCTAAGTCAGAAGCAAAAATCCTTCCTCTGTATTCGAATACAGGGGCCCGTATTCGAATACAAGTTCAAAAACTTGAGTAAAACAGAAGCTTGGCAGGTTGTATTGGAATACACTCAACCTGTATTCGAATACACCTTCGAATTTAGTGAAATTTTCCTGAAACTACAACACATTTTCAAACTTTTTCCTTTGAAAAACCAACATCCCCAAAATAGTTTTACCACTCTTTTGCAAACCACAAATCTCTGACATTTTTCATCAATATAGCTTTTCCAAAAAAACACTTTGACCATTTTAAATCCCTTTTCTTTTGAAAACATCAGTAACACCAAACTTTCAACAACAGAATAGAAACAAAATCACCAACACCAAAAGCAACATCACAATTTTTGCTTAAATCCCCCAAACAGAATATCAAACTCAAAACAGAACATGCAGAGTATTTCTAGCATTCTTACATAACCAATCACAACATGCAAAGCATTTTCAGCTTTCTCACACCAACGGAACAATATTAATACATTCATCCAAACAGCAAGCATCACATACACCAAAACACCAACAAAGTGCAATTTCGCATTTTAAAACAACCAGCACAACAGTTTTAAAAATATGCATTTTGATCATCCTCAAAATAACATGCAAGACATTTTTCGACTTTCCCACAAAAACAAAACAACATTAATGCATTCAACCAAGCAGCAACCATCACAAAATCATTACACATGAACAGAATGCATTTTCTTCATTTTTCAAAATGTCATTGCAAAAACAGTTTTTCTTCAAACAATGATGAAACATTATTAAGACCATGACAGTATGCATTTATAGCCCTAATGCAACTAGAAAGTGGAAGGTGCCCTTACCCTTGTTGCGTTTCTGCTACTGCTCACGTTTCTGTTTTCGTTCCCGTTTACGCGTCAAAAATCGGCGAAACTCCCGCTTCCGTTTGCTGCTACGAAAATGGGTTCTCTAGCTCCGGAATGATGAGGGGAACAACTTTTGTACTAGGGGTTTTTTGGTTTGGTGCTTGGATTTCCATGTAATATCACTTTTGAGGAACTCCCCTCTTTTTTTTTTTGAACGAATTGGAAACAGAAAACATAATGGGAAGGAAGGAGAAGGTGGGTACTGTTACTTGCAGTAAGGGCAGTAAGGGAGGAGGAATGGTGTTCTGATTTTACCCATCCTTCTCACTCATATATATAGGCTTGTGTGGGTGCCACCTCACCCGCACTTGTCTGATCCTCAGCACTTAACCAGTCTCGTCGCAATTAGCCGATAATCCCTTAATTAACTGTCCGTTAATTTAATTACTCGTAATTAAAGTAATTTACTCTTCATCCAATAATCTTAATTCATCTTCCAAAATAAATATTTATATATATTCACTCAAAACATACGTATATTAAATATTTTACAAATATCCCCAAAATACACTTAATATTAATTCCATAATTAAATTTTAAATTTAAGGGTCTTACAATATACTTCAAAGATTATGAAAATATTGGAAATGTTCTTGACAAACCCATTGTCACTGAAAGTATGTTCACATCATGGTTTGAGGAAAATAATGGTGTATCCTGGGGCAAAATATCTGTCATATAATCAAATTTTTTTCAAGTTTATGTTAAAAGTAAGCGAAATTGGATGTGAATTATGTTAACAGTTGTTAAATGACCAAGTTTCTATAATGATATTAAAACTGTCAACAATTTTCTGCATGATAGTTTTAGAGATGCATGTTTTGCAATGAGATTCTTTGATGATGACAATTAATATATTGAAGCAATTACAGAAGCAAAAAATTGGGGTTCATGACATTTTTTAAGAAAATTATTCGTCACCATGCTTCAATCAAATACAATTAATAGGCCATATGAAGTGTGAAAACAAACATGACGGTGGTTTCCAAATTTCATCCTACACCATCAAAGACAAGCTGTAAATAAACAAGGAATATTAAATTTACATATAATTTTTTTTTATATTCATTTATCTATGTTTATTATTTCTAACATATGAAATTGTCTGAATAGATTTGCAATTATCTGATATAGAGATTCAAAACTTAACATTGATTGAAATTGAACAACTTCTACAAGCTAATCTTAGGAGTTTAAAAGAATTTATATGAATGCCATATCCCAAAGATTTTGCACTAGTTAGAGTTTGGAAATAGACTTATCTAAGATGAACTCAACTATGATATTAACATCCCGCAAGAATAATTTCAGCAAATGGTTGACGCACTTGTGAAGGTGCAAAGACGAGAAGGGGGGGTTGAATTGTGTTTGCCAAACTTTGAATCTTTTTGCTGTTTTGTTGAATGTTGATGTGATTTACTTGATGAATAAATAATCAAACGTAGCAGCGGAAAATAACAGCATAATGTTGGAACCAAGTTGGTTCTAAGTACTTAGGATTTTGATGTTTACAAAAGCACGCCATGTAATCTTATTTTGTACATAGAATTATTATATAAAATGTCACTAGAAGATTAAACCACCAGAAGATACATCCAGAGGCAGAAGATTAAACCACCAGAAGATACATCCAGAGGATAGAAACGTCACCAGAAGGTTAGGCCAGATAATGCATCCTGAAGGCACCAGAGGATACACCTCCAGAGGATATCAGAAGATATCATCAAAGGTTAAATAACATCATCAGAGGATATCTTTCCTGGCCCATATCAGAAGGAAGCAGAGTCCAGAAGGAGACCTGGTCCAGACCAGAAGGAAGCTTGTGAGGGGGAGACTTGGTCCAGAATTAATTCTGACCAGAAGATAGCATGGTAGTAATTATAAGAATCAGTCCAGACTTAATCAGAGCTTTCAGATAACTGGTCCAGAACAAATGACTTGGTTCAGACCAGAAGATAGCATGGTTCAGAGTATAAAACCAATTCCAGATCAGAAGAAATGATTGTCCAGATTTAATACAGACTTGATCCAGATCAGAAGGTAAATGTCCAGATTAAAATATCATAAGTCCAGTTTTAATTTCAGTTCAATCCAGACTCAGTCCAGATCAAAGGGAACATGTTCAGATCAATGGTCTAGATTTAAGCATCATGGCCCAGTGTTGGCCGATATCAGAAGATTAGATCATATGGCCCAGTGTTGGCCGAGATCAGAAGATCAGATCATATGGTCCAGTGATTGGCCGAGATCAGAAGATCAGAACATGTGGTCTAGTGTTGGCCGAGATTAGAGGATTATCGCAGATCAGATTGTATGGTCCAAATGTGGTCAATATCAGAAGATCAAACGGTCCAGATTTTAATCATGATGAAAATCAGTAAGGACTTGATTAAAAATTCGAAGAAGACTTGATTAAATTTTGATAGAAATTTGATCAAAGTATTAATGGGATTTGATTCAAAAATTACTGAAGACTTGGAGAAATCCGAATGCAATCTGAAGCTTAAAAAGATATGGTTTGACATTAAAAGAAAGAAGATTGGTCAACAGAATTTTCAAATGCAATCTGGAGCTAAAAAGATACGTTTTTTATTTAAGTGAAACCCGATTGGCTAAGTTATTTTTGCAAGAGAATCTGGGCAGATTCAGCTCGAATTTAAGCATGGAAGAAACCCTAATTATTCATCTATAAAAGGAGGCTCAAGGCAGAAGACTTAGCATCGAAAATACTTGAGAATCATACACTTCCAAAAGCAAAATACTTCAGTTTTCAGTGAGGTCAATTGTGAGTATCCGCTTTCCAGAAGCAAGTACTCTAAGTTTTTCTTTCCTTTGTGTTAGGTCTAAGTTGTTGAAGTAGAGTCTACAATCTGAGGGAGTTAGAAGGAGTAGTAGATTACTTAAAAATTAGATTCAAGGTTCTTTTCCTCAAAAGTCTAGGGTTGTTAGACTTTTTTAGAAGACTGATTTGGAGGGTCAGTGGTACTTTGTAATTCAAGGTTTTTGAATTAGTGAAATCCTTCAAAGTGAAGGGACTGGACGTAGCCTAGTTAACGGTGAACCAGTATAAAATTCTGAGTTTTTTATTTACTTTATATCCGTTGCTAACTCTGTTTTAATTCATACATAACAGGTTTTGTTTTAAAACTAAAAAGTATTCAAGTTAGTCAAACACAATTCAACCCCCCTTCTCGTGTTTGCACCTTCAGCTTTGTCTTTTGCTTGACCAAGAGATCAAATTATCACCTAAGAATATCCAGTTGCCACTTGTACTTTTCCTTTCCAACTTGTCTCCAACATAGTCAGAATCACAAAAACCTCTTAGTTTGTAGGTGGGCGTTTTCTTGTATAACAAGGTAAGGTTGGTGGTTCCTTTAAGGTATCTCAAGATTCTTTTGACAGCAGTTAAATGGGATTCCCTAGGGTCAGCTTGAAAACGGGTATAGACACAAACACTAAACAAAATGTCAGGTCTAGAAGCAGTTAGGTAAGGAAGGGATCCAATCACACCTCTGTATGTTTTTTGGTCTACCTTTTGGCTGGTTTCATCTTTCTCAAATGAGCAGGTTGGGTGCATGGCGGTGGCCATAGGCTTATAGTCACTCATCTTGAACTTTTTGAGAAGTTCTTTAGTGTATTTAGATTGGTGAATGAGTATACCTGATTTACCTTGGTGAATCTGAATTCCCAGGAAGATCTTGAGTTCTCCAATGATGCTCATTTGGAACTCTTTCTGCATTTGGTCATAAATCTCCTTGCACAAAGTGCCATTAGTGGATCCAAAGATGATATTATCAACATAAACTTTAATAATCAAAATATCATTTTTAATGGATTTTCTAAATAGAGTATTATCAATCTGGCCTCTATCAAATTCATTCTTAAGCAGAAAGTTACTAAGTCTGTCATACCATGCCCTTGGTGCTTGTTTTAAACCATATAAAGATTTTTTAAGTTTAAAAACATGGTTTGGAAAATCAGAATTTTCAAATCCAGGGGGCTGTTTGACATAGACTTCCTTACTTATATAGCCATTTAAGAATGCACTTTTAACATCCATTTGATATAGAATTATATCATGATTAGCAAAAAATGATAAAAGAATTCTAATTGCTTCTAACCTGGCCACTGGAGCAAAAGTCTCAGTGTAATCAATACCTTCCTGTTGACTGTATCCTTGAGCTACAAGTCTGGCTTTGTTCCTTACCACTTCACCTTTTTCATTGAGTTTATTCTTGAACACCCACTTGGTTCCAATAATGTTTTTGTTTGGTCTAGATACCAGATTCCAAACATCATTCCTTTGAAATTCATTCAGCTCTTCTTGCATTGCAAGTATCCAACCTTCCTCTGCCAAAGCGTCATCAATATTTCTTGGTTCAATTGTTGAGAGTAAACCAAACAGACTGGTTTCTCTACTTGATGATCTGGTCTTCAATGGTTCTGCTGCACTACCAATAATGAGAGTTTCTGGATGTGAAGACTTGTACTTCCATGCATTCTTTCCCTCTGACTTGTCTTCAGAGTCAGCATGTTCTTTTTCCTTGCTTTCATCTTTATCTTTCTTAGGTTCTGCTGATGGTCCAACTTCTGGTTCCCGTGCCTCTGGTTCACCTGCAATTTCCTCATCTTGCTTTGACTTTTCAGAGTCAAGCTGTTTGTCATCAAACTTAATGTGGATTGATTCTTCCACAGTGTTAGTTTCCTTGTTAAACACTCTATAAGCTTTTGATCTCTTAGAGTAACCAATAAAGGTACACTTTTGAGATCTAGAGTCAAACTTAGCTAGATTATCTTTAGTGTTCAACATAAAACAAGTACAGCCAAATTGCTTGAAATAGGAAATGTTAGGTTTCTTACCTTTCCACAATTCATATGGAGTTTTATTTAAGATTGACCTAATGTACACTCTATTCTGAATGTAGCAAGCTGTGTTGATAGCTTCTGCCCAAAGGTAGGTGGCAAGCTTCATATCATTCAACATGGTTTTGGCCATCTCCTGTAGTGATCTATTCTTTCTTTCCACCACTCCATTCTGTTGTGGTGTTCTGGGGGATGAGAAGTTGTGAGAGATGCCATTCTCATCACAGAATTCTTCAAAGTATTTGTTCTCAAATTCACCTCCATGATCACTTCTGATGGTTATGATCTTGACACCCTGTTCATTCATTACTTGCTTACAAAAAGAAATAAACACTTTGTGAGATTCATCTTTGTTCTTTAAAATTTTTACCCAAGTCCACCTTGAGTAATCATCAACAATCACAAATCCATATTTCTTACCACTGAGTGAATCTGTTTGAATAGGACCAAACAAATCTAAGTGAAGCAGTTCAAGTGGTTGAGAGGTAGAAACACATTTTTTAGTTTTAAAAAAGCTTTTAGTTTGTTTACCACTTTGACATGCTTCACACAGAATCTCAATTTTGAAACTTACCTTGGGAAACCCTCTTACCAATTGGAGTTTTCTCAACTCAGATATAAGTCTAGGGTTTGCATGCCCTAGCCTCTTGTGCCAAATCAGATTCTGCTCACTTATAGATAATAAGCATTTAACCTGTTGCTTAGCAAGACTAAACAAATCAATCTTATAAACATTATCTTTCCTAATGCCAGTAAATAAAACAGATTTATCAAGTTAACTAACAGCTTTGCATGTTTTCTGGTTAAAGATGACATCATATTTGCAATCACTTAGTTGACTTATGCTCAAAAGATTATGCTTCAGACCTTTTACTAACAGAACATTTTTGAATAGAAAGGGAAGAAGATTTGTTACCAACTGATCCTGTACCAATAATATGACCTTTCTGGTTTCCTCCAAAGGAAACTTTGCCTCCATTTTTCATGCTCAGATCCAGAAACATAGATTTGTCTCCTTTCATGTGTTTGGAGCGACCACTGTCCGAGTACCATGATTTATGTTGCTGATCAGACCTTGCTTCAGAATTAGAGTCAGAGTCAGACTCAAACTCAAACTCAGTTCGAGCCATCAGAGCCAGTTCAGCTTCTGGCCTATTTGAGCAGTTTCCTTGATTCTGCATTGGTTGATAGATCATGTTCCTCTGATGATTCGGGAACATGTTTTGGTTTTGGTAACTTGGATGAATCTGGTGAATATGATAACCTTGATGATTCTGGTGATTTCGATGATTTGGATGAATCGGATAATTCTAGGGATTTGGATGAATATAATGATTCTGATAATTCTGATAATTCCTGTAGTTATACTGATTCTGATAATTGAAGTAATTTTGATGATCATACCTGAACCTTTGATACTAATACCTATTCTGGTTCTGGTTCCAATACTAATTCTGATTCTGTTTCCATTGTTGATTCTGGTTCTAGTTCTGGTTCTGATTCTGGTTCTGGTTGAGTTGACCAGACCTTCTTTCATCAGACTCAGATTGCCTCTGTCTAGTTGTAGCAGGAACATAAACCTTATTCTGCTTATGCATTGCCAACATCCATTGTTCAGGCACCATTGTTGATGTCTCCTTCAGGTTGCTCAGAATATCTGCAACATAGACAATTTGATCTTTTGGTACCCAGAACTGATTGGGTCCAGGTTTGTTAGTTTTAACAGCTCTCTGATCTTGTTCAGATTTCACCATTGGACAAGATAATTCAGAGTGACCTTTCTTAGCACAAACAATGCATAAAACATCAGAATGAACAGTTTTAGTTTCATCAATAGTTTCTATAAAACCAAGACCTCTCTTTCCAATGTTACTATTTCCATAAATCATAGATGCATATTTACTTCTTTCCATTCCATTAGAAATAATGTTTTGAAAAAATTGCTCATGCATATCAGATTCACAAACAGTTTTGGAAGTGGAACAAATATTACTTTTGAGAGTTTGGTTTTCAGATTTGAGTCTTGCAACTTCAATTTTAAAATCCTTGTTTTCAGTTGCATACTCAGAATTTTGATTCTTTAAAACTTGGAATTCTTTGGTCAGATTTTTATTATCTTCCCTAAGAGTTTTCAATTTTAAAGAAATCTTATTGTTTGCATTTAAAAAATATTTTAAAGCATCAATTAATTCAGATTTAGTGAGATCAGAAAATACCTTATTGTCTTCATCTTCTGAATCTGTTCCAGAGCCTGAGCTGTTGTGTAGCTTTTCTTCAAGACCTTCAGTCCAAATATCAGATTATGGAATCTACAGAACATTCCATCAATATCTTCATCATCTTCCATCTTGAACATCTCATATTGTTGGACCAGTATGTTAGCCCTTGCTTCTTGAACCTGCTGGCTTCCTTCATAGGTCAGGACCAGACTGTCAAATATGCTCTTTGCTGTTTCTTTATCCGATGCATTGGCAGATGATGGATGGATTATTGCAATGCAGGAAGAGTTAAATGAATTTAAGAGGAATGATGTTTGGGATCTAGTTCCAAGACCAGAGAAGAACATTGTGGGAACCAAGTGGGTCTTCAGAAATAAGCTAAATGAAAATGGTGAAGTAGTCAGAAACAAGGCAAGGCTTGTGGCAAAAGGTTACAGTCAACAAGAGGGCAATGATTACACTGAGACATTTGCTCCAGTGGCCAGGTTAGAAGCTATTCATATCTTATTGTCCTTTGCTGCAAATAATAATATCAAATTATTTCAAATGGATGTTAAAAGTGCTTTTCTCAATGGTTATTTGAGTGAAGAGGTATATGTTAAACAACCTCCAGGTTTTAAAAATTCTAAATTTCCAAACCATGTCTTTAAACTTAGAAAATCATTGTATGGGTTAAAACAAGCACATAGAGCATGGTATGATAGACTCAGTAATTTCTTACTTAAAAATAACTTTGAAAGAGGACAAATAGACAATACTTTGTTTAGCAGATCAATAGACAACGATATTCTGATCATTCAAATTTATGTTGATGATATTATTTTTGGATTTACTAATGGCATTCTTTGTCAAGAATTTTCTGAATTAATGCATCATGAATTTCAAATGACTATGATGGGAGAACTTAAGTTCTTTCTAGGAATACAAATTCAACAAAGTCAAGAAGGTATTTACATTCACCAAACTAAATATACAAAGGAACTTCTCAAGAAGGTTAAAATGAGTGATTGCAAACCTATGGCTACACCAATGCATCCTACTTGTTCACTTGATAAAGATGAATCAGGAACAAAAGTTGACCACAAAATCTACAGAGGAATGATAGGATCATTACTCTACCTTACTGTTTCAAGACCTGATATCATATTCAATGTGTGTATATGTGCTAGATTTCAATCTGATCCTAGAGAATCTCATCTAACTGCTGTTAAGAGAATTCTTAGATATCTGAAAAGCACTACCAATCTCACCTTGTTTTACAAGAAAACTCTTATATACAAACTGAGTGGATATTGTGATTCTAACTAAGCTGGAGATAAACTTGAAAGAAAAAGCACCATTGGCTATTGTACCTTTTTAGGAGACAATTTAATTTCATGGTCCAGTAAGAGACAACACACCATTGCCATGTCAACAACAGAGGCTGAATACATTTCAGCAGCTGGCTGCAGCTCTCAACTACTTGATGAAGCATCAACTTGAAGACTACAAAATATTAGAATCCAACATACCCATCTATTGTGATAACACCTCTGCAGTTTGCCTAACCAAAAACCCTATCCTACATTCTAAACCCGAACACATAGAGATCAAACACCACTTCATCAGAGATTATGTTCAAAAAGAGGTACTTAACATTCAATTTGTAGACACTGATCATCAATGGGCTGACATATTCACTAAACCACTACCTGAAGATAGGTTTGAATTCATCAAGAGAAACCTTAAACTTATCTTTATCCCTAACCTAATAGCTTAGTTTAATTTTTCTATATGTTATTTTATTTTTCGTGTACTTTTATAATTAAAAAAAAATCAGAAAAAAAAGAGGATCTCTTTTCTTCATTCAATCCTTTTTGTCTGATGACAAAGGGGGAGAAGATGTAATATTTGATAAAATATCAGAGGGAAAAGATGATGTATTTGAAAGGAGGAGAAGATGGTGTGTGATGTATTTGATATGATATCTGGGCGGAAAAGATGATGTATTTGAAAGGAGGAGAAGATGATGTATGATGTATTTGATATGATATCTGGGCATTAGACTTAGGGGGAGAAAATATAAAATGAAGCTTAGTCTTAGGGGGAGTCAAAGTCAGAAGAAAGAAAAAGTATTATCAAAAGTACATTGTTTGTCATCATCAAAAAGAGGGAGATTGTTGGAACCAAGTTGGTTCTTGCAATTAAAGTTTTGATGTTAACAAATGTATTTTATGAAAATAACATATTTGACTTAGAAGAAGAATGAAAAATGTCACCAGAAGAATAGATCAGAAGATGACGTCACCAAAAGCAGAAATCAGAGGATGACGTCACCAGAAGATTACCTCACCAGAAGCAGAAATCAGAGGATAACATCACCAGAGGATATCATCAGAGGAATCTGTCATATAAAAATGCTCAAAACAGAATATGAGAAATATGCTCAAAACAGAATCTGAGAAAAAAGCTCAAAACAGAATTGGAGCAAAAGACTCGAGAAACAGAATCTAGCTAAAAGTATGCTCAAAACAGAAGCGGAGCAAAATGCTCAAAACAGATCAGTGAGCAAAAGACTCAAAACAGAATCTGAGCAAACTACTCCAGAATATTCTCAAAACAGATTAATCAAAATACACTCAAGAAGTAAAGCATCAGTGAAGTCCTAATGTTCAACTATAAATAGAGACTTAATGTTGAAGAATAAAGCATCGAAAAACACAAGAACTCAAGCTTCAATTCAAAGTTATTTGAGAGTTCAAAAGAGAGAAACACAAAAGAGCAAGAGAAATATTTTCTAAATGTTTTCGAGAGAGAAATACACTGCAACAATCAACTTTCCAGAAGCAATAAAAGAGTGCAAGAATAAGTGCAGCAAACAGCTTTCCAGAAGCAACGTTGCAAAGTTCCAAACCTTTATTATAATGGTGTAGATTCCTTCTTTAATCTGGGTTGTCAGATTGGTAGAAGAGGACTTGGTTGTTTTAGTCAAGGTGTTGTTATTCCTCAAAAGTTTGGGGTTGTTAGGCTGTTTGAGAAGACTTAGCTGGTTTAGTTAAGGTGTTGTTGTTCCTCAAAAGTCCGGGGTTGTCAGGCTGTTTGAGAAGACTTGGCGGGTATAGTCAAGGTGTTGTTGTTCCTCAAAAGTCTGGGGTTGTCAGGCTGTTTGGGAAGACTGACTTGAAGGGTCAGTGGTGTTGTAATTCAAAGGGATTTGAATTAGTGAAAAGGCCTTCTGGATTAAGGGACTGGACGTAGCCTAGTTAACGGTGAACCAGTATAAATTGCTGTGTTATTATGTTATTATTATCGGCTGCTGAATTTGATTAGTTATATATCGAATAATTCACATTAACATTCAACAAAACAGCAAAAGTAATCAAGTTTGACAAACACAATTCAACCCCCCTTCTCGTGTTTGCACCTTCAGTCAAGTCTTCTCCTACAAATCTGATAACCCCAGATTGAAGAAGGAATCTACACCATTATCGGGTTTGATTACAAGGGTTTGGAACACTGCAAAGTTGCTTCTGGAAAGCTGATTGCTGCACTGAATTTATCTCTCGAAAACACTTAGAATATGAAGCTTGAGTTCTTGTGTTTTTCGATGCTTGATGCTGCTCCCTGAATCCTCCTTTTATAGCTACAGATAGGGCTTTGTGCAAGCTTAAATTCGAAATAAATCTTTCTCAGATTTCCTTTGAAAATTCTGTTGGCCAATCCTATTTCACTTAAATTAAAATCGAATCTTTTTAGCTTCAGATTGCACTTGAAAATTTTGTTGACCAATCTTGTTTCTTTTAATTTCAAACCATATATTTTTAAGCTTCAGATTGCATTCGAATTTCTTCAAGTCTTCAGTGAATTTTTGAATCAAATCCCCTTTATACTTTGATCAAATTTCTATAAAAATTTAATCAAGTCTTCTTCGAATTTTAATCAAGTCTTCACTAATTTGCATCATGATTTAAATTCTGGACCGTATGTGTAAGAACATCTAACATTTATCCATTTAAATAATTAGTAACAATCACGTTTATTTAATATTATTAAAAAATGTTTATTCAAAAACTAAAACAAAAAAAAGCTTACTAAAGTTTTGTGACAAAGATTTAAAAATAAAAAAATAGACATAAAAATGTTGCGGCAATATTTATTATTACAAAAATTGTCTTGAAAACCCCATTTTTACCCCACGTTCGCTGCACATTAATAGTCATCAACTACTCTTGAATCTCCTCGAACTCATTAGTACCTAAAATGTTGTTGTAAGGGTCAGTTTTTTCCATCATCCATATCAAACCAAACCAAAACATATAGAAGAATAACACAAAACATATAAAGGTAAAAACTTCTAATTTAAAAGAAGAAAATGCGCAAACGGTAAATCGTATATAAAAATATATGTATAATGCATGCTCCTAAAACTATATGATCCGGATATAAACTTGCCACTAAGGCAACTCCCACGAAGATGCATATGCCATGACATAACCATATATTATCACAATTATACTCGCACACAGCCCACTAAGAATCATGTCATATGCATTAAAAAAAATCACCTTTTTAAAACCATCATCTTATTCACATCACAAAGATCACATATCACACATCCTTATCATGAGAATCATATATTCATAGACAAATAATCATTAAATAATAATTTTCACCACGTACGCATAAAAATCGGGGCTTGACTTCATTTACACCATAAAGATTAAAACTTTATATATAACAAGAAACTTCAAACTCCAACTCATAATACATCATCAAAATCAAAACTTTATCATATATATAACATAAGAAAAATCATATTTTGCTTCATATCCATCATAAAAATTAAAACTCTATCATGTATAATATAAAAATTCATATTTTACTTCTTAAAAAGACATACATTACATATCGAACTTAACGTCAAGGATTTCAGATTTCATTATTTTATTTTATTAGTCTACATTTATTTCTTTCAAAAGCAAGCAATTACAATTCTTAGCTCCATGTCATCCAACTAATGGTCTAACTCAAATTTGTGTGGGGAAAAGCGCTTACCTTGGCCGCTTTTCTTCCTAGTATGAATCTCTAAGCCCCCACGAAGTTGTTCACACGAAAAGTTTGCTGCACGAAGGAGATGAGGTGTGAAGGAGATGACGGCTAGGGTTTCAGTATTTTTTTCTGCTTATTATTACTTAGTATGGAAATATTGTGGACTTTAGGGAAAATTTAAAGTGGAGATTATTGGGTAGATAGTGTTGGGCCCAAATAAAGAGTAGAAGGGAGAGAATATTATTTTATTTATTTATTTATTTATTTTCTTGCACACTTTTCTTGCACACTTTAGATAGTCTTGCACACTTTTGTTGCTTCTGGAAAGCTAATTCTTGCACTGAATTTCTCTCTCGAAAACACTTAGAAAATATTGCTTTTGCACTCAAGTGATTCTCTCTTTTGAACTCTCGGATTGTGTTGAATATGAAGCTTGAGTTCTAGTGTTTTTCGATACTTGATGCTGCTGCCTGAAGCCTCATTATATAGCTGCAAATTGGGCTTTGTCCAAGCTTAAATTTGAAATAAATCTTGCTCAGATTTCCTTCGAAAATACTGTTGGCCAATCCTGTTTCACTTAAATAAAAACAGTATATTTTTAACTTCAGATTGCACTTGTAAATTCTGTTGACCAATCTTGTTTCTTTTAATTTCAAACCATATCTTTTTAAGCTTCAAATTGCATTCGAATTTCTTCATGTCTTCAGTGATTTTTTGAATCAAATCCCCTTAATACTTTGATCAAATTTCTATCAAAATTTAATCAAGTCTTCCTCGAATTTTAATCAAGTCTTCACTAATTTGCATCATGATTTAAATTCTGGATCGTATGATCTTCTGATCTCGACCAACTCTGGACCCTGTAATCTGTGAAGGTGCAAACACGAGAAGCGGGGTTGAATTGTGTTTGTACTCCTTGAATTCTTTTTCTGTTTTTGATGATTATTTAAAATCTGATATGTAAACAAGCAGAGTTAGCAGCGGATAAAGTAAAATAATAATCAACACAAAGATTTATCCTGGTTCACCATTAACTAGGCGACATCCAGTCCCTTCACCTCGATGGAATTTTCCACTAATTCAAAACCTTTGAATTACAACAACATTACTGACCATCCAAGTCAGTCTTCGCAAACAATCTAACAATCCTAGACTTTTGAGGAACACAGCACCTTGACTTCACAAGTCAACTCTTCTCCTACCAATCTGACAAACCCATATTGCAAAAGGGATTTCAACACCTTTAATCTAATTGCTAAGTCACCTGCTACTTCTTCTAACTCTTCAGATTGTAGACTCTACTTCAACAATATAGATGTGACACAAGGGAACGAAAAACAAGAGTACTTGCTTCTGGAAAGCTGATACTCACAATTAACCTCACTGAAAACTCGAGTGTTTGCTTTTGGAAGTTTATGACTCTTTTACTGATTTTCGATGACAAAGTCTTCTGCCTTGAGCCTCCTTTTATAGATGAAAATTAGGGTTTCTTCCATGAACAAATTCGAGTTGTATTTGTCCAATTTCTCTTGCAAAAATAACTTGGCCAATCCTGTTTCACTTAAATAAAAATCGTATCTTTTTAGCTTCAGATTGCATTTGAAAATTTTGTTGATGATAGAACAATGCAAGTTAAGAGGAATAAGGGCCCAAAGAGTGGACCCCACTCACCCAAGTCACACACATTTAGTTTCTAGTATGATGAATGCAGAGAATAAAAGCTAGTTAATAACGTATCTTATTCTAATAATATTCCATTAAAGGAATGAGGGAAGGGGAAGTGGAAAGGCATTGAGTTTCAAGAAGGATGAATGGAGGGAATATAAGCAAATTAATAATGTCTCTTATTTTATGTTATAAGAAGGAGGGAATGGGAAGAGGGGAAATACGCATAAAATATTTTAAAAACTAAATAGGGGAATTCTTTCTTTGGTTAGGAGCAATTCTGCTCTGGTTTAGGAGTTCTTAGAACTCTGGTTTAGTTTTTCTTTCGACATCCTTTCCCAATCTCTTCATTGTAAGAGATACTACTCTAAATTTTAAGAAATAATATACTTTTTCTTCCATTAAAATTCTGAGTTCTATCATTGGTCCGACCTGCCGGATAGAGATAGAAGCTAGCAAAACCGAATGCCACCGAAAATGTCTGACGAAATTGAGGCTTTGGAGATACGAATTCTGAGATGGAAGGTTCGGTGCGTCAAACCTTGGATGAATTTTGTCATGCTATTTTGGAAGAGTTTGCAAAACTATTGAATTAGCCTACACCTGGGGTGTTGCCGACAACCAGGGAGCCAATTACGGAATACAAGATGGTAGTGAAGAAGGTGGAGCTGCCGTCATTTGATGGTGAGGATCCAGTGGGGTAGATCACACGAGCAGAGACATATTTTGAGGTACATGGAATATCTGAAGTAGTGAAGGTTCGTTTGGAAAAAATTAGCATGGAGGGAGCAACCATTCACTGGTTTAATCTTCTACGGGAAACAGAGGATGACCTCACATGGTTAAAGTTGAAGGAAGCACTGATTGAGAGATATCGAGGAAGAAAGAGCGATAATCCATTCGAAGAATTGAAAGATCTTCAACAAATTAGAGATGTGGAAGAGTACATTTTAGATTTCAAATATTTCTCTTCCCAGGTTATGCATCTCCCCGAGGAACAATATCTTGGGTATTTTTTGGGTGGCCTCCGGTCAGAGGTACGTTTGCGAGTAAGGACCTTCCACCCTAAGACACGTGTGGAGGCAATGAAATTGGCTCGTGATGTTGAAACAGAGTTATGAGGTGTGTTGAATTACAGAGGAAGCGGAGGTGGAGGTCGTTCGCGAAACTGGAAAGGGGGAAGAGAAGGAAGTAATGGGCTTACTAATAGAAACGGGTCCGTAGTGGGTCTTTTTTGAAACCCAAACAAGGGAAATGCGAGTTCTGGGCCAAGTGGGGGAACCCAATCCAAAAATACTCAAACGAGGTCAAATCTTAACCTGGAATTGAGCATGCAAGGATCCAACCTTAATCAGAACCAAACACGAACAAATGGCGATGAGGAGCAAAGAGGGAACCACGAAAATCGCAATAGGGGAACCAAGCATCTTCCCTATTCCAAATTAATGGATCGTAAGACACGAGGCCTCTATTTTCAATGTGGGGAGAGGTTCCATCCCCTTCATCAGCGTGCTGAAAAACAGTTGCGTTTGGTGATTCTGGGAGATGATGAAGTGACAGACAATGCCGGTGAAGTCCTAGCTATCGAACTGAAGAAAGGGGAGGAAGACGTTGCACTAAGATGCAACTCCACGATGCTCTTTGGAATAGAAGAGGAAGGCAGAGCTTGAAATTCGTTCCCTTTTGTCCTACATTTGGAAGGTAACGTGAAAGGCATACCGGTTACGATGATGGAGCACTGGTGCTAGTCATAATTTTGTGACTCCTCAAATGGCTGCATTTCTGCAGCTTCCAGTAGAACAGATTCTGGTTACGAATGTGAAATTTGGAAATGGTTCCCGTGTGACTATAACATAGAAGTGTGGGAAGTTTGACATTCAAATTGGAAGGTTCGAGACCACTGTTGACGCTTACATAGTGGAATTACAAGGTGAGGACATGATTTTGGGAGTAGCTTGGCTGCATAAGCTAGGCAAGGTGTTATTTGATTGGGAAGAAATGGCAATTTGCTTGGACTGGAAAGGGAAAGCTGTGAAGTTGCAGTGTCAAATTCCGGAGAATTAGAGAAGCAATCAGGAAAAAGAACTGAATGTTGTTACCACGAATATACTAAGGCCAAGAAAAATCGTAACATGGGAGGGGAATAAGGAAACCATCAGTTGGGAACCTAGAAGTCTGCCACAAAATCATTGTCTTAATGTTAGCCTTGAGGACAAGGCTCATTTTGAAGTGGGTGGAAATGATAGAACAATGCAAATTAAAAGGAACGAGGGCCCAAAGAGTGGACCCCACTCACCCAAGTCAAACACATTTAGTTTCTAGTATGATGAATGCTGAGAATAAAAGTTAGTTAATAACGTCTCTTATTATAATAATATTCCATTAAAGGAATAAGGGAAGGGGAAGTGGAAAGGCATTCAATTTCAAATGGATGAATGGAGGGAATAAAAGCAAATTAATAATGTCTCTTATTTTATTTTATAAGAAGGACAGAATGGGAAGAAGGGAAATACGCATAAAATATTTTAAGATCTAAATAGGGGAATTCTTTCTCTGGTTAGGAGCAATTTTGATCTGGTTTAGGAGTTCTTAGAACTCTGGTTTAGTTTTTCTTTCGGCATCCTTTTCCAATCTTGTCATTGTAAGAGATACTACTCTGAATCTTAAGAAATAATATACTTTTTCTTCCATTAAAATTATGAGTTCTATCAGTTGACCAATCTTGTTTCTTTTAATTTCAAACCATATCTCTTTAAGCTTTAGATTGCATTCAAATTTCTTCAAGTCTTCAGTAATTTTTGAATCAAATCCCCTTAATACTATGATCAAATTTCTATCGAAATTTAATCAAGTCTTCTTCGAATTTTAATCAGACATAAGCAAAATGAGTCGGATGAAAGAAGGTCTGGTTAGTACAATTCACACCAGAATCAGAACCAGAACCAGAACTAGTATCAGAATCAGAGGTTCAACCACAAACAGCAGAATCACACACATCAGCTTCAGCATTACCAGAAGAAGCACAATTACCAGAATCACCATAAGTTCCAGAATCACCATAGGAACATGGTGTATCACCCGAAGCAGAAAGAGAAGAATCAGAATTAGGAGAGTTCTTCAAACACTCCAGTGAAATTCATCAAGACCACAAACCAGTGAGGGAATTCAAAGCCCTTCATCCAAACCATCTAATCACAAAGCGTACAGATTCAGAATCTGAAAATCAGAAGCAAGAGGATTTTCAGAGTAAAACTGAAACTGTTGACGTAGAGGTTACATCTTGCTGTAAATATTATTATTGTTTGATATTTATGTTTACTGTGATAACAAGAAGCTTGATCTTAAAAATCAAAGCTGGATAAGTATTCTGCAGGTTTTCAAACTGTTAGAGAAATCAAGTGAACCATATAATATGAACACTTCAGCAGAAACAACATTCCAGTGGTTTCAAAAACAAGGAGAAACCACCAGAAGCAGAATTGATGTTCTGGTTGTATTAATTTCACTTTTAAATTATTTAAGTTGTATTATGTTTTATGACAATAGTTTGACCTAAAAATTCAAAGCAAGATGAAGCTAATGCAGGTTAACTAGAACCAGAGTTAACTGATGTTGGTTTACCAGAACCAGAGGAAACCTATGCAGATTTACCAGAACCAAAAGCTGATGCAGGCAAAAGAACTTGAAAAAGCAGAAGCTTCAAGCAAGAATGCGACAAATCTTCAAATTTGAAGAAGAAGGATATAGATGGAGTCTACCAATGCAAGAAGAGATAAAGGAATGATGTTTGGGATCTAGTTCCAAGACCAAACAAAAATATCATTGGAACCCAGTGGGTGTTCAGGAACAAACTCAATGAAAAAGGTGAAGTAGTCAGAAATAAATCTAGGCTTGTGGCACAAGGATACAGTCAGCAAGAAGGCATTGATTACTCTGAGACTTTTGCTCCAGTGGCCAGGTTAGAAGCAATTCGTATCCTATTCTCTTTTGCTGCAAATCATGATATTACTTTGTATCAAATGGATGTCAAAACTACTTTCTTAAATGGTTATATAAGTGAGGAAGTCTATGTCAAACAGCCCCCAGGTTTTGAAAATTCTGATTTTCCAAACCATGTTTCTAAACTTAAAATTTTTTTATATGGTTTAAAACAAGCACCTAGGGCATGGTATGATAGACATAGCAATTTATTACTTAAAAATCAGTTTCATATAGGCCAAATAGATAACACATTGTTTAGAAAATCCATTAAAGATGATATTTTGATCGTTCAAATTTATGTTGATGATATTATCTTTGGATCCACTAATGGCACTCTCTGCCAAGAGTTTTCTGATTTGATGCAGCAAGAGTTTCAGATGAGCATGATGGGAGAACTTAAGTTCTTCCTAGGAATTCAGATTTAGCAAGGCAAAACAGGTATACTCATTCACCAATCTAAGTACACTAAAGAACTTCTCAAAAAGTTCAAGATGAATGATTGTAAGCCTATGGCCACCCTCACGCACCCTACCAGCTCACTTAAAAAATGATGACTAAGGCCAAAAATCCTACAGAGATACCTAAAAGGCACTATAAATCTCACCCTGTTCTACAAAGAAACTTCTACATATCACCTTAGTGGATATTGTGACAATACTTTCAGCCATCAACCAAACCAAAAACTCTATCCTTCATTCTAGAGCCAAACACATAGAGATCAAACACCACTTTATCAGAGACCATGTTCAAAAGGGAACACTAAGCATCCAGTTTGTAGACACAGATCATCAAAGGGCTGATATCTTCACCAAACCATTGCCAGAAGATCGATTTGAGCTCATCAAGAAGCATCTCAACATCATCTCCATATCAGACTAGATCAAGTAGTCTTTTTAGAGGAGTAATTTGTTAAATTTTTTTGTCTTTTATTTTCTGTCTTTTATTTTTTTTTACTCCAGAAGATAAAAAAAATCTCTTTTTGGCTAATGACAAAAAGGGGGAGAGAAAGAAAGAGTGAAACAAAAGAAGGAGTTGAAAAGAAGAGGAGAAAAGAAAGAGTGAAACAAAAAAAGGAGTTGAAAAGGAGAGGAAAAGTCTAGGGCATTAGACTTAGGGGGAGAAGCTTGATTTGAGGGGGACTTTAACAAAATAAGTCATAAAAAATACAAGGTTTTGTCATCATCAAAAAGTGGGAGAATGTTGGAACCAAGTTGGTTATATACTTCGTTTTGATGTTAACAAAAGTATTTTATGTAAATAGTATGTTGACTTAGAAGAACAAATCATAAGCTATGCAAAATCAGAGGATCACACCACCACAGAATACAGACTAGAAGGAAGCCTGCCAGAGGGAGACTTGTTCCAGACCAGAAGGAATCATAAGTCAGACTTGGTCCAGAACTAATTCTGACCAGAAGATAGCTTGGTTGTGAATATATGAATCAGTCCAGACTTAATCCAGACTTGATCTAGAGCAGAAGATAACTATGACGTGGTCCAGACTTGGTCCAGACCAGAAGATAGCATAGTCCAGAGCATGAAACTCAATCCAGATCAGAAGAAATGATTGTCCAGATTTCATTCAAACTTGGTCCAGATCAGAAGATAAATGTCGAGATTAAAATATCATAAGTCTAGATTTAATTAAGATTCAATCCAGACCCAGTCCAGACTCGGTCCAGATCAGAGGGAAAATATTCAGATCAATGGTCCATATCTAAGCATCATGGCCCAGTGTTGGCCGAGATCAACAGATCAGATCATATGGTCCAGTGATTGGCCGAGCTTAGAAGATCAGAGCATATGGTCCAGTGATTGGACGAGATCAGAAGATAAGATCACGTTGTCAAGTGTTGGCCGAGATAAGAGGATCATAGAATTGGGGTGGATCAGATTATAGGGTCTTGATGTGGTCGAGATCAGACGATCGTACAATCCAATTTTTAATCATGATGAAAATCAGTGAAGACTTGATTAAATTTTGATAGAAATTTGATCAAAGTATTAAGGGGATTTGATTCAAAAATTACTGAAGTCTTGAAAAATTCGAATGCAATCTGAAGCTTAAAAAGATATGGTTTGAAATTAAAAGAAACAAGATTGGTCAACAGAATTTTCAAATCCAATTTGGAGCAAAAAGGATACGTTTTTTTATTTAAGTGAAACCCGATTGGCCAAGTTATTTTTGCAAGAGAATCTGGATAGATAGAGCTCGAATTTAAGCATGGAAGAAACCCTAATTATTCATCTATAAAAGGAGGCTCAAGGCAGAAGACTTAGCAATCGAAAATCAGTAAAAGAGTCATACACTTCCTAAAGCAAACACTCGAGTTTTCAGTGAGGTTAATTATGAGTTTCGGCTTTCCAGAAGCAAGTACTCGTGTATTTTGTTCCCTTGTGTTAAATCTATATCGTTGAAGTAGAGTCTACAATCTGAAGAGTCAGAAGAAGTAGCAGGTGACTTAGCAATTAGATTCAAGGTGTTGAAATCCTTTCTGCAATCTGGGGTTGTCAGATTGGTAGGAGAAGACTCGACTTGTGAAGTCAAGGTGTTGTGTTCCTCAAAAGTCTAGGATTGTTAGACTGTTTGGGAAGACTGACTTGGAGGGTCAGTAGTACTGTTGTAATTCAAAGGTTTTGAATTATTGGAAAAATCCTTCAAGTTTAAGGGACTGGATGTAGCCTAGTTAATGGTGAACCAGGATAAATCCTTGTGTTTTTTTTTTATTTTATCCGCTTCTAACTCTACTTGATTATATTCCAGATTTCAAATAATCTTCAAAAACAGAAAAAGAATTCAAGTAGTACAAAACAATTCAACCCTCCTTCTCGTGTTTGCACCTTCAATTCGCATCAGAGCTCGATCTCAAGGCTGAGCACTTAACAGTGTTTGAGGAAAGGTCCAAGGGGGTTCAACATGTCAGAATCTAAAGAAGAATTTGGAGGCAAAATCAACAGGCCACCACTATTTGATGGTGATCACTTTGAATACTAGAAGGACACAATGAGAAGCTTTTTCATCTCCCAAGATCCTGATCTCTGGACCTTGGTAGTCAAAGGATATACTGCACCCACTACACTAGAAGATGAAGAACTGGATGTAGAAGATATGAATCCCAACCAGAGGAAGTTATACAAGCTGCATCACAAGTCTAGAACCATCATGATCAATGCTATCACAGTCAAAGAATTTGATACATGCACCAACAAGGAAACATCAAAAAGCATCTATGACAGTCTGATTCTGACCTATGAAGGAAGTCAACAGGTTCAAGAGGCAAAGGCAAACATATTGGCCAAACAGTATGAGTTGTTCAAGATGGAAGAGGATGAAGACATTGAAGCAATGTTCAGCAGATTCCAGATTCTGGTATCAGGTTTAAAAGTATTAAAGAAAAGCTACACCACTGCAGATCATGTAAAGAAGATCCTCATAAGCTTACCGGCCAAATGGAGACCAAAGGTTACGGCAGTACAAGAAGCTAGGGATCTAAATACCTTGAAGCTTGAAGATCTGATCAGCTCCCTCAGGTCTCATGAAAAAGAGCTGAATGCAGATGAACCAAAGAAGAAGAAGTCAAAACAGAAGAAAGCTGCAAAGGTTGTATCAGAATCAGAGGATAGTGATAGTGAAGACGATGATCTTGCTTACATAACCAAGCAGATTGCAAAGATATCGCAAAACAGAAAGAAGAAAGCTCCCAGGAAAAATGGCAAATACTCCAACAGAGGAAAATAAGAAGCAGATAAGAAGAGCATCATTTGCTATGGATGCAATGAACCTGAGCACATCAAATCAGAATGCACAAATCTGGAGAAAGGAAAACACCAGAAGAAAGACTCTAGACCCAAGAAGAAAAATATGATGGCAACATGGGAGGATTCTGATGATGAAGAATTCGAATTAGCAATGAAGGCCCACATCAATTCTGCCTCTGGATCCAATACAAAATATGACTTTGGAAGTGAATCAGAAGAAGCAGAATTGGCTCTGATAGCACATACCAACTCAAGTTATGGATTCATCACATACTCTGGAACAAGCTTTTCAAAACATTATTGCAAATGGTATGGAAAGAAGTAAGTATGCTTCCATGATTTATAGAGTTAGTAACAACGGCAAAAGAGGCATAGGATTTGATGAAACTGTAAACTGTAACTAAACCTACTTCCTCTAATGTTTCATGTGCAGTTTGTGCTAAGAAAGGTCATTCAAAATTGTCTTGTCCCATGATAAAATCAAGGAAAGACAAGAAAACTTTCAAGACTAACAAACATGGACCCAACCAATTTTAGGTACCAAAAGATAAAATTGTTTATGTTGCAGATATTCTGAGGTGCCAGAAGGAAACACCAATCATGGTGCCTAGTCAATGGATGTTGGCAATGCACACACACAAAAATGTGTATTTTCCAATTTCCACCAGAGAGAAGCAAAATGAGTCTGACGAAAGAAGGTCTAGTCAGTACAATTCACACCAGAATCAGAACCAGAACCTGAACCAGAACCAGTATCAGTATCAGAATCAGAGGTTCAGCCACAAATAGCAGAATCACACACATCAGCTTCAATATAACCAGAAGAAGCAGAATTACCAAAATCACCATAAGTTCCAAAATCACTAGAGGAACATGGTGTATCAGCCGAAGCAAAAAGAGAAGAATCAGAATCACGAGAGTTCTTCAAACACTCCAATGAAATTCATCAAGACCACAAACCAGGGAGGGAATTCAAAGCCTTTCATCCAAACCATCTAATCACAGAGCGTATAGATTCAGAATCTGAAAATCAGAAACAAGAGGATTTTCATAGTAAAACTGAAACTGTTGACATAAAGGTTACATCTTGCTGTAAATACTATTATTGTTTGATATTTATGTTTACTGTGATAACAAGAATCTTGATCTTAAAAATCAAAGCTGGATAAGTATTTTGTAGATTTTCAAACTGTTAGAGAAATCAAGTGATCCATATAACATGAACACTTCAGCAGAAACAACATTCCAGTGGTTTCAAAAACAAGCAGAAACCACCAGAAGCAGAATTGATGTTCTGGTTGTATTAAATCTATTTGCTAAGTAGACTTGATCTTCAGAATCTAATTGCTAAGTCACCTGCTACTTCTTCTGAATCTTCACATTGTAGACTCTACTTCAACAATATAGATCTGACACAAGGGAACGAAAAACAAGAGTACTTGCTTCTGGACAGCTGATACTCAGAATTAACCTCACTGAAAACTCGAGTGTTTTCCTCTGGAAGTTTATGACTCTTTTACTGATTTTCAATGACTAAGTCTTCTGCCTTGAGCCTCCTTTTATAGATGAAAATTAGGGTTTCTTCCATGATCAAATTGTAGCTGTATCTGGACATTTTACCTTTAATTTTGGACCAGGTCTGGATTGATTCTGGAACTAAGTCCAGACCAAAAGAAATGAGTTCTAGAATCTGTCCAAATCAGAGTAAAAATTTCCAGATCAATGGTTCAGAAATAATTATTTGGTCCAGTGATGGTCTAGATCAGAAAATCAGACCATGGCCTAGTGGTGGCCGAAATCAGAGGGACAGACTGTGCAGTCCACCAAAGGCCGAATTCAGAGAGTTAGGAAGTGTGGTCCAGGAATGGCTGAAATCAGAAGATCACAGAATATCAAATAGGCTGGTCCAGATGTGGACTATCGCATGAAGATCCAATGGTGCAGATTTGTTCATTAGGATTAAAGAATCTGAGAAAAATGCTCAAAACAGAATTGGAGAAAAAGGCTCAAAACAAAATCTGAGAAAAATGCTCAAAACAGAAGCGGAGCAAAATGTTCAAAATAGATCAGTGAGCAAAAGGCTCAAAACAGAATCTGAGCAAACTACTCCAGAGTATTCTCAAAACAGATTAATCGAAATATACTGCAGAAGTAAAGCATCAGTGAAGTTCTAAAAGTTCAACTATAAATAGAGACTTAATGCTGAAGAATAAAGTATCAAAAATCACAAAAGAGTCATACACTTCCAAAGCAACCACTCTCAAATTTTCATAGAAGTCAATTGTGAGTTCCAGCTTTCAAGAAGCAAGTACTCGTGTTATTTTCCTTCCACTGTGTCAAATCTAAGTTGTTGAAGTAGAGTCTACAAGCTGAGGGAGTTAGTAAGGGTAGCAGGTTACTTGGCAATTAGATTCATAGTGTTGTGTGTTAAATCTAATTTGTTGAAGTAGAGTCTACAATTTGAGGGAGTCAGAAGGGGTAGCAGGTTACTTGGCAATTAGATTTATAGTGTTGTGATTTCTTCTACAATCTGGGATTGTCATATTGGCTGAAGACAGGAGCTGCATTCCTCAAAGAAGTCTAGGATTGTTAGACTGTTTGAGAAGACTGACTTGGAGGGTCAGTAGCAAGGTTGTAATTCAAGGTTTGAATTAGTGAAATCCTTCAAGGTGAAGGGATTGGACGTAGCCTCGTTAACGGTGAACTAGTATAAAAACTGTGAGTTTTATTTTTATTTTTATCCGCTGCTAACTCTATTTTAATTATACATCAAGTTTTGTTTGAAAAGTATTAAAACAGGAAAAGTATTCAAGTTAAGTCAAACACAATTCAACCCCCCCTTCTCGTGTTTGCACCTTCACATATGATCTGATCTATTGATCTCGACCAATCACCGGACCATATGATCTGATCTTCTGATCTCGGCCAACACTGGGCCATATGATCTGATCTTCTGATGTCGGCCAACACTGGGCCATGATACTTAAATCTGGACCATTGATCTGAACAGTTTCCCTCTGATCTAGACTGAGTCTGGATTGAATCTGAATTAAATCTAGACTTATGATATTTTAATCTGGACCATTGATCTTTTAATCTGGACATTTATCTTCTGATCTGGATCAAGTCTGGATTAAATCTGGACAATCATTTCTTCTAATCTGGACTGAGTTTTATGTTCTGGACCATGCTATCTTCTGGTCTGAACCATGTTATTTGGTCTGGACTAGTTATCTTCTGTACTGGATTAAATCTGGACTGATTCTTAAATTCATGACCAAGCTATCTTCTGGTCAGGATTGAGTCTGGACCAAGTCTGATCTATGTTTCCTTCTGGTCTGGAACAAGTCTCCCTCTGACAGGCTTGCTTCTAGTCTGGACCAAGTCTACTTCTGGACTATGCTTCCTTCTGATCTAGGCCAAGAAAGATATCCTCTGATGATGTTATTTATCCTTTGATATTTTGCTTTTGATGACATCCTCTAATATCCTCTGGAGGTGTATCCTCTGGTGCCTTCAGGATGCATCCTCTGGTACCCTCTGGAAGTTTCCTCTAACCAAACCTTTCTGGTGATATTTCTATGCTCTGGTTGCTTCCTCTGGATGTGCCCTCTGGTGGTGTCATCCTCTGATTTTTCACAGCTTCTGATTTCTTCTTCTAAGTCAAAAATACTATTTACATAAATTACTTTTGTTAACATCAAAACCTTGATTGATCGAACCAACTTGGTTCCAACATGTTTGCCTTTGCCTCTTGAACCTGTTGACTTCATTCATAGGTCAAAATCAGATTGTCATAGATGTTTTTTGCTGTTTCCTTGTTGGTGCATCTGTCAAATTCTTTAAATGTGATAGCATTGATTATGATGGTTCTGGACTTGTGATGCAGCTTGTATAACTTCCTCTGGTTGGGATTCATATTTGCTATATCCAGTTCTTGACCAGTTTCATCTCTTGGTATAGTGGGTGCAGTTCTTTGACTACCAAGGTCCAGAAATTAGGATCTTGGTAGATAAAGAAGCTTCTCATTCTGTCCTTCCAGTGTTCAAAGTGATCTCCATCAAATAGTGGTGGCCTGTTGATGTTGCCTCCAAATTCTTCTTTGGATTCTGACATGTTGAACCCCCTTGGACCTTTCCTCAAACACTGTTAAGTGCTCAGCCTTGAGACCGAACTCTGATGCCAATTGAAAGTGCAAACACGATAAGGGGGGTTGAATTGTGTTTGTAATACTTGAATTGTTTTTCTGTTTTTGATGATTATTTAAAATTTGATATATAAGCAAGCAAAATTAGCAGCGGATAAAGTAAAATAATCAACACAAGGATTTATCCTGGTTCACCATTAACTAGGCTACATCCAGTCCTTTCACCTTGAAGGATTTTTCCACTAATTCAAAACCTCTGAAATACAACAGCACTACTGACCCTCCAAGTCACTCTTCCCAAACAGTCTAACAATCCTAGACTTTAGAGGAACACAACACCTTGACTTCACAAGTCAAGTCTTCTCCTACCAATCTCACCACCCCAGATTGTAGAAGGGATTTCAACACCTTGAATCTAACTGTTAAGTCACCTGCTACTTCTTCTGACTCTTCAAATTGTAGACTCTACTTCAACAATATAGATATGACCCAAGGGAATGAAAAACAAGAGTACTTGCTTCTGGAAAACTGATACTCACAATTAACCTCACTGAAAACTCGAGTGTTTGCCTATGGAAGTTTATGACTCTTTTACTGATTTTTTATCACTACGTCTTCTGCCTTGAGCCTCCTTTTATAGATGAAAATTAGGGTTTCAATGATCAAATTCGAGCTGTATCTATCCAGATTCTCTTGCAAAAATAACTTGGCCAATCGGGTTTGAGCTTTATGCTTGATCTGAACCTTTTTGCTTCAGATTTGTTTTGAAAATAACTTTGGCCAATCATGTTCTTGTTTAATTCTGGACCGTATCTTTCTTCCCTCCAATTGCATTTAAATTCCCTCCAAGACTTCAATTTATTTTTGTATCAAATCCCCTTAATACTTTGATCAAATTTCTATCAAAGTTTAATCAAGTCTTTTTGGAAATTTAATCAAGGCTTCACCGATTTTCCTCATGATTAAAATCTGGACCATATGATCCTCTGATCTGGACCAACTCTGGACCATGTAATATGATCTGCGCCAATTCTGTGATCTAATGATCTCGGCCAACACTGGATCATGATACTTTAATCTGGACCATTGATCTGGACTGAGTTTGGATTGAATCTGAATCTGAACATTTACCCTCTGATCTGGAACAAGTCTGAACTGAGTCTAGATTGAATCGGAATTAAATCTGGACTTGTGATATTTTAATCTGGACCATTGATCTTTTAATCTAGACATTTATCCTCTGATCTGGATCATGTCTGGATTAAATCTGGATCAAGTATGAACTAAATTTGGATTCAATCTGGACTAAGTCTTATGTTCTGGACAATCAAATCTTCTGATCTGGACTGATTTTATGTTCTGGACCATGCTATCTTCTAGTCTGGATCAAGTCTGGGCCAAGTCATTTACCCTGGACCAGTTATCTTCTGCTCTGGACCAAGTCTGGATTAAGTTTGGATTAAATCTTATATTCACGACCAAGCTATCTTCTGGTCAGGATTAAGTCTGGACCAAGTTTGACTTATGTTTCCTTCTGGTCTGGACCAAGTCTCCCTCTGCAAGCTTCCTTCTGGTCTGGACTAGGTCTCCTTCTAGACTCTGCTTCCTTCTGATCTGAACCAAGAAAGATATCCTCTGATGATGTTATTTGTCCTTTGATGACATCCTCTAATATCTTCTAGAGGTGTATCCTCTGGTGTCATTCTCTGATTTTATCCTCTGGTGTCCTCATCTTCTGCTTCTGATTTTATCTTTTGGTGACGTCATCTTTTGCCTCTGGTGACGTCATTTTCTGGTGGCATTTTTTTCATTATTATTTGAAGTCAAAAATAAGATTACATAAAAGTACTTTTGTAAACATCAAAATTTTAAGTATAGAACCAACTTGGTTCCAACATTAGTTGTCATGTGACCCCAACGACTACCTCCATCGAATGCTTTAATTCAACTTTCTCGCGGTATGTTGTCCAACAATCTTATTGCCTCCCGGTTTACTATACCGATCACGTCGGTAATGTATATACGTAGGCTCATTTATTGAGACCTATATTGACACAACAAGCAATCTGTCAAAAAATTATTAATTTTAATTTACAGTAATTTTAAAAAGAAAGAATTAAATTATTACCCATACAAATAACTTTTTTCATCAATGCATTATCCTTGAATTCCCTGGCAAAATTCTGTGCAATATGTCTGATGCAGAACATGTGCTTGGACAGAGGATATTGCCACCCATTATTTGGATTATTATAGGCACTCTTGATGGATTCGTGTCTATCTGAAATGAGACAAATGTTCGGCTGTGGAGTGACGTATTTTCTCAAATTTCTCAAAAAGAAACTCCAACCCTCTCCTGTCTCACCTTCCACAAGAGCATAAGAAATAGGAATTATGTTGTCATTTCCATCTTGTGCAACTGCTATCGATAGTGTTCCCTTGTACTTGCCGTACAACCAAGTCCCATCCACTTGTACTATTGGTTTGCAGAATTTAAACGCAGATATGCATGGATTAAAAGCCCAAAATAGTCGATGAAAAATCCTTATCCCACTTATCAAATTATTCTCATGATAAGCTAGAATGGTTTCCATTTCTATTTTGGTTTCTGGAGAAAACGTTCGCATAACCAATAACCATTGTGGGAGTTAATTGTAAGACTCTTCCCAATTGCCATAAATTTTTTCAATCACATAACTTACTTTGGCTAAATTTTTACCTATCAGTTTTATTGGAGACCTTACATCGGGTTCCAACACCAAGTTCCCGAAGAAGAGATGGAGACATGGACTGCATGTACCTATCTGCATTGCTTTCATATTGTTGAAAAACATCATACAGATAGAGTCGCACTTCAGTTCGGTTTCTATTAACAAATACCACAACCACCCGAGAATCTACCATAAAAATCCACATGAGGTGTGGCGTTGATGATAATTGGAATTGGGTTTGGAGAGAAGAGATTAAACATTGGAACGAGCGTGAGAGTTACGTGTTGCAAGGTAATATCGTAGAAGGTCTGTTATGCCACAACACAGAATATATGAATTGGTTTATACATCACACAAAATTATATATATCTGTCGAACAATATTTGCGTGATCCCCGTTTGCAACCGTCATTATATTCTCACATGCAATTGACCTCCCAATCAACCCATACAGAAGTTCCATGTTATGGTCCATCACCACCACCACGTGTACATGTATATGCAGAAATATCAACTCAATGTTACGTTCCGTCGATGCCAGACATACATACCCCCGCTCATCCGACAGAAAGTGGGATTTTTTATAATTTGTTTAGAACTCAATGCACAACTCCTGAGTTAGCTTATGCAGTATTCGATTCGATGTACAACATACAGAGTCGAGATTATATGGAGCCAGGTGGTAGTGGTTCTATTCCACCTATAAATTACAAAGAACAAAACGATCAAATTGAGGATGAACCAGAACAACTTTCAACTCGTTCAAAGACCTTGATGAGTTCGACGAATTCCTAGATGTGGAACTGGAGGTCATTTAGGTGGACATCATTAAAGTCAATTTTGATGTTGTTTTTTATCTTCAAACGTGATGTATTTTTTTTCTTTAATTTAATGTATTTTGTTTCATTTAGGGTTGAATTGTGTTTGTCAAACTTAATTACTTTTGTTGTTTTGTTAAATGTTGATTTGAATTATTCAATAAATAACTAATCAGTTTCAGCAGCGGATAATAATAACACAGCAATTTATACTGGTTCACTGTTAACTAGGCTACGTCTAGTCCCTTCCTCCAGAAAGCCTTTTCACTAATTCAAACTCCTTTGAATTACAACACCACTGACCCTTCAAGTTAGTCTTCCCAAACTGCCTAACAACCCCAAACTTTTGAGGAATAACAACACCTTGACTATACCCGCCAAGTCTTCTCAAACAGCCTGACAACCCCAGCTTTTTGAGGATCAACAACACCTTGACTAAACCATCCAAGTCTTCTCAAACAGCCTGACAACCCCAGACTTTTGAGGAACGATAACAACACCTTGACTCTACAAATCAAGTCTTCTCCTACCAATCTGACAACCCCAGATTGAAAAAGGAATCTACACCACTATCGAGTTATATAATAAAGGTTTGGAACTTTGCAACGTTGCTTCTGGAAAGCTGTTTGCTGCACTTATTCTTGCACTATTTTATTGCTTCTGGAAAGCTGATTGTTGCAGTGTATTTCTCTCTCGAAAACACTTAGAAAATATTGTTCTTGCACATTTGTGTTTCTCTCTTTTGAACATTCAGATAACGTTCAATTTTAAGCTTGAGTTCTTGCAGTTTTCGATGCTCTAATCTTCAGCATTAAGTCTCTATTTATATTTGAACTTTAGGACTTCACTGATGCTTTACTTCTGGAGTGTATTTCGATTAATCTGTTTTGAGAATATTATGGACTAGTTTGCTCATATTCTGTTTTGAGTCTTTTGCTCACTGATGCATTACTTCTGGAGTGTATTTCGATTAATCTTTTTTGAGCATTTTGCTCCACTTCTGTTTTGAGCATACTTTTAGCTAGATTCTGTTTCTTGAGTCTTTTTGTCCAATTTTATTTTAAGCATTTTTCTCAAATTCTGTTTTGAGCATTTTTTTCTCAAATTCTATTTTGAGCATATTTCTCAAATTCTGTTTTGAGCATTTTTCTCAGATTCTATTTTGAGCATTTTTCTCAGATTCTGTTTTGAGCATATTTCTCTGACAGATTCCTCTGGAGATATCCTCTGGTGACATCATCCTCTGATTTCTGCTTCTGGCGACGTCATCTTCTGATGACATCCTCTGGTGACATCATCCTCTGATTTCTACTTCTGTTGACGTCATCTTCTAGTGACATCCTCTGGTGATGTCATCCTCAGATTTATGCTTTTGGTGACGTCATCTTCTGGTGACATCCTCTGGTGACGGCATCATCCGATTTCTACTTCTAGTGATGTCATCTTCTGCTGACATCCTCTGGTGACGTCATCATCTGATTTCTAATTCTGGTGACGTCATCTTCTGGTGACATCCTCTTGTGACGTCATTTTTTGGTGACATCCTCTAGTGACGTAATTCTCTGATTTCTGCTTCTGGTGACTTCCTCTTCTGGTGACATCCTCTAATGATGTCATCCTCTGATTTCTTCTTCTGGTGACATCCTCTAGTGACGTCGTCCTCTGATTTCTGCTTCTGGTGATGTCATCTTCTGGTGACATCCTTTGGTTGCTTCCTCTAGATGTATCTTCTGATGGTGTTTTATAAAATAATTCCAAGTACAAAATAAGATTACATGGATTGCTTTTGTAAACATTAAAATCCTAAGTACTTAGAACAAACTTGGTTCCTACAATCTCCTCCTTTTTGATGATGACAAAAGCTTCACTTATTTTGTTAACTTATAACTTATTTAAAAAGACTTTGAAAAACTTGAAAAAAATCGAAGTACTTGAAATACTCCCCCTCAGACCAATCTCTCCCCCTAAGTCTAATAATTACTTTTTTCCTCTCCTTTTCAACTCCTTCTTAAATCACTATTTCTTTTCTTCTCTTCTTATCTCATTTTCAACTCCTTCTTTATTCTCTCTTTCTTGTCTCTCTTCACATTTCCTCTCCTTTTCAACTCCTACTTTTTTCACTCTTTATTTTTCTCTCTCCCTATTTCCTGTCCTTTTCAACTCCTTCTCTTTTCATCTCTTTCTTTTTCACTCCTCCTTTCTTTTTTTTTATCTCTCTTTTTCTACTTATTTCTCCTTTTTCTCTCTCTCCCCCTTTTGTCATTAGCCAAAAAGAGGTCCTACTATTTTTGTATTTTTGTTTTTCTCTTTACACAGTATAGAAAGTAAAATTACAAGAAAATTAAAAGCTCCTAAGATGACTACTCTAGCTAGTCAGATATGAAGATAATGTTGAGATGCTTCTTGATGAACTCGAACCTATCTTCAGGTAATGCTTTAGTGAAGATATCAGCCCATTGATGATCAGTGTCCACCAACTGGATGCTTAAAGTCCCTTTTTGAACATGGTCCCTAATGAAATGATGTTTTATTTCAATGTGTTTGGCTCTAGAGTGTAATATAGGGTTCTTGGTTAGGTTTATGGCTGAAGTGTACAAAACAAAGGGATATTAGTTTCAAAGATGTTGTAATCTTCAAGTTGATGCTTCATCTAGATTAATTGGGTGCTGCATCCTGCTGCTGATATATACACAGCTTCAGCTGTTGACATGGCAATGGTGCCCTGTCTTTTGCTTGACCAAGAGATCAAATTATCACCTAAGAAAGTGCAGTTGCCGCTTGTACTTTTCCTTTCCAGCTCTGTATGTTTTCTAGTATACCATTTGGCTGGTTTCATCTTTCTGAAGTGAACAGGTTGGGTGCATGGGGGTGGCCATAGGCTTACATTCACTCATTTTGAACTTTTTAAGAAGTTATTTAGCGTATTTAGATTGGTGAATGAGTATACCTGATTTACCTTGAATGTGAAGTTGCCACTTGTACTTTTCCTTTCCAACTTGTCTCCAGCATAGTCAGAATCACAAAAACCTCTTAGTTTGTAGGTGGGGGTTTTCTAGTATAACAAGGTAAGGTTGGTGGTTCCTATAAGGTATCTCAAGATTCTTTTGACAGTAGTTAAATGGGACTCCCTAGGGTGAGCTTGAAAACGGGCACAAACACAAACACTAAACAAAATGTCAGGTCTAGAAGCAGTTAGCTTCAGCTGTTGACTGTATCCTTGAGCTACAAGTCTGGCTTTGTTCCTTACCACTTCACCTTTTTCACTGAGTTTATTCCTGAACACCCATTTGGTTCCAATAATGTTTTTGTTTTGTCTGGATACCAGATCCCAAACACCATTCCTTTGAAATTCATTCAGCTCTTCTTGCATTGCAAGTATCCAACCTTCCTCTGCCAAAGCTTCATCAACATTGCTTGGTTCATTGTTGAGAGTAAACCAAACAAACTGGTTTCTCTACTTGTCTTCAGAGTCAACATGTTTTTCTTCCTTGCTTTCATCTGTATCTTTCTCAAGTTCTACTGCTGGTCCAGCTTCTGGTTCCTGTGCCTCTGGTTCACCTGTCATTTCCTTATCTTGCTTTGACTTTTCAGGTCAAGCTATTTGTCATATAACATAATACAACTTAAATAATTTAAAATTGAAATTAATACAACCAGAACATCAGTTCTACTTCTGGTGATCTCTGCTTGTTTTTGAAACCACTGGAATGTTGTTTCTGCTGAAGTGTTCATATTATATGGATCACTTGATTCCTCTAAAAATTTGAAAACCTGCAAAATTCTTATCCAGCTTTGATTTTTAAGATCAAGCTTCTTGTTATTATGAATCCTCTTGATCAAGTTGTACTGATTCTGTGATGGTTTCTGTTTGGTTTAATGCATTAATGTTGTTTTGTTTGTGTTTGGGAAAGCTGGAAAATGTTTTGCATGTTATTTTGAAGATGATCAAAATGCATGTTCATAAAACTGTTTTGAATGTTGTTATAAAATGCAAGAAATGCATTATGTGGATGTTTGATAATGCGTGATGTTGCAGTTTTAACGGAATACATCAGTGTTGTTTTTGTTGTGTGAGAAAACTGGAAATTTCTCTGCATGTTGTTTTGAGAATGCTCAAAATGTAAACGTTTGGAAATGCATGTTCTGTTTTGAGTTTGATATTCTGTTTGGGTGATTTAAGCAAAACTGTGATGTTGTTTTTGGTGTTGGTGATTCTGGTTCTGTTATGGTGAAATGGTCTGGTGTTGATGATCCTGTTTTTATGTCATGTTGATGAAAATCTGGTGTTGCTGATGTTTTCAAAAGAGAAGGATTTAAAATGATGAAAATGCTTTTTTGGAAAATCTATATTGATGAAAAATGTCTGAGTTTTGTGGTTTGCAAAAGAGTGGTAAAACTGTTTTGGGGTTGTTGGTTTTCCAAAGGAAAAAGTTTGAAAATGTGTTGAAGTCTCAAGAAAATTTCACTGAATTCGAAGGTGTATTCGAATACAGCATGAGTGTATTCGAATACAGCCTGCCAAGCTTCTGTTTTACTCAAGTTTTCGAACTTGTATTCGAATACAGAGGAAGGATTTTTGCTTCTGACTTAGCATCTGTATTCGACTACGACTCTCTCATATTCGAATACATAAGTGAAATTTTAACACTGTATTCGCATCTATATTCGACTACGACAGTCTCGTATTCGAATACAGGATGCTAACTTTCACAATTTTTGCTTCGGGTTTTTCCCAGAAACTTAAGTTTTAGCTTATGTATTCGAATACAAGGAATACAGAAGCTGTATTCAAATACAGATTCGTGTTTTCCAGAAAATCAAGTTTTAAGCACTGTCATGTGAATCTTAAAGTGTTGAGAAACTTTGGAAAGGTTTGAAATGATTTAAAATGGAGTTTTGAAATAGTTTTGCAAAGGAGATGATGAAGTTCTTGAAAACCTTAAATGATGTTGGGAAAATGCTGAATTTACACTATTTTGTCTTCTGTATTCGACTACAGGTATGCTGTATTCGAATACAGAGTGCTGAAATTTCAGTTTTAGGCTTCTATATTCGAATACAAGGGAGTTGTATTTGAATACAGATTCGTGTTTTTTAGAAAATCAGAGTTTTAAACATTGTTTTATAATCCCTAAGTGTTGGGGAATATTGGGAAGGGTTGTGATGAATTAAAATGGAATTTTTGTGATAGTTTGAAGTGGTGGTGATGAAATTTTTGAGACTTCACTGATGTTGTGAAAAATGTTGTTTTGTGCACTAGGACTGCCTCTGTATTCGAATACCAGGGAGCTGTATTCGAATACAGAGTGTTAATTTTGCACTGTTTTGGCTTCTATATTCGAATACAGAGGAGCTGTATTCGAATACAGATTCGTATTTTCCAGAAATCTCAGTTTTAAACATTGTTTTATGAATTTTAAGAGTTTGGGAAAACAGAGGGAAGATTTTTTATGAATAAGAATGGAGTTTTAAGATGATGCGAAGTTGAAATGATGAGATGTTTGAATATTTGATTTATGATGTGATGATAATGAAATTTGTGGTGTTGAGATGTTTTGAGAAATGGAGGAAAGGCATGAATTTTACTGATGTTGCATACTGTTTGCATAGTCAGGTGGTACCCGCGATGGGCCACAGAGTAATGCGTAAATGTGCTGATCTGTTGAGCGATTGCACGAGTACTAGTCTGTTGAGAGACTGCACTGGTACTGGTCTATTGAGCGACTGTACCCTGAAATGCGCAAAAATGTGCTGATCTGTTGAGCGATTGCACGAGTGCTGGTCTGTTGAGCGATTGTACCTTGGTATATGTCAAACGTGCTGGTCTGTTGAGCGACTGCACGAGTGCTGGTCTGTTGAGCGACTGCACTGGTGCTGATCTGTTGAGCGACTGCACCTTGGTAATTCCAAGTTGAATACTTGAGCATATACATATTGCATCGGGGTGATTGACCGGTGGGTCACGATTTTGTTATATGTTGATGATTGGAAATTGTTGTGTATAAGTACTTTATAAAATCAGAATTTCTGATAAATGATTGTGATTGCTGAAGTGTTGGCTGTACTTACAACTTGTTTTCCATATTAATTGGTTGCTGTTTTGATAAAGCATACATGTCATGAAATTTCAAAATGAGCATCTTTATTTATCATCATTATTATATGATATGCCATGGATGAATTTGTTTCTGTGATGAATGCTATGTGTTATGTGTTAATTTTGGTCGGTGACCCTTTACTATTATTGTGGAATTTGGGCTTTGCCCTCAGATGAACCCCAAACTCGTCCCACCGACGGTTACACTAACGACGGAGACGTCGTTAGTTTTCCTTGATATTCGCATACGGAATATTTGTGGACAACACATAGGGACGGACAGCTGGCTGAAGACGAGACTTGTAGAGGATACGGCGGAGACCGTCCTACTGTAGCTTAGTGCATGATCAGTTAGAGTTGATGTATATGATTTTGAGGTGGAAAATGTATTTTGTATTAATTTGGAAATTATCGTACCACTTTTCCGCTAACACATTCCGCACTCTGATATTTTCTTTTGGGATTATGACACTAATTTTTTGAAATGTATTAATATTTATTATTAATTTCCAGAGTTAAGTACTTAGTGATGTTACGATGAAATTATTTAATTACGTTCATCGATTAAATTACGTCGTACCATTTTATGAAATGAATTAAAGAAAATATTATTTCAATTCCTTTAAAGTAATAATTTGGAAAATCATTTTAATTATTTATTTTAAAAAAAAATAAATAAAAAATACACTCGCGCTATGTTTTAAACTCGGGGTGTTACAATAAACAAAGGTGTCTATGACTTGAACCTTTGCGTAGCGAGTAAGATTCTGATTTAACAAGATTGACTCGTAGTCTTGAACTCTATCTCTGACATCAAACCCACACACAACCTTTTCATTAGGTGTATTCTAAAAAGCACGTGCATTTATGGCCCTACACGTCTATCCCAGTATAGTGAACGCTCTCGGAATTTTTGCCTCGAAATTCCATAGGAAACGGCCTCATTTCCACATTCACATAGGTGAGTCTATCAAGAGTACTCTTGTAGCTAGGTACTCCCTCCATATAGAGTATAGATCTCATTAAGAGTTTCTATTATCTCAGCCTTCCATCGCTTCAGGAATAATGCTTCTGTTAAATATAATAACATGTTCATCTCATATCACTATGACTTGTTATTACTCATTGAACCTATGCTTCAGTCTTTTAGGTCGGGTTCCCATCATGAGTGACTCATTTATCTATAGGCAATAGTCCCATCCTTTTGGATGTATTTATGACTTTCCCTATAGCCAATCCTTTCGTCAAAGGATCTGCTAAATTATCATCAGTGCGTACATGATCCATTATTACAGCTCCTTTAGTAAGTAATTCTCTAACTGTGTTGTGTTTACAACGTATTTGTCGTCTCTTACCGTTGTAATACGATTCTCAATTTTTGCAATAGCCGCGGTACTATCGCAGTGGATCAACACAACTTGCATACGTTTTTTCCCACAAAGGGATCTCAGCCAGCAAGCATCTCAACCAGCTCGCTTCTTTACTAGCTGTTGCTAGTGCTATCATCTCAGACTCCATAGTGGATTGAGCTAGTATCGTCTGTTTCTTCGATTTCCAAGATACAACACCACCTGCTATATTAAAAATATAGCCACTGGTTGCTTTGGAGTCATCTGATAAGGTGTTCCAATCAACATCACTGCATCCTTCAAGTACGGCAGGAAATCTTTGATAATGTAATCCTAGATTCATGGTCCTTTTCAGGTATCTCATGACACTTTTGATAGCGTGCCAATGCTCCATACTAGGTCTACTGGTAAACCTGCATAGTAGTCCCATGACTTAGGCAATGTCGGGTCTAGTACAATCAGTGGCATACCAGAGGCTGCCAATGATGCTCGTATATTCAGTTTGTCTAACACCTTCACCAGTGTTCTTAAAAAGTTTCATACTTGGATCATATGGTGTGCAAGTAGGTTTACAGTCAAAGTATTTATATTTCTTTAGGATCTTTTCAATATAATGACACTAATCTAAAGAAATTCTCTTTTCTGACCTAGTAATCTTGATTCCTAATATTACATCCGCTTCTCCGAGGTCTTTCATATCAAAGTTGTTACTCAACAATGATTTCACAGTATTTACAGCATGGATGTTTGAACCAAATATGAGTAAGTCGGCTACATAGAGACATATGATAGTGGAAATGCCATTTTCAAATTTGTAATAAATACATTTGTCACTTTCAATCACTTTAAACTCATTCGATATAATCAAATTATCAAATTTTTCATGCCATTGCTTAGGAGCTTGTTTAAGACCATACAGAGATTTATCTAACTTACAGACCTTGTTTTCTTGTCCATGAATTACAAAACCTTCAGGTTGTTCCATATAGATTTCTTCTTCCAGATCACCATTTAAAAAAGCTGTTTTAACATCCATTTGGTGTATCAACAAATTATGAATTGCTGCTAGTGAAATGAGTACCCTAATGGATGTTATTCTCGTGACTAGAGAAAAAGTGTCGAAGAAATCTGTATTTTCTCTTTGCCTAAAACCTTTGACTACAAGGCGTGCCTTGTATTTATCAATAGTTCCATCGGGTTTTAGTTTCTTTTGTAAAATTCATTTACAACCTATCGTCTTGCAACCAGGTGGCAAGTCTACTATATGCCAGGTCTTGTTAGATTCTAAGGAATCCATTTCATCGTTTATAGCCTCTTTCCAAAGATCTGCATCCAAAGATGACAAGGCTTCTTTGAGATTTGCAAGATCCTCCTCTAAATTATAGGCCTTATTTTCTGGTCCATAATCTTTAGCAACTCTGACTCTCCTACTCATTCGAGTTTCCAATTTACCTTGTCTGTTGCTTTCAGTGCTTCTTGTCACGGGAGTATGACTTAGTTCGCAACCCCCACTATTACTCAATTTGAACGGGAATTTCTTTTCATAGAAGTCAACATCATTTGACTCTATGATCACTTTCGCATTTAGGTCATAAAACCTATACGCTTTAATGTTTACTGCATACCCAATGAATACACATTCATAGGCTCTACTGGCAAGTTTAATTCGCTTGGGATCGGGGATTCTGACATATGCCAGACAGCCCCATGTTCGAAGATAAGACAAGTTTGGTTGTTTTTTCTTTATTATCTCATAAAGAGATGTTTTGCTTATAGATTTTGGAAGTCTATTTAAAACATAGAAAATAGTCAAAATAATTTCCCCCCACCAATGAGATGCAGCACCAGACTTAAGCATAATAGCAACAACAAGTTCAGTCAGAGACCTATTCTTTCTTTCAGCTTTACCATTCATTTCAGGTGAATAAGGTGTTGGGGTTTCATGTATGATTCCTTGAGTTTTATAAAACTCATTAAATAAACTAGAATCATATTATGTTCCTCTATCACTACGAAACCTCTTAATCTTTTTACTAAATTGATTTTCTATTTCAGTTAAGAAGATCTTAAACATGTCAAGCGCTTCACTTTTATTTTTCATCAGATATACAAAGGTATAGTCAGAACAATCGTCAATAAAAGTAATAAAATAACATTTTCCATTTCGTGTTAATGTCCCATCAAGTTCACATATATCAGAGTGTATTAAATCTAAAGGTTCAGATTCTCTAACAACTGATTTATGTGAACTCATAGTTATTTTAGCTTGACTGCAAAATTCACAATTTTCAAGTTCATTTAAAGATAACTTTGGAATTAAACCTAAGTTACTTAAGTTTGCAATGACACGTTTGTTCACATGACAAAGTCTAGCATGCCAAATATTAAAATCACACAACATGTAAGCAAGAGGAGACATTTTATTCATTTCAACATTTAATTTAAACATGCCATCAGTTGCGTACCCTTTCCCAACAAAAATACCATTTTTAGAAATGGTGTACAAATCTGTCCCTATAACTTGATTAAACCCATCCTTATTAAGAAGATAACCAGAAACTAAATTCTTCCTTATTTCTGGAGTGTGCATGACATCCTTCAGAATTAAGGTTTTTCTAGATGTGAATATTAATTCTACATCTCCTATACCAGCAACATTCATGGTGTGGGAATCTCCCAACATCACTTTCTTATCTTCAGCAGTAGTGTATGTTTTGAACATAGCACGGTCATAACAGACGTGACGAGAGGCGCCAATGTCTATCCACCATCCATCTGATCCACTAACAAGGTTGATTTCAGTAATCATAGCAATGAATTGCTCTTCTGTCAACTTAGCCTATTGAATAGGGTTTGGCTTGTTCCTACACTTGCGTGCCATATGCCCTTCTTTCCCACAATTATAGCAGAGAAAGGGTGCATTTCTAGGAGGTGGTTGCTGCTGCTTTGTATTTGGGACCTTTGGAAGGTTCCCATTCTTGTTGTTGTTTCTGCGATTCTGATTCTAAAGTTGTTTGCTGTTTGGCTTCAGAACTTCTCCAATGAACTTCTTCTTTTTGTTATTGGTAACAAGAAGAACTTTTTCTTTTTGGTCTTGTTTACGGGATTCTTCCTCAATTCTGAGGAGGGTTATCAGACTTTCAAGAGAGAACTCTTTTGTTTTATGCCGGAGAGAATTTTTAAAATCTTTCCATGCAGGGGGCAGTTTGTCAATTATAACAGCAATTTGAAACTATTCATCGAGGGACATACCTTCAAAGACGATCTCATGAGCTATTTTCTGGATTTCATGGGATTGAGCTTCCACTAATCAGTCATCTGTCATTTGATATTTGAGGTAGCGGCTAACAGCATACTTCTTGGCTCCAGCTTGCTCAGTATCATATTTCTTATTTAGAGCATCCCAAACCAGTTTAGCAGTATCGCTGGAACTATAGTAATCATATAGATCATCAGCAAGTCCATTCAGAATATAATTCTTACATAAGTAATCATTATTATTCCATTGAGTTCAGCCTACCATCCACAAACAGACGGACAGACTGAGAGAACAAATCAGTCCTTGGAAGATCTATTGAGAGCATGTGTGTTGGATGATAGAGGAAACTGGGATGAAGTGCTGCCATTGATTGAATTCACTTACAACAACAGTTTTCACGAAAGTATTGCAATGGCACCCTATGAGGCTTTATATGGACGCAAGTGTCAGACGCCTTTATGTTGGTATAAGGACGGAGAGAGTATGATTGTTGGACCTGAAATGGTGGAGCAAACTACAAAGAAAATCAAGAGGATACAAGAGAAAATGAAGATTTCACAAGATCGCCAAAAGAGTTATGCGGACAAGCGTCGCAAACCTTTGGAATTTGAGCAGGTTGATCATGTATTTCTACGGGTTACGCCTACAACTGGTGTTGGCAGAGCTATTAAGTCAAGAAAGTTGACTCCGAAATTTATTGGACCATACCAGATTACTGCGCGTATTGGACCATTGGCCTATCGGATTGCTTTACCTCCAATACTGTCCAATATTCACGACGTATTTCATGTATCGCAGTTAAGGAAATACATTGCAGACCTGTCACATGTGATCGAGCCAGATACAATTCAGCTGAGGGACAACCTGTCTTTTGAAGTATTGCCATTAAGGATGGAAGACACGAAGATTAAACAGTTGAGGAACAAAGAAGTCCCACTAATCAAGGTGATTTGGAATCCGACTACTAGAGACGCGACTTGGGAACTAGAGAGTAAGATGAGGGAGCAATAACCTCAGTTGTTTACTGATATGTAGTTTCGAGGACGAAACTAATTTAAGGGGGGAGAAATGTAAGACCCTTAATTTTTAATTAAAATTATGGAATTAATTTTAATTGTGTTTTTGGGGATATTTGTAAAATATTTAATATATGTATGTTTGAGTGAATATATATATATATATATATATATATATATATATATATATAAATATTTATTTTTGAACAATGAAATAAAAATTATTGGATGAATATTAAATTAATTTAATTACGAGTAATTAAATTAATTGGGCAGTTAATTGAGGATTAGTGGCTAATTACATGCAATTAAGTGCTGAAGGAGCCAACATTATTTTAATATTATTTTTGGGTGAGGTGGCACCACAAAAGCCTATAAATAGGAGTGAGCATGATGGTGAAATCAGAACACCATCCCTCCTTCCTCACTGCCCATACTGCATGTAATAGTAACTCATTTTTCCCTCCCATTCTGTCTCTGTTTTCTGCATTCCCATTTCCAGTCACGATTATAAAAGAAGAAGAGAGGGAACTCTTCAAAGCATCATTACTGGAACATCCAAACACTGAAACACCAAAACCCCAGTACAAAAGTTAATCCCCATACCATTACGGAGTTAAAGAACCCAGTTTCGCAGCAGAAAACGCCAGTTGCAGTTTCACCATTTTGACGCACACACTTGAGCAGAAGTAGAACACGCTACAAGGGTAAGGGCACCTTCTACTTTCTAGTTGCATTAGGGCTGTAAGTGCATAATTTTCATGGCATTACTAGTGTTTTCATGACTTTTTTGAAAGAAATGGAAAAAAATGCATTTTTGACGTTTTAAAAGCTCTGTGATGATTTCTGTTTTGAGCTGAATGCACCGAGGATGTGCTGTTTATGTGGAAAAGTGGAAAATGTCTTGAATATTATTTCAAACATGATTTAAAAATGCATGTTCATAAAACTGTTTTGAAATGCAAAAATGCATTCAGTTTGTGTGTTGCTATTGTGATGTTGCATGTTATTCTGATGTGTTGTGAAAGTTGAAATGCTTGCATGTTCTTTTGATGTGTTGTGAAAGTTGAAATGCTTGCATGTTCTTCTGATGTGTTGTGAAAATTGAAATGCTTGCATGTACTTCTGATATGTGTGAAAGCTGAAATGCTGTGTGTCATTCTGTTGGTTTGAAGATCTAGATGATTATGATGATTGATCATTCTGTTTCTGTTTCTGGATGATTTGGTGTTGATGATTCTGATTCTGTTTCTTTTTGAGTGATTCTAGTAATGTTGATGATTTAAGAAGAAAAAGGGATTTTGAATGAGGATAGTATTGTCTGGAAAAGTGCTGAATCTGTTTTTGGTTGTCTTTTAAAAAGGAAACAGTTTTGAAAGGTGTTGAATTTCACTGGTTTTCGAAGGTGTATTCGAATACAACATGTGTGTATTCGACTACAACCTGTAAAGGTTCTGTTTTACTGAAGTTTTCAAACTTGTATTCGAATACAGAGAAAGGATTTTTGCTTCTGACTTGACATCTGTATTCGACTATGACCATGTCATATTCGAATACAGAAGTGGGATTTTAACATTGTATTCGCATATGTATTCGACTACAGGCATGCTGTATTCGAATAAAGAATGCAAATTTTCACTTGTTTCAATTTTTGTCTTCGAATACAGTGGGTCTGTATTCGAATACAGATTCGTGTTTTTTCCAGAAGCACTGTTTTTAGCTTCTGTATTCGAATACAAGGAACCTGTATTCGAATACAGATTCGTGTTTTCCAGAAAATCAAGTTTTAAACACTGTAATATGCATTTTAAAGTGTTGGGAAACTTTGAGAAGGGTTAAAGTGATTTTAAAAGGAGGTCTTGAAATATTTTGAAGAGGAGAGGATGAAGTATTGAAAACCTTTAAGGAACTGGAAGAAAAGATTGAATCTTTCAAGGTTGTCTTCTGTATTCGACTACATGCATGCTGTATTCGAATACAGAATGTTAAAATTACAGTTTCATGCTTCTGTATTCGAATACAAGGGGTCTGTATTTGTATACAGATTCGAGTTTCCAGAAATTCCAAGTTTTCAAGAGTGTTTGTAAACCCTGAGTGTTTGGGGAATGTTGGGACTGTTGTGGTGAATTAAAAAGGAATTTTTGGTGACGTTTTGAAGTTGTAAAGATGAAGTTTTGAGACTTTACTGATGTAGTGAAAGATGAGGTTGTGTGTACTAAGACTGCCTCTGTATTCGAATACCAGAGGGCTGTATTCGAATACAGAGTGTCATTCTGCACTATTTTTAGCTTCTGTATTTGAATACAGATTCGTAAAATTCCAGAAATCCTCAGTTTTAAACTCTGTGATTGAATTTTTAAGAGTCTGGGAAAAACCTTTCAAAGTATTAATGAATAATGGATGATGTCAATTCTGACTGTGCTGAAATATTCTAAACATGATGAGAAGCATGAATTTTCTGATTTTGCATTCTGTTCTAGAGAAGTGAAACACTGCATATTCATGCATTGCATAGTCAAGTGGTACCCGCGATGGGCCACAGAGTAATTCGAAACCACGTGCTGATCTGTTGAGCGATTGCACGAGTGCTGGACTGTTGAGCGTCTGCACTAGGTACTGATCTGTTGAGCGATTGTACTTTGGTATATAAGTGCTGGACTGTTGAGCGTCTGCACTGGTACTGGACTGTTGAGCGTCTGTACCCTTAAATGCGCAGCCACGTGCTGATCTGTTGAGCGATTCCACGAGTGCTGGACTGTTGAGCGTCTGCACTAGGTACATATCTGTTGAACGATTGTACCTTGGTTTAAGCCAAACGTGCTGATCTGTTGAGCGACTGCACGAGTGCTGGACTGTTGAGCGTCTGCACTGGGTGCTGATCAGTTGAGCGATTGCACCTTGGTCTTGAGGGCCGTTAAAGTCAAACATAATGTGCTGGTCTGTTGAGCGACTGCACCTTGGTGATTCCAAGAAAATTGTATACATGAGCATATACATATTGCATTGAGGTATTGACCGGTGGGTCACGTTTAATTATATGATGAATGAGTGGAAAATTGAATATGAGTGATTACTGTCCAGAATTTGAAAATCTGATTTAATGATTGTGTTTGCTGAAGTGTTGTTTGTACTTACCACATACTTCATAATAGTTGACTGCTGTTTTGAAAAGGCATGCATGTCATTAATTTTCAAATGAGCATTATTATTTTCCTCATCATCATATGTTATACCATGATTATAATCGTTGCTGTGCAATATATGCTATGTGAATATTTGTTAATTTCGGTCGGTGACCCTTGCTATTATATTGTGGACTTTGGGCTTTGCCCTCAGATGCCCCCCAAACCCATGCCACCCGTGGGTACCCGAACGACGGAAACGTCGTTGAACTTCCTTGATCGTTATTCGCGCACTGCTTGGGAATTCGACCCCATCTCAAGCAGGGCGACTTACACGGGGTGGTTGGAGCGGACGAGGAGGACTGACGACGTAGAGGATTTTGTGGAGCGCACGCATGCGAGTATAGATTTTCCCATGCCTTCCCGTCTAGTATTGGAGGCGCACGGAATTTTCGACGATGCTGAGGAGTCCGCGAGAGGGGTTGAGACGGAGGCCACCGTAGGGGTGGTGACTCCCAACCCGATTGTTGGAGAAGATGTACATGTGTTTGAGGCAGAAGGGAAGAATGATGAGCCGAGGCCAGTAGCCGTTGAGACTCTGGGTCCGTCCAGGATCTCCGAGGATTGTTATGAGATTCCGGCGCCGCCGAAGCGACCGAGACTTGTTATTGATCTGACTTCTGAGGAGACCGACCCCACTCTAGATGATGAGGAGGAGGTCACGTCGAGGCGAGCAGAAGATTCGGAGAGGACTTGCTTGGGATGCGGAGGAAATCCGTGCTACTGTAGCTTTAGCGCATGATCAGTTAGACTTGATGTATTAGGATTTGAGCTCGATATGTATTTTGTTTTTATTTTGAAAAACAATTGTTGTACTATTTAATTTCGCACTCTGATATTGACTTTTGGGAATATTATGACATTATTATCTTCCAAAAATGTTTTATTGTTTATCATAAATTTTCAGAATTAAGTAATTATTTTAATTCCTTTCGAATTAATTTTGGAAAATTCATTTTAAATATTTATTTGAAGAAAAAATGCACCCGCGCTTTGTTTTAAACTCGGGGTGTTACACTTTTTGTGTAAATTACAACTGAGCAGAACCCTCTATTTATAGAGGAGATTTGCTACTGAATATGAGGGATTTCGTGATCCATCACACCAGGCTCACACTAAAAACGTGCCTCATTTTTCTAGATTAGGTTGACTCCGAAATTTTCAAGGTTTTGACCCAGTACTTGGCCACAAAACAACCGGGAACCAAGGTAGGGTTTTGACCAAAACTGAACTGTGCGAAATACAGGGAATGAATAACAGGATCAGAAATAAAGTGTTGACTCGGTGGAGGGCCAATTAAGTAAAAACGCAAGCATTCCTTTTTTCATAAAATAAATATTAATTTTGAATTTTCTTATTTCTAAAAAATAATAATTCACCACCCAGGCCCAAGTGTCATACCTCCATCTTATAAACACTACTAGAATGTGTAATCCCTCGTATGTGGGACTTCTAATTTTTCAATTCACAAACTAGCTCTATTGTTCCTCATTTCCAACATTCCTTGATCAAATTCGAGCTGTATTTGTCCAAATTCTCTTGCAAAAATAACTTGGCCAATCGGGTTTAAGCTTTATGCTTGATCCGAACCTTTTTGCTTTAGATTTGTTCTGAAAATAAATTTGGCCAATCCTGTTCTTGTTTAATTCTGGACCGTATCTTTCTTCCCTCCAAGACTTCAATTTATTTTTGTATCAAATCCCCTTAATACTTTGATCAAATTTCTATCAAAATTAAATCAAGTCTTTTTCGAATTTTAATCAAATCTTCACTGATTTTCATCATGATTAAAATCTAGACCATATAATCCTCTGATCTCGACCAACTCAAGACTATGTAATCTAATCTGCGCCAATTCTGTGATCCTCTGATCTCGGCCAACACTGGATCATGATACTTTAATCTGGACCATTGATTTGGACTTAGTCTGGAGTGAATCTGAATCTGAACATTTACCCTCTGATCTAGACCAAGTCTGGACTGAGTCTGGATTGAATCTGAATAAAATCTGGACTTATGATATTTTAATATGGACCATTGATCTTTTAATCTGGACATTTATCCTCTGATCTGGATCAAGTCTGAACTAAGTCTGGATTAAATCTGGACTAAGTCTTATGTTCTGGACAATCAAATCTTCTGGTCTGAACCAAGTCTGGATTAAGTCTGGATTAAATCTTATATTCACGACCAAGCTATCTTCTGGTCAGGATTAAGTCTGGACCAAGTTTGACTTATGTTTCCTTCTAGTCTAGACCAAGTCTCCCTCTAACAACCTTTCATCTGGTCTGGACTAGGTCTCTTTCTAGACTCTGCTTCCTTCTGATCTGGACCAAGAAAGATATACTCTGATGTTGTTATTTGTCCTTTGATATTTTGCCTTTGATGACATTCTCTGATATCTTCTAGAGGTGTATCATCTAGTGTCATTCTCTGATTTTATTCTCTGGTGTCCTCATCTTCTACTTCTGATTTTATCTTCTAGTGACATCATCTTTTGCCTCGGGCGACGTCATCTTCTGGTGGCATTTTTCATTATTATTCTAAGTCAAAAATAAGATTACATAAAAGTACTTTTGTAAACATCAAAATTCTAAGTATAGAACCAACTTGGTTCCAACAATCTCCCTTTTTTGGTGATGACAAAACCTTGTACATTTTATAACTTATTTTAGTAGGCTCCCCCTCAGATCAAGCTTCTCCCCCTAAGTCTAATGCCTCATACTTTTCGTCTCCTTTTCAAATCCTTCTTTATTTCACTCTTTCTTTTCTCTCTTCTTTTCTCCTCTCCTTTTCAACTCCTTCTTTATTTCACTCTTACTTTTTCACTCTCCTTGTTACCTCTCCTTTTCAACTCTTTCTTTTTTTTACTCTTTCTTTTCAACTTTTTCTCCTTTTCTCTCTTACGTTCTCTCCCCCTTTTTGTCATCAGCCAAAAAGATGTTTTTTTATTTTTTTATACAGAGTACAAAAAAAAATAACAGAAAATAAACGACAAAAAATAAAAATTTAAAAAAGACTACTTGATCTAGTCATATATGGAGATTATGTTGAGATGCTTCTTGATGAACTCAAATCGATCTTCATGCAATGGTTTGGTGAAGATATCAGCCCATTGATGATTTGTGTCTACAAACTAGATGCTTATTGTTCTCTTTTGAACATGGTCTCTGTTAATATGATGCTTGATTTCAATGTGCTTGGCTCTAGAGTGTAGGATAGGGTTCTTGGTTAGGTTTATGGCTGAAGTATTGTCACAGAACAAAGGGATGTTGGTTTCAAAGATGTTGTAGTCTTCCAACTGATGTTTCATCCAGATTAACTGTGAACTGCATCCTGCTGCTGATATGTATTCAGCTTCTGCTGTTGACATGGTAATGGTGCTTTGTCTCATGCTTGACCAAGAAATCAGATTATCACCTAGAAACATACAGTTGCCACTTGTGCTTTTTCTCTTTAATTTGTCTCCAGCACAAAAAACCACTTAGTTTGTAAGATGGGGTTTTCTTGTAAAGCAAGGTAAGATGTGTGGTTCCTTTAAGGTATCGAAGGATTCGTTTGACAGCAGTTAAGTGGGATTCCCTAGGGCCAACTTGAAAACGAGCACAGACACAAACACTAAACAAAATGTCAGGTCTAGAAGCAGTTAGGTAAAGAAGGGATCCAATCATACCTCTGTATGTTTCTGGTCTACCTTTTGGCCGGATTCATCTTTTCTAAGTGAGCAGGTGGGGTGCATGGGGGTGGCCATAGGCTTACAAAGACTCATCTTGAACTTTTTGAGATGTTCTTTAGTGTACTTAGATTGGTGAATGAGTATACCTGTTTTGCCTTGCTGAATCTGAATTCCTAGGAAGAACTTAAGTTCTCCCATCATGCTCATCTGAAACTCTTGCTGCATCAAATCAGAAACTCTTGGCACAAAGTGCCAGTAGTGGATCCAAAGATAATATCATCAACATAAACTTGAATGATTAGAATATCATCTTTAATGGATTTTCTAAACAAAGTGTTATCTATTTGGCCTCTATCAAACTGATTTTTAAGTAAGAAATTGCTAAGTTTTTCATACCATGCCATAGGTGCTTGTTTTAAACCATAAATGATTTTTTAAGTTTAAAAACATGGTTTGGAAAATCAGAACTTTCAAAACCTGGGGGCTGTTTGACATAGACTTCCTCACTTATATAACCATTTAAGAAAGCACTTTTGACATCCATTTGATACAAAGTAATATCATGATTTAAAGCAAAAGAGAGTAGGATACGAATAGCTTCTAACCTGGCCACTAGAGCAAAGGTCTCAGTGTAATCAATGCCTTATTTCTGACTGTATCCTTGTGCACAAGCCTAGCTTTATTCCTGACTACTTCACCTTTTTCATTGAGTTTGTTTCTGAACACCCACTTAGTTCCAATGATATTTTTGTGTGGTCTGGACACCAGATCCCAAACATCATTCCTTTCAAACTCATTCAGCTCTTCTTGCATTACAAGAATCCATCCTTCTTCTGGCAGTGCTTCATCAACAGTAGTTAGTTCAATGGTAGAAAGTAAACCAAACAGACTTGTATCTTTAAGTGATGATCTGGTTTTCAATGGTTCAGCTACGCTTCCAATAATTAGTGTTTCAGGATGTGAAGACTGGTACTTCCACCCATTCTTTCCTTCTAACTGTTCTTCAAGTTCAACATTATCTTCGAATTTGCTTTCATCCTTTTCTTTCTCTGGTTCTGTTGTTTGATCTGCTCCTACTTCTTGTGCTTGTAGTAAACCTGCAATTTCTTCATCTTGCTTTGACTTTTCAGAGTCAAGTTGTTTGTCATCAAACTTAATGTGTATGGACTCCTCCACAGTGTTAGTTTCTTTATTAAACACTCTATAAGCTTTTGATTTCTCAGAGTAACCAATGAAGGTACACTTTTGAGATCTGGAATCAAATTTTGCAAGATTATCCTTAGTGTTTAACATATAACAAATGCAGCCAAACTGTTTGAAATAGGAAATATTAGGTTTCTTACCTTTCCACAGTTCATATGGAGTTTTTTTTAGAATAGACCTGATGTAAACTCTATTCTAGATGTAACATGCAGTGTTGACAGCTTCTGCCCATAGGTAGGTAGCAACATTCATGTCATTCAGCATGGTTCTGGCCATCTCCTGCAGTGACCTGTTCTTCCTTTCAACAACTCCATTTTGTTGAGGTGTTCTGGGGGATGAGAAGTTGTGAGAGATACCATTCTTATCACAAAATTCTTCAAAGTACCTGTTCTTAAACTCACCTCCATGATCACTTCTAATAGTTATGATTTTCAAACCTTTTTCATTCATAACTTTCTTGCAGAAAGAAATAAATACCTTATGGGATTCATCTTTGTTTCTCAGAAACTTTACCCATGTCACCTTGAGTAATCATCAACTATGACAAACCCATACTTCTTACCACTAAGGGATGTAGTTTGAACAAGACCAAACAGATCTAAATGAAGCAGTTCAAGAGGTTGTGAAGTAGAAATACAGTTTTTAGGTTTAAAAGAGTTTTTGGTCTGTTTACCTTTTTGACATGCTTCACACAGAATCTCAGATTTGGTACTTAGTTTGGGGAGACCTCTCACTAGTTGAAGTTTACTTAACTCATAAACCAGCCTAGGGTTTGCATGGCCTAACCTTTAGTGCCAAATCAGATTTTCCTTCCTAACAGATAAAATACACTTAACTTTCTGCTTAACTAGACTAAACAGATCTATCTTATAAATATTATTCTGCCTAACACCAATGAACAAAACAGATCCATCTTTTTGACTAATAGCTGAAGGTGCAAACACGATAAGGGGGTTGAATTGTGTTTGTCAAACTTAATTACTTTTGCTATTTTGTTAAATGTTGATTTGAATTATTCGATATATAACTAATCAGATTCAGCAGCGGATAATAATAACATAATAACACAACAATTTATACTGGTTCACCGTTAACTAGACTACGTCCAGTCCCTTCCTGCAGAAGGCCTTTTCACTAATTCAAACTCCTTTAAATTACAACACCACTGACCCTTCAAGTCAGTCTTCCCAAACAGCCTGACAACCCCAGACTTTTGAGGAACAACAACACCTTGACTATACCCGCCAAGTCTTCTCAAACAGCCTCACAATCCCAGACTTTTGAGGAACAACAACACCTTGACTAAACCAGCCAAGTCTTTTCAAACAGCCTGACAACCCCAGACTTTTGAGGAACAACAACACCTTGACTCTACAAGTCAAGTCTTCTCCTACCAATCTGACAACCCCAGATTGAAAAAGGAATCTACACCATTATCGGGTTATATAATAAAGGTTTGAAACTTTGCAACGTTGCTTCTGGAAAGCTGTTTGTTGCACTTATTCTTGCACTCTTTTATTGCTTCTGGAAAGCTGATTGTTGCACTGTATTTCTCTCTTGAAAACACTTAGAAAATATTGCTCTTGCTCATTTGTGTTTCTCTCTTTTGCACTCTCAGATAACTTTGAATTGAAGCTTAAGTTCTTGTGTTTTTCTATACTCTAATCTTCAGCATTAAGTCTCTATTTATAGTTGAACTTTAGGACTTCACTGATGCTTTACTTTTGAAATGTAATTTGATTAATCTGTTTTGAGAATATTCTGGAGAAGTTTGCTCATATTCTGTTTTGAGTCTTTTGCTCACTGTTGCTTTACTTTTGGAGTGTATTTCGATTAATTTGTTTTGAGCATTTAGCTCCGCTTCTGTTTTCAGCATACTTTTAGCTAGATTATGTTTCTCGAGTCTTTTGCTCCAATTCTGTTTTGAGCATATTTTTAGCTAGATTCTGTTTCTCGAGTCTTTTGCTCCAATTATGTTTTGAGTATTTTTCTCTGACACATTCCTCTAATGATATCCTCTGGTGATCATCCTCTAATTTCTGCTTCTGGTGACGTCATCTTCTGGTGACATCCTCTGGTGACATCATCCTCTGATTTCTGCTTCTGGTGACATCCTATGGTGACGTCATCCTCTGATTTTTGCTTCTGGTAACGTCATCCTCTGATCTATTCTTCTGGTGACATTTTTCATTCTTCTTCTAAGTCAAATATGTTATTTTCATAAAATACATTTGTTAACATCAAAACTTTAATTGCAAGAACCAACTTGGTTTCAACAATCTCCCCCTTTTTGATGATGACAAACAATGTATTTTTTATAATACTTTTTCTTTATTTTGACTTTGACTCCCCCTAATGTTGGAACCAAGTTGGTTCTATACTTAGTTTTGATGTTAACTAAAGTATTTTATGTAAATAGTATTTTGACTTAGAAGAACAAATCAGAAGCTGTGCAAAATCAGAGGATGACACCACTAGAAGATACATCCAGAGGAAGCAACCAGAAGATAGAAATGCCACCAGAAGGTTAGGCCAGATAATGCATCAAGAAGGTACTAGAGGATGCATCCTGAAGGCACCAGAGGATACACCTCCAGAGGATATCAGAGGATGTCATCAAAGATCAAATAACATCATCAGAGGATATTTTTCCTGGCCCAAATCAGAAGGAAGTAGAGTCCAGAAGGAGACCTGGTTCAGACCAGAAGGAAGCTTGTTAGAGGGAGACTTGGTCCAGACTAGAAGGAATCATAAGTTAGACTTGGTCCAGAATTAATCCTAACCAGAAGATGGCCTGGTTGTGAAATAAAAATCAGTCCAGACTTGGTCCAGAGCAGAAGATAACTTGTCCAGAAATAATGACTTGGTCCAGACCAGAAGATAGCATGGTCCAGAGTATAAAACTAAGTCCAGATCAGAATAAATGATTGTCTAGATTTAATCCAGACTTGATCCAGATCAGAAAGTAAATGTCCAGATTAAAATATCATTAGTCCAGATTTAATTCAATCCATACTCAGTCCATAATTGGTCCAGATCAGAGGGAAAATGTTCAGATCAATGGTCCAGATTTAAGCATCTTGGCCCAGTGTTGGCCAAGATCAGAAGATCAGATCATATGGTCCAGTGATTGGCCAAGATTAGAAGATCAGATCATATGGTCTAGTGTTGGCCGAGATTAGAGGATCACAGAATTGGTGCAGATCGGATCATAAAAGTCCAGAGTTGGTCGAAATCAAAAGATCATATGGTCCAGATTTAATCATGATGAAAATCATTGATAACTTGATTTAAAATTCGAAGAAGACTTGATTAAATTTTGATAGAAATTTGATCAAAGTATTAAGGGGATTTGATTAAAACATTACTGAAGACTTGGAGAAATTCGAATGCAATCTAGAGCTTCAAAAGATATGGTTTGCAATTAAAAGAAACAACATTGGTCAACAGAATTTTCAAATGCAATCTGGAGCTAAAAAGATACATTTTGTATTTAAGTGAAACCGGATTGGCCAAGTTATTTTTGCAAGAGAATCTGGACAGATACAGCTCGAATTTGATCATGGAAGAAGCCCTAATTTTCATCTATAAAAGGAGGCTCAAGGCAGAAGACTTAGCATCGAAAATCAGTAAAAGAGTCATACACTTCCTGAAGCAAACACTCAAGTTTTCAGTGAGGTTAATTGTGAGTTTCAGCTTTCTAGAAGCAAGTACTCGCGTTTTTCATTCCCTTGTGGTAAATCTATATTGTTGAAGTAGAGTCTACAATCTGAAGAGTCAGAAGAAGTAGCAGGTGACTTAGCAATTAGATTCAAGGTGTTGTAATTCCTTTTGCAATCTGGCGAGGTCAGATTGGTAGGAGAAGACTTGACTTGTGAAGTCAAGGTGCTGTGTTCCTCAAAAGTTTAGGATTGTTTGACTATTTGGGAAGACTAACTTGGAGGGTCAGTAGTGTTGTTGTAATTCAAAGGTTTTGAATTAGTGAAAAAATCCTTTGAGGTGAAGGGACTGGATGTAGCCTAGCTAACGGTGAACCAGGATAAATCCTTGTGTTATTTCTTTTTATCCGCTGCTAACTCTACTTGATTATATTTTAGATTTCAAATAATCATCAAAAACAGAAAAAGAATTCAAGTAGTACAAACACAATTCAACCCCCCTTCTCATGTTTGCACCTTCACCTAAGACTAAGCTTCATTTTATATTTTCTCCCCCTAAGTCTAATGCCCATATATCATATCAAATACATCATACATCATTTTCTCCTCTTTTCAAAAGCATCATCTTTTCCCTCGGATATTTTATCAAATATTACATCTTCTCCCCCTTTGTCATCAGACAAAAAGGATTGAACGAAGAAAAGAGATCCTCTATTTTTTTTTTAATTATAAAAGTACACGAAAAATAAAATAACATACAAAAAATTAAACTAAGCTATTAGGTTAGGGATGAAGATAAGATTAAGGTTTTTCTTGATGAATTCAAACCTATCTTTAGGTAGTGGTTTAGTGAATATGTCAGCCCATTGATGATCAGTGTCTACAAATTGAATGTTAAGTACCCCTTTTTGAACATAATCTCTAATGAAGTGGTGTTTGATCTCTATGTGTTTGGCTCTAGAATGTAGTATAGGGTTTTTGGTTAGGTTGATGACTGAAGTGTTGTCACAGTATAAAGGGATGTTTGTTCCATGATTTTGTAGTCTTCCAGCTGATGTTTCATCCAAATGAGTTGGGAGCTGCATCAGGCTGCTGAAATGTATTCAACTTCTGCTGTTGACATGGAAATGGTGCGTTGTCTCTTGCTTGTCCAGGATATTAAATTTTCTCCTAAGAATGTGGAGTTTTCACTTGTACTCTTTCTTTCGAGTTTATCTCCAGTATAATCAGAGTCACAGTATCCACTCAGTTTGTATGTAGGAGTTTTCTTGTAGAACAAGATGAGGTTGGTAGTTCCTTTTAGGTATCTAATGATTCTCTTAACGATAGTAAAATGGGATTTCCTAGGGTCAGACTGAAATCTAGCACATACGCATACACTAAATATGATATCATGTCTCGAAGCAGTGAGATAGAGTAGAGATTCTATCATTCCTCTATAGGATTTTTAATCAACTTTTTGTCCTGAGTCATCGTTTTCAAGTGAGCAGGTAGGATGCATTAGAGTAGCCATAGATTTTCATTCACTCATCTTAAACTTCTTGAGAAGCTCTTTTGTATATTTTGAATGTATATACCTTTTTGACTTTGCTGAATTTGTATTCCTAGGAAGAACTTAAGTTCTCCCATCATGCTTATTTGAAATTCCTGCTGCATCAATTTAGAAAATTCTGGCCACTGCAGCAAAAGTCTCAGTGTAGTCAATATCTTCTTGCTGACTGTAGCCTTGTGCAACAAGTCAAGCCTTGTTTCTGACAACTTCTCCTTTTTCATTCAGCTTGTTTCTGAAAACCACTTAGTTCCAATAATGTTCTTTTCTAGTCTTGGAACTAAATCCTAAACATCATTCCTTTCAAATTCATTTAACTCCTCTTACATGGCAAGAATCCATCCATCTTCCCTTAGTGCTTCGTCAACAAAAATAGACTCAATAGATGAGAGTAAACCAAACAAACTGATTTCTTTAAGTGATGATTTGATCCTTAAGAGATCACTTGCACTCCCAATGATTAGCATTTCGGGATGTGAAGATTTGTATTTGCATCCATCTTTCTTCTGACTTATCTTCAGATTCATCCTCTGAAGATTTGTCGTATGCTTGCTAGTAGCTTCTGCTTTTTCAAGTTCTTTTGCATGCATCAACTTCTGGTTCTGGTCGATGTGTATCAGCTTCTGGTTCTAGTAGATCTGCATCAACTTCCTCTGGTTCTGGTAAACCAGCTTCGGTTTCCTCTGGTTCTGGTTGACCTGCATCAACTTCATCTTGCTTTGACTTTTCAGATCAAGCTATTTGTCATATAACATAATACAAATCAAATAATTTACAAATGAACTCAATACAGCCAAATCATTAATTCTGCTTCTGGTGGTTTATGCTTGTTTTTGAAACCACTGAAATACTGTTTCTATTGAAGTGTTCACATCACGTGAATCACTTGGTTCCTTTGATAGTTTGAAAACCTGCAGAATACTTATCTAGCTTTGATTTTTAAGATCAAGCTTCTTGTTATCACATTAAACATAAATATCAAACAATAATAGTATTTACAACAAGATGTAACCTCTATGTCAACAGTTTCAGTTTTACTCTGAAAAATCCTCTTGTTTCTAATTTTCAGATTCTGAATATGTATGTTTTTTGATTAGATGGTTTGGATGAAGGGATTTGAATTCCCTTCCTGGTTTGTAGTCTTGATGAATTTTACTGGAGTGTTTGAAGAACTCTCCTGATTCTGATTCTTCTTTTTCTGCTAATATATCAGGTTGCTCTGATAATTCTGGAACTGATGATAATTCTGATTCTTTTGGTTCTGGAACTGATGGTAATTCTGATTCTTCTGGTAGTTCCAGGTTTGTTGATATGAGTGATTTCTCTGTCTGTTCTGATTTATGTCATATGTGTGATTTTTTGGATATTTCCTGTTCCTCATATGATTCTGGTTCTAGTTCTGATAGTTATTGTGTTGACCAGTTCTTCTTCTACAATAGACCTTTTTCCCTTCATATATTGCCAGCATCCATTGACCAGGCACCATGACTGGTGTTTCACTTTGGTTGCTCAGAAGATCTGCAACATAAACAATTTTATCTTTTGGTACCCAAATCTGGTTGGGTCCAGGTTTGTTAGTCTTAAAAAATTTCTTGTTTTTCCTTTTATTTAGCATAGGACATGGCACTTTGGAATTCTTTTTTTGTTTTTGATGATTATTTGAAATCTGAAATATAATCAAGTAGAGTTAGCAGCGAACAAACTAAAATAAACAACACAAGCATTTATCTTGGTTCACCATTAACTAGGCTACATCTAATCCCTTCAACTTGAAGGATTTTTCCACTAATTCAAAACCTTTGAATTACAATAGTACTACTGACCTTCCAAGTCAGTCTTCCCAAATAGTCTAAGAATCCTAGACTTTTGAGGAACACAGCACCTTGACTTCTCAAGTCAAGTCTTCTCCTACCAATCTGACAACCCCAGATTGCAGAAGGAATTACAACACCTTGAATCTAATTGCTAAGTTACCTACTACTTCTTCTGACTCTTCAGATTGTAGACTCTACTTCAACAATATAGATTTAACACAAGGGAACGAAAAACACGAGTACTTGCTTCTGGAAAGCTGAAACTCACAATTAACTTCATTGAAAACTCGAGTGTTTGCTTCTGGAAGTGTATGACTCTTTTACTCATTTTTGATACTAAGTCTTTTGTCTTGATAACATCCTCTGATATTCTCTGGAGTTGTATCCTCTGGTGCCTTCAGGATGCATTTTCTGGTTGAACCTTCTGGTGGCATTTCTATCTTCTGATTGTTTCCTCTGGATGTATCTTCTGGTGGTGTCATCCTCTGATTTTGCACAGCTTCTAATTTGTTCTTCTAAGTCAAAATAATATTTACATAAAATATTTTTGTTCACATCAAAATTCTAAGTGTAGAACCAACTTGGTTCCAACAAACTCCCCCTTTTTGATGATGACATAACCTTGTATTTTTTATGACTTATTTTGTTAGGCTCCCCCTCAGATCAAGCTTCTCCCCCTAAGTCTAATGGCCCAGACTTTTCTTCTCCTTTTCAACTCCTTCTTTTGTTTCACTCTTTCTTTTCTCTCTTCTTTTCTCCTCTCCTTTTCAACTCCTTCTTTTGTTTCACTCTTTCTTTCTCTCCCCCTTTTTGTCATCAGCCAAAAAGAGATTTTTTTATTTTTTTTTATCTTCTGGAGTACAAAAAAATAAAAGACAAAAAATTTAAAAAATTACTCCTCTAAAAAGACTACTTGATCTAGTCAGATACTGAGATGATGTTGAGATGCTTCTTGATGAGCTCAAATCGATCTTCAGGCATTGATTTGGTGAAGATATCAGCCCATTGATGGTCAGTGTCTGCAAACTGGATGTTGAGTGTTCCTTTTTTGAACATAATCTCTGATGAAGTGGTGTTTGATTTCAATGTGCTTGGCTCTAGAATGAAGGATATGGTTTTTGGTTAGGTTGATGGTTGAAAGTGTTGTCACAACATCCACTAAGTTGATATGTAGAAGTTTCTTTGTAGAACAGGGTGAGATTGATAGTGCCTTTTAGGAATCTCTGTAGGATTTTTTGGCCTTAGTCATCCTTTTTCAAGTGAGCTAGTGGGGTGCATAGGGGTGGCCATAGGCTTACAATCACTCATCTTGAACTTTTTGAGAAGTTTTTTAGTGTACTTCGATTGGTGAGTGAGTATACTTGTATAGCCTTGCTGATTCTAAATTCCTAGGAAGAACTTAAGTTCTCCCATCATGCTCATGTGAAACTCTTGCTGCATCAAATCAGAGAACTCTTGGCAGAGAGTGCCATTAGTGGATCCAAAGATAATATCATCAACATAAACTTGAATCATCTGAACATCATCTTTAATGGATTTTCTAAACAAAGTGTTATCTATTTGGCCTCTATCAAACTGATTTTTAAGTAAGAAATTGTTAAGTCTGTCATACCATGCCCTAGGTGCTTGTTTTAAACCATATAAATATTTTTTACGTTTAAAAACATGGTTTGGAAAATCAAAATTTTCAAAACCTAGGGGCTGTTTGACATAGACTTCCTCACTTATATAACCATTTAAGAAAGCACTTTTGACATCCATTTAATACAAAGTAATATCATGATTTGCAGCAAAAGAGAGTAGGATATGCATAGCTTCTAACCTGGCCACGGGAGTAAAAATCTCAGTGTAGTCAATACCTTCTTGCTGACTGTATCCTAGTGCAACACATTGTGCCTTGTTTCTGACAACTTCTCCTTTTTCATTCAGCTTGTTTCTGAAAACCCGCTTGGTTCCAATAATGTTCTTTTCTAGTCTTGGAACTAGATCCAAAATATCATTCATTTAGCTCTTCTTGCATTGGTAGACTCCATTTATATCCTTCTTCTTCAAATTTGAAGATTTTTCGTATTCTTGCTTGAAGCTTCTGCTTTTTCAGGTTCTTTTGCCTACAACAGCTTCTGGATCTAGTAAACCTGCATAGGTTTCCTCTGGTTCTGGTAAACCAGCATCAATTAACTCTGGTTCTGGTTAACCTGCATTAGCTTCATCTTGCTTTAACTTTTTAGGTCAAGCTATTTGGCATATAACATAATACAACTTAAATAATTTCAAAGTGAAATTAATACAACTAGAACATCAATTCTGCTTTTGGGGGTTTCTGCTTGTTTTTGAAACCATTGGAATGCTGTTTCTGCTGAAGTATTCAATTCGTGTGAATCACCTGGTTCCTCTGAAAGTTTGAAAACCTACAGAATACTTTTCTAGCTTTATTTTTAAGATCAAGCTTCTTATTATCACAGTAAACATAAATATCAAACAATAATAGTATTTATAGCAAGATGTAACCTCTATGTCAACAGTTTCAGTTTTACTCTGAAAATCCTCTTGATTTTGATTTTTAGATGCTGAATCTGTACGTTCTGTGATTAGATGGTTTGGACGAAGGGATTTGAATTCCCTTCCAGGTTTGTAGTCTTGATGAATTTCACTGGAGTGTTTGAAGAACTCTCCTGATTCTGATTCTTCTCTTTTTGCTGATACATCAGGTTCCTCTGATCGTTCTGAAACTGATGGTGATTTAGGTAATTATGCTTCTTCTAGTAATTGTGTGTGGGATTTTGCTGTTTGTGGCTGAACCTCTGATTCTGATACTGATACTGGTTCGGGTTCTGGTTTTGATTCTGGTGTGAATTGTACTAACCAGATCTTCTTTCATCATACTCATTTTGCTTCTGTCTAGTGGAAACTGGAACATACACCTTTTTCTGTTTGTGCATTGCCAGCATCCATTGACAAGGCACCATGATTAGTGTTTCCTTCTGGTTGCTCAGATTATCTGCAAAATAAACAATTTTATCTTTTGGTACCCAAAACTGGTTGGGTCCAGCTTTGTTAGACTTAACAGGTCTCTTGTCTTTCCCAGATTTTGTCATAGGACAAGACAATTTAGAATGACCCTTTTTAGCACAAATAATACACAGAACATTAGAATGAGCAGATTTAACTTCACCAACAGATTCAGTAAAACCTATTCCTCTCTTACCATTGTTACTGATTCCATAAATCATGGAAGCATACTTACTTCTTTCCATACCATTTGCAATAAAGTTTTGAAAAGCTTGTTCATGCATATCGGATTCACAAACAGTATTGGAAGTATAGCAAATATTACTTTTGAGAGTTAGATTTTCATAATTGAGTCTGGCAACTTCAGTTTTAAAATAAGTGTTTTAAGTTGCAAACTCAACATTCTGATTCTTTAAAATTTGAACTTCTTTGGTTAAAATTTTCTTTTCTTCCCTAAGAGTTTTAAGTTTTAAAGACATCTTGTTGTTGGCATTTAAAAAGCCTTTAAGAGCAGTAATTAATTCAGATCTAGTAAGATCAGAGAATACCTCTTTGTCTTCATCTTTTGAATCAGTTCCAAAGTCTGTGCTGAATCCAGAACTTGAGTTGGTATGTGCTATCAGAGCCAATACTACTTCCTCTGATGTGCTTCCAGACTTGTCGGAATAAATGTTTTGTCCATTCTTCTTACCTTCTGTTTTTCTTCCAGAGCTAGTACCTTTATGGAGTTCAGAGGCACACTTGATTTGAGCCATCATAGTTGTTTCTTCCTCTTCTGAGTCAGATGCATGCCATGTTGCCATCATACTCTTCTTCTTGAATCTGGAACCTTTCTTGTGATGCTTTCCTTTCTCCATGTTTGGACATTCTGACTTGATATGTCCAGGTTCATTGCCTCTGGAAGTTTATGACTCTTTTACTGACTTTCGATAGCAAAGTCTTCTGCCTGAGCCTCCTTTTATTGATGAAAATTAGGGTTTCTTCCATGATCAAATTCGAGCTGTATCTGTCCAAATTCTCTTGCAAAAATAACTTGGCCAATCGAGTTTGAGCTTTATGCTTGATCCGAACCTTTTTTCTTTAGATTTGTTCTGAAAATAAATTTGGCCAATCCTGTTCTTGTTTAATTCTGGACCGTATCTTTCTTCCCTCCAATTGCTTTTAAATTCCCTCCAAGACTTCAATTTAATTTTGTATCAAATCCCCTTAATACTTTGATCAAATTTCTATCAAAATTTAATCAAGTCTTTTTCGAATTTTAATCAAGTCTTCACTGATTTTCATCATGATTAAAATTTGGACCGTATGATCCTCTAATCTCGACCAACTCTGGACTATGTAATCTGATCTGCGCCAATTCTGTGATCCTCTAATCTCAGCCAACACTAGATCATGATACTTTAATCTGGACCATTGATCTTTTAATCTGAACATTTACCCTCTGATCTGGACCAAGTCTGGATTGAATCTGAATTAAATCTAGACTTATGATATTTTAATCTGGACCATTGATCTTTAAATCTGGACATTTATCCTCTGATCTGGATAAAGTTTGGATTAAATCTAGATCAAGTCTGAACTAAGTCTGGATTAAATTTGGACTAAGTCTTATGTTCTAGACAATCAAATCTTCTGGTCTGGACCAAGTATGGATTAAGTCTGGATTAAATCTTATATTCACAACCAAGCTATCTTCTGGTGAGGATTAAGTCTAGACCAAGTTTGACTTATGTTTCCTTCTGGTATGGACCAAGTCTCCCTCTGACAAGCTTCATCCTGGTCTGGACCAGGTCTCCTTCTGGACTCTGCTTCCTTCTGATCTGGACCAAGAAAGATATCCTCTGATGATGTTATTTGTCCTTTGATGTTTTGCCTTTGATGACATACTCTGATATCTTCTGGAGGTGTATCCTCTGGTGTCATTCTCTGATTTTATCCTCTGGTGTCCTCATCTTCTGCTTCTAATTTTATCTTCTGGTGACGTTGTAAGACCCTTAAATTTAAGAATTTATTTATGGAATTAATATTAAGTGTATTTTAGGGATATTTGTAAAATATTTAATATATGTATGTTTTGAGTGAATATATATATATATATATATATATAAATATTTATTTTGGAAGATGAATTAAGATTATTGGATGAAGAGTAAATTAATTTAATTACGAGTAATTAGATTATCGGGCAGTTAATTAAGGGATTATCGGCTAATTGCGACGAGACTGGTTAAGTGAAGGATGATCAGACAAGTGTCGAGTGAGGTGGCACCTACAAATGCCTATAAATATGAATGAGGAGGAAGGGCAAAAGCAGAAACCATACCTCCTCCATACTGCATGTAACAGTATTCCTTCCCTTCCCATTCTGAATTCTGTTCACATTCAAAAAAAAAAAAAAAGAGGGAGTTCCTCAAAAGTGATATTACTTGGAAATCAAAGCACCAAACCAGAAAACTTCCAGTACAAAAGTTGTTATCCTCATCAGTACGGAGCTAGAGAACCCACTTTCGTGGCGACGAACGCAAAATGGGAACTTCGCCGATTTTTGACGTATAAACGTGAACGGAAGCAGAAACGCAACAGGGGTAAGGGCACCATCCACTTTCTAGTTGCATTTTAGGGCTGTAAATATATGTTTGAGGTGTGATCATATTTGAGTTTTTGTTTTTAAAAACGAAACTGTTTTGCATGACATTTTGAAAGATGAAAAAATGCATTATTTTGAGGTTTTAATAATCTGTGATGTGCTATTTTGGTGGTTATCTCAATGCTACTTTGCTTATGTGGGAAAGCTGAAAAATGTTTTGCATGTTAGTCTGAAGATGATCAAAATGCATATTCATAAAACTGTTTTGAATGTTGTTATAAAATGCGAAAATGCATTCTGTTGGTGTTTTGCTGCTATGTGATGGTTGCTGTTTAGGCTGAATGCATTAATGTTGTTCTGCTTGTGTGAGAAAGCTGAAAATGCTTTGCATGTTGTGATTGGTTGTGTAAGAAGGCTGGAAATACCTTGCATGTTGTTTTGAGAAATGATCAACAATGTAAACGTTGAAAAATGTCTATTCTGTTGTGGTTGACATTCTGTTTTTGAGTGATTCTGGTGTTGTTGATGTTTTCAAAAGAGAAGGATTTAAAATGATGAAAGTGTTTTTCTGGAAAAAACCTATTTTGATGAAAAATGTTTGAGTTTTGTGGTTTGCAAAAGAGTGGTAAAACTGTTTTGGGGTTGTTGGTTTTCCAAAGGAAAAAAAAGTTTGAAAATGTGTTGAAGTCTCAAGAAAATTTCACTGAATTCGAAGGTGTATTCGAATACAGCATGAGCCTGCCAAGCTTCTGTTTTACTCAATTTTTTGAACTTGTATTCGAATACAGAGGAAGAATTTTTGCTTCTGACTTAGCCTCTGTATTCGACTACGACCCTATCGAATTCGAATACAAGACTGCAGTTTTGCCACTGTATTCACATCTGTATTCAACTACGACAGTCTCATATTCGAATACAAAACGATGATTTTCACAATTTTTGCTTCTGTATTCGAATACAGATTCGTGCTTTCCCAGAAATTCAAGTTTTAGCTTCTGTATTCGAATACAATGGATCTGTATTTGAATACAGATTCGTGTTTTTCCAGAAAATCAAAGTTTTAAACATTGTTTTATAAACCCTAAGTGTTGGGGAATATTGGGAAGGTTTGTGATGAATTAAAATGGAATTTTTGTGATAGTTTGAGGTGGTGGTGATGAAGTTTTTGAGACTTTACTGATGTAATGAAAAATGTTGTTTTGTGCACTGGGACTGCCTCTGTATTCGAATACCAGGGAGCTGTATTCGAATACAGAGTGATAATTCTGCACTGTTTTGGCTCATGTATTCGAATACAGATTCGTGTTTTCCAGAAATCTCAGTTTTAAACACTGTTTTATGAATTTTAAGAGTTGGGGAAACAAAGGGAAGATTTTTAATGAATAAGAATGGAGTTTTAAGATGATGTGAAGTGGAAATGATGAGATGTTTGAATGTTTGATTTATGATGTGATGATAATGAAATTTGTTGTGTTGAGATGTTTTGAGAAATGATGGAAAGGCATGAATTTTACTGATGTTGCATATTGTTTTCAGTGAAGAGAAAACACTGCATATTCATGCATTGCATAGTCAGGTGGTACCCGCGATGGGCCACAGAATAATGCGTAAACGTGCTGATCTGTTGAGCGATTGCACGAGTGCTGGTCTGTTGAGCGACTGCACTAGTACTGGTCTGTTGAGCGACTGTGCCCTGAAATGCGCAAAAACATGCAGATCTGTTGAGCGATTGCACGAGTGCTGGTCTGTTGAGCGACCGCACTGGTACTAATCTGTTGAGCGATTGTACCTTGGTATATGTTAAACGTGCTGGTCTGTTGAGCGACTGCACGAGTGCAGATCTGTTGAGCGACTGCACTGGTGCTGATCTGTTGAGCGATTGCACCCTGGTCTAGAGGGCCGTTAAAGTCAAACATATTTCAATTGTGTTGGTCTGTTGAGCGACTGCACCTTGGTAATTTCAAGAAGTTGAATACATGAGCATATACTTATTGCATCGGGGTGATTGACCGGTGGGTCACGATTTTTGGTATATGTTGATGATTGGAAATTGTTGTGTGTAAGTACTTTATAAAATCTGAATTTCTGATAAATGATTATGATTGCTGAAGTGTTGGCTGTACATACAACATGTTTTCCATATTAATTGGTTGCTGTTTTGAAAAGGCATACATGTCATGAAATTTCAAAATGAGCATCTTTATTTATCATCATTGATTTTATGATATGCCATGGAGATGTTTGTTACTGTGATATAAATGCTATGTGTTAAATGTTAATTTCGGTCGGTGACCCTTTACTATTATTGTGGAAATTGGGTTTTGCCCTTAGATGCCCCCCAAACCCATGTCACCCGTGGGTCCCCAAACGACGGAAACGTCGCTCGATTTCATTGATTGTTCCGTGCCTATTGATTGGGTATACGACCCCATCTCAAGCAGGGCCACGTACACGGGGAGATTGAAGAGGACCTGTAGGACTAACGGAGTGGTGAACTATGTGGAGCACAACTATGCGAGGATTGACTTTCATGTGCCTTCCCGTTTGGTATTGGAGGCGCACGGAATTTTTGATGATGCGGTGGAGCCAGCTGGAGGGGTTGAGACGGAGGCCACCGTAGGAGTGGTGACTCCTAACCCAAAGATTGGAGGGATTGTACGTGATTCCGAGGAAGAAGAAGAGAACAAAGGGCCGACACCAGTAGCAGCTGATATTCCGGGTCCATCTAGGATATCCGATGATTGTTGTGAGATTCCGACACCGCCGAAGCGACCTAGATTGTGCATCGATCTGACTTCGGAGGAAACTGATCCCTCTTTGTATGATGAGAGGAGGAGGTTACATCGAGGCGAGCAGCGGAGTCGGATGAGACTTGTATGGGATGCGGAGGAAATTCGTGCTACTGTAGCTTTAGTGCATGATCGGTTAGATTTGATGTATAGGATTTTGAGCTGGAAAATGTAATTTGTTTTATTTTGGAAATTATTGTACTACTTTTCCGCTAACCTATTTCGCACTCTGATATTTCCTTTTGAGATTACGACACTGTTATCTTTTGAAATGTATTAATATTATTATTAAATTCTAGAGTTAAGTACTTAGTGATATTACGATGAAGTTATTTAATTACGTTCATCGATTAAATTACGACGTACCATTTTATGAAATGGATTAAAGAAAATATTATTTCAATTCCTTTGAAGTAATAATTTGGAAAATCATTTAAATTATTTATCTTTTAAAAAAAATACACTTGCGTTGTGCTTTAAACTCGGGGTGTTACAGACGTCATCTTCTACCTCTGGTGACGTCATCTTTTGGTGGCATTTTTCATTATTATTCTAAGTCAAAAATAAGATTACATAAAAGTACTTTTGTAAACATCAAATATCTAAGTATAGAACCAACTTGGTTCCAACAGAGACTTGGTTCAAACTTAGTCCTGACCAGAAGATAGCATGGTCGTGAATAAAACTTGGTCCAGACCAGAAGATAAATGGTCCAGAACAAATGACTTGGTCCAGACTTGGTCTATACCAGAAGATAGCATGGTCCATAACATAAAACTTGATCCAGAGTTGGTCGAGATTAGAAGATATAATTGGCCAGAACATAAGACTTAGTCCACATTTAATTTAGACTTAATCCAAATTTAATCCAGACTAGGTCCAGATCAGATAAATGTCCAGATTAAATGATCAACGGTCCAGATTAAAATATCAAATGTCCAGATTAAAAGATCAATGGTTCCGATCAGAGGATCACAGAATGGTACAAATTAGATCACATGGTCCATTGTTGGTCGAGATCAGAGGATCACATAATTGGTACAGATCAGATTACATGGTCCAAAGTTGGCCGAGATCAGAACATATCATCAGAAATCACAGGATACTAGAGGCAGAAATCACACACAAAAATCAGAGGGAGAAATCAGAGGCACAAATCAGAGGATAACATCAGAACTTTCCTAAATGACTGCTTTGATCATTCTTCCTTCTGTCTGCTTTCCTTCCTGAAATTGTGCCTTTATGAAGTCCAGAGGCAGACCTGATGTGTGCCATCATTGCTGTTTCTGCCTCTTCTTCATCAGACAACTCTTCTTCTAATTCTGATGCATCCTAGGCTGCCATCAGACCCTTCTTTTTGAATCTAGAAATCTTCTTGTGTTGTTTGCCTTTTTCTAGATTTGGACATTCTGACTTCATATCTCCATGTTCATTGCATCCATAATAGATGATGCTCTTCTTGTCAAATTATTCTTTTCCTTTGCTGTCATGTTTCTTCTTCTTCCTGTTTTCCCAGATCTTAACCATCTGTTTGGTTAAGTAATCCATATCATCACAGTCACTGTCACTATCCTCTAAGTCTGGTGCTGCCTTTGCAGCTTTCTTCTGTTTTGACTTCAGGGCCAGATTCTTCTTCTTCTTTGGTTCATCTACTTCCAGTTCTATATGGCTTGCTGAACTGCAGTAACCATTGGTCTCCACTGGTCTCAGATCTCTGGCTTACTGAACTGCAGTAACCATTGGTCTCCACTTGATTGGTAAGCTTCTTAGAATCTTCTTGACATGATATGCTGTTGTGTAGCTTTTCTTCAAGACCTTCAGTCCAGATATCAAAGTCTGGAATCTACAAAACATTTCATCAATGTCTTCATCATCTTCCATCTTGAACATCTCATACTGTTTGACCAGTATGTTAGCCTTTGCTTCTTGAACCTGCTGGCTTCCTTCATAGGTCAGAACCAGACTGTCAAATATGCTCTTTGGTGTTTCTTTATCTGTGCATCTGTCAAATTCCTTGAATGTGATGGCACTGATCATGATGGTTCTTGACTTGTGATGCAGTTTGAATAATCTGCTCTGGTCTGGACTCATATCTGCCATGTCTAGTTCTTGAGTTGGATCTCCTGGAACAGTAGGTGCAGTGTATCCTTTGACTACCAGCTTCCATAATTCAGGATCTTGAGATATGAAGAAACTTCTCATTCTATCCTTCCAATACTCAAACCTGTCTCCATCAAATAGTGGTGGTCTATTGATGTTGCCTCCAAAATCATCTTTGGATTATGCCATGTTGTTAACCCCTTGGACCTTTCCTCAAACACTAGTTAAGTGCTCAGCCTTGAGATTGAGCTCTGATACCAATTGAAGGTGCAAACACGAGAAGGGGGGTTGAATTGTGTTTGACTAACTTGAATACTTTTTGGTTTTAAAATAAAACCAGTTATGTATGAATTAAAACAGAGTTAGCAGCGGATATAAAGTAAATAAAAACTCAAAATTTTATACTGGTTCACCGTTAACTAGGCTACGTCCAGTCCCTTCACTTTGAAGGATTTCACTAATTCAAAAACCTTGAATTACAAAGTACCATTGACCCTTCAAGTCAGTCTTCTCACAAAGTCTAACAACCTTAGACTTTTGAGGAAAAGAACCTTGAATCTAATTGCTAAGTAATCTGCTACTCCTTTTGACTCTCTCAGATTGTAGACTCTACTTCCACAACTTAGACCTAACACAAGGGAAAGAAAAAACTTAGAGTACTTGCTTCTTGAAAGCGGATACTCACAATTTACCTCACTGAAAACTCAAGTATTTTGCTTTTGGAAGTGTATGACTCTCAAGTATTTTTCGATGCTGAGTCTTTTTCCTTGAGCCTCCTTTTATAGATGAACTTTAGGACTTTACTGATGGTTTACTTCTGGAGTGTATTTCGATTAATCTGTTTTGAGAATATTCTAGAGTAGTTTGCACATATTCTGTTTTGAGCCTTTTGCTCACTGATGTTTTACTTCTAGAGTGTATTTAGATTAATCTATTTTGAGCATTTTGCTCCGCTTATGTTTTGAGCATGCTTTTAGCCAGATTCTTTTTCTCGAGTCTTTTGCTCCAATTCTGTTTTGAGCATTTTTCTCAGATTCTGTTTTAAGCATATTTTTAGCTAGATTATGTTTCTCGAGTTTTTTGCTCCAATTCTGTTTTGAGCTTTTTTCTCATATTATGTTTTAAGCATATTTTTAGCTAGATTATGTTTCTCGAGGTTTTGCTCCAATTCTGTTTGAGCATTTTCTCTAACATATTCCTCTGACAGATTCCTCTGATTATTATCCTCTAGTGACGTCATCCTCTGATTTCTGCTTCTTCTGGTGACGTCATCTTCTGGTGACATCATCCTCTGATTTATGCTTCTGGTGACACCATCTTCTGATGACATCCTCTACTGACGTCATCCTCTGATTTCTGCTTTTGGTGACGTAATTTTCTGGTGACATCATCCTCTGATTTATGCTTCTGGTGACATCCTCTGGTGACGTCATCCTCTGATTTCTGCTTCTGGTATCATCATCCTCTAATCTATTCTTCTTTGATGATATCCGATGAAGGTGTATCCTCTGGTGCCTTCAGGATGCATCCTCTGGTACCTTCTAGATGCATTATCTGACCTAACCTTCTAGTGACATTTCTATCCTCTGGTTGCTTCCTCTGGATGTATCTTCTGGTGGTGTCATTTTCTGCCTCTGGTGACATTTTATATAATAATTCTAAGTACAAAATAAGATTACATGGAGTGCTTTTGTAAACATCAAAATCCTAAGTACTTAGAACCAACTTGGTTCCAACAATATCATCACACCCAAAAATCAGAGGATACCATCAAAGGGAAGAAATCACGAGCAGAAATCAGAGGCGAAATCACACGCAAAAATCAGAGGATATTATCAGAGGCGGAAATAACATGCAGGAATCAGAGGATACCATTAGAGGGCAGAAATCAGAGGAAGAAATCAGAGGCAGAAATCAGAGGCACAAATCAGAGAAAAATCAGAGGCAGAAATTACATGCAGGAATCAGAGGATACCATTAGAGGGCTAAAATCACAGGAAGAAATCACACAGAAATCAGAGGATATAATCACGCAGAAATCAGATGCATAAATCACACGCAAAAATCAAAGGGAGAAATCACACTCATAAATCAGAGGCACAAATCAGAGGATACCATCAGAACATATCATCACAGGATACTAGAGGCATAATCAGAGGATACCATCAGAGGCAGAAATTAGAAGAAGAAATCACATGCAGTCAACAGAGAAAAGAATTAACACGCAAAAATCAGAGGCACAAATCAGAGGATGACATTAGAACATATCATCACAGGATACTAGAGGCAGAATCAAAGGATACCATCAGAGGAAGAAATCACACGCAGTAATCAGAGGCAGAAATCACACAGAAATCAGAGGATATCATCACACGCAGAAATCACAAAAATTAGAGGATACCATCAGATTTTAGAAATCAGAGGAAGAAATTACACGCAAAAATCAACATGAGAAATCAGAGGGAGATATCACTTGCAGAAATCAGATGGAGAAATCACACGCATAAATCAGAGGCAGAATCTTAAAACCCAACAACAACAACATGAGTGTACAAAAAATATGTTAATTACTTGTGAATGAAGATGATAGACATGAATCAGTTTGGGGAATACAGAAGGGTATAATTGGTATTTTCAAAATATGTAAAACGTGCAAAAAAAAAAAAAAACATCATTCAGCAGGTCGCTTCCTGGGGGAGAGACCTCTCACTAGGGCAAAAATACATTTTCTTCAGTAGGTCGCTCCCTGGAGAAGAGACCTCCCTCTGGTTCTAAAAAGTAAGGCAATCCCGTATATTAATTTGAAAGTGGAACATTTTGGCATTAAAAAAAAAAGAGGATATTCAGATAAAAAATTCTTATCACTATCATCTTTAAAAAAAATAAATGAATCTAAAATCAATTATTTTTTAAAATATTAGATTAATTAGATGTGACATATTTTTAATCTTTGAGTTGTTAAGACACAAGTTGTACCACTTGGTGACTTTAAAACTCAATTTTAAAACTGAAAATAATAAAAAAAATATTTTTAAACGGATTACCTAGATGATACATCCTTTTACTCCTTGAGTTGTGCAACTTGATAGTCTTAAAACTCATTTTTTTTCAAAATAATTATTCAAATCAAACAAACATTTTTTCTGTCAAAACATTTTTTTTATATCAATAATCAACACAATTTCTTTAAAAGCAATCAATACATCCGCATTTTCTACCAAAGAACTACGTAGCTTTGATTTCTCCATCGCACTGCGAGAAACGTAGGAGCAAGATCACACTCTTGTCAAACGTAGGAGCAAGATCGCACTCTTGTCAAGCACATTAATAAAAAATTTATTTTCTTTTCCTTTCTTTCTTAAGAACATATTTATTTCAAAATCACATTAAAATACAATTGATACCTATATGTAATATAAGGAGAAATAAATATATTTAAGTTGATATTAATTTTGCACAATTAATTATAAGTAACCGTATTTTAATGGATATCGTAGGGTGCTAATCCCTTCCCTACACATAATCGACTCCCGAACTCAAAATTTGGTTTCAAGTACCATTTTTTTTTTCCGTTTTAAGGGTTTTCCAATGTTTTTCTTATTTTAAATAAACTTTGATAGCGACTCCATTGAATTCGAGAAACACTCGAAATTTAGGCCGCGACACATATAGAAAATATTACAATTTTTTGAATTTAAAAAGGACATAGAAGCTCCCACTCTTCCATCTGGTTTAAATTTGTAGTAGTTTCTACTTGTGGTTTTGGCTCAAGAATGTAATTCTCATAATAGCGATAAGCCGCAACACCAGACAACGCTGCTAATGTTAATGCTTGTGCGTGCATTCTGTAAATCAATAAGAGAAAAACTATTATAATCAAATTTTTTATAAAAAAGAAATTAAATTAAAAAATCAAGCAAGATAAACAAGTACCCTTATATCACCACCGAGAATAATGTTGATGATTAATATAGAAATGGAAAATTAATATACGTTATGATAAAAAAGAGTTTTTATAAAAAATAAATTCAATAACAATGTGTCATTGGCGACCCTCACAAAAAACATGGAATTTAATTTTGTTCTTTAAAAAAACAAAAATAAATGTTTTTAGATTTTTTTCTTTCAAAAACTATAAATTTGTCTCTTTTTAAAGGGACTAATAAATTGAATTTCATAATTTTTGTGAAAAACAAGAATGAAACTTCAAATGCAAGCAAGATCAAAGGAGCAATATTGTAGTCAAACATATGTTGGATGGAGCATGTACCTAGCATGAATAAGCCTAAGACTCGGCTTCATTGGAGACCTCGTACGTGAATATGTTAGAAGTGTTGCTCCAATTCCAGATGCCCACAGTCCTCCTGTAATCAAATCCAACACCAATTATAATAATTTGATATAAAACTTTACATATAACTTCTTATAAATAAAAAACAAAATCTAGCTTTAAAATTCAAGTCTGTATAGACAATGAATCTTTAAGTTTATTTATTAACATAAATATTTATAATATTATTTGATATAATTTATAAAAATAACTTATCACATTTTCGTAAACTGTTAACAATTAATTTCAATAAACTTAAATAACTTTTAACTTATATAAAAATAAATTTATTTTATTTTTTATTATAGAAATAACTTATAAGTAAACATTTATAATGTAAATACATAAAAAATGTGTTGATTTAGATGTAGTACGACTTACCAACTGCGGTGAGCTTGTGTTTTGAAACCCATGATTGAATTGTCTCCATGTCGATTTTTTTGGTGTGTGTTGATCTCTTGAGTTTTAGAATTAGAAAATGGGTGAGTATTTATAGAAGAGTGGGAGAGGTTGGTGCTGAAACGTGGGTTTTGTTGTGTGGCCCATGGGTTTGTTCATAAGGTGGATTTTCCCCCTGTTTTGTTGGAACACGGAAAGTGTTAAACAAGAGGGGGCTGACGCTAGTTTCGCGGCAGAGAAATGAAACATGTGTGTCACTGTCTCTTACTTTTCTTTGGCAACCAAAAGAAGCAAGTGTTTTGCTTTACTCACATGTTGAATATCATAATCGATTTAAAAAATCTGATCAGATATCAAATCTATGACCATATGTTTAATAGATTCACTTATTTTTCAACTCTGACATGTTATGTTGGTTAAAAAATATATTATTTAATCAAATAATTGTATGTTAGGGATCATTCAAATGATCAAAAACATTCTTTTACCAATTGTGTCACACTGTATTTATTAAAAATGTTTATAGGTAAAAACATTTTTCATAGAAAAATGACAAAAAAACACAATTGTTGTTTTTACTATCTTTATTTCTTATTTGAGAGTTGTTAAAGTATTTTTTTTGTAACATAAGTTTTATAAATAGCTTGTTGATTCAAGAATAAATAATTAACTTATAAATTAAATCAAATATAAAATAATTTTACATCATCATTTAATAAAAAATCACTATTTTACTGTGTGACACTCACACAGTCAATTTCAAAATACCTTTAGAAAAGAAGAGTAATTTGACAGAATATAGAATTTTCATTAATTGTTTTTATAAAATTAGTTTACATTATCTATGAATCTCCTATTTTTTTCCTTCATATATAATTGATATTGGGTCATTTTGGGCCTTACATTTCTTTTGTTGTTGTTGCGTTGTTGAATAGTTCGACCCACACAAAATTACATTGTTCATTTTCAACCGAAAATTCCCGCTATTTACAAAAAATCAACGAACTACACAAAAAGAAGAAAAAGCTTCTTCAGCAATCTTGCACTCTCAATTCAACTTCCACGCACTCTCATAGTTCTTCTTCTTCTTGTTCGTCACACTCACTTTATATTCAACTTCAATGGAAAAATTCTCTACCAATACAAATAACTAAAAATGCAATCCGAACGAAAACGAAAGCTCACAGGAAGAAATCCACTCTCCGATTGCACCAACACTTCTTCTTATTCTTCCTCTGTTCCCCTTAAATCTACCAAACCCTATCGTTCTTCTTCTGCGATAAAAAAACCTCACACTGAATTCACGTCAACTACCGGGAATCTCGATGGTGCATCAAACCCTAACTCTCCTCCATCTACCTTTCTTTCAACTCCTTTGCCTAAAACCTCGTCTCGTCACGGTAAGTTGAAATATCAACCGTTTGAATTGTTAAAAGTGTTTTTCAATTTTAATTCCCAATTTATTGTGGTCCTTATTTTGCAAATTAGGGTTAATTTTAAGTTTCTCTGTAAAATGCACATGTGTTTCGTAGAGGAATAGATTATGATTTATGGGTTAAAAATGCTATAGATAAAGGGTTGTGTTTGGATTGATTTATGAACAACTTATTGGGTTTATGAGTTTATCAATTGGCATACACACTTAATAAGGCGTTTAGGAGAGTTTATAGAAATGAATTATGACATATTCATAAACTGTTTTTAGCTAATTTTGTTAATCTTTCCATGAGAGATTATGGAAGTAGTTTGTGGTTTATATGAAAATAGTTTGACCATATTTTCTCTCTGACTTTAGAAGTAGCTTATACATAAGCGTTTATACTGTGAGTGCTTAAATAAACTGTTAATCTAAATGGGTCCAATGTTTGAGGTAGCTGTTTGTTCTCGATATTGTTGAGATTCACAATCAAATACAAGGTAGCCATGCAACTGATTTAGCTTTAATCACTATTGCGTTGTGGTCGCGTTGATGGACACACATTTGTTTGGATGGGCACACATTTGTTTGGGTATCCTGGCTATAGTTTACTAGATATGATTATCGGTATTAATTTCTTATTTTTCATACTGTATTAACCATGTCAAATTTATGCTTTTTGTTCTTTTACTTCAGGGACTGTTGATCTTGAAGCTTCTGAGCCTATTTCTATAGTATACAGCCGAAGAACCTCTTCAAATAAAAGAAAGGATTTAGGGAAGGAAGTGGTCGTTCCAGCCCGTAACACGCCTATTAGAAGAAAGGATATTGCGAAGGAATCGGTCGTTTCTGCTAGTAGAACGTCCATTAGAAGGAAGGATAAAGAAAAGGAAGTGGTCAATCCTGTGAGTAGCACACCCGTTCGATGGAAGGATAAAGGGAAGGAAGTGATCATTCCTGCAAGTAGCACACCCATTAGATGGAAGGATAAAGGGAAGGAAGTGGTCATTCCTGCAAGTAGCACACCTATTCAAGGGAAGGATATAGGGAAGGAAGTGGACATTCCTTCAAGTAGCACAACCATTTCGAAGGTCTCTAATACTAGGTAATCACCCCTTTCTTTAACATAGTGATAGATAGTGTTAATATGCAAGTGGTATTAAGTTTAAGGACCAATAGTTAGAGGAAAATAGGAATGGACTGTTTAAATTCAAGGAATGGGGGTATAAAAAGAAAGTTGCTAACCTTATGATGGATCTGATAGGAAAATTTCAATTCTTGCAAGGAATTCTCTAACATATTCTGATGGTTGTTGTGTGCTGTGAGAAATGGCTGTATTAGGCGTGGCGTGGTGAGTGGAACTTGATTGAACACATGAAGCCTTTATGCTATTAGACATGTTTTCCATTTATTAAGTATGGTTGTCAAACTCTTGAGATAACTTGTAGAATTGTACAGGTACTCTCTAGGTATCAAAATATTAATATTTATTAAAACCCTAAAATGCGATAGCAGAATGATTAGTCTCCGTAGTGCACAAATCACTAATCGTACAGATGTTGCACCCAACTCCATAGATGCAAAATTGTTTCTGGTCTGGTCTTGATGTTGAATATTAACAATGGGATATTGTACATAAGTGGACCGTCATAAATATTTGAGTAACTCGGTCAAACTCATGTGAAATGGAGGTTACTAAATGAGTGGGAAGTGGGATAAAACCAACCCACTAAGTGATAATGCTAGGGGAAGAGAGGAGGGGGCGATTATAGATCGAGGTCTATAAATACCAAACAATCTAGGCTATCTCATTCATTCTTACTCATAAAAACCCAAGTCTTGGTCACGGCACATCACCGGCAAGGCTCATCGAGATCAAACGCCCTTATATAGCTCAAACAATTTGAGGGCCTTATGGTCATTTCAGATCGTCGGCAAGCCCTCAGAAGTTCTGTAAGAACAATAGGAAATAATGTTTTTATACTATGATAGATATTTTGTATTAAGTAAACTTGTACGAGTTTCAGAGTCAAGTTACGAAGATTTATTTCAGGCAGCCTCTTTGGTTTCAAAACCTTGCGATGAAGTCATGTGAGGCTTTCATGAATAGATTACTAAGTCCGAATTTATCTCTTTTTGTTTCATCTCTGCCTTATCATGTCTCTAAATTCATGCCCTTAATATTAATGTTTCCCTCATTCTTTTGCATGTTCCTTTTTCATCATAATACAGTGAGAAAAGTGATGGGGTAGAAGGTGCAAATCTACCCAAGGTCAAGGCAATGACAGTCCCTTGTAGAAAGGTACATAACTTTACTGTTAAGTTTCTGCATGTTCCTTTTTCACCTCTGTCTTTACTAATTAGTGTAGTGAAGTCTCTGAAATGATTATTAGGTGGAAGTACAGTGTTTCATTTCCTGGCACTTTTTAGCTTCATACACACCTTTTTCCCCATGTGCATAATTCTTGTCACACTAGGTATTTTGCAATTATTTGACGCTTCTTTGCTGAATTTTCAGAAGCACCGTGCCAAGTCATCTAACCAAGACGTGTTCAAAGATCCCATCTTGCAAGATTATATCGAAAAACAGAATGCTTACTTTAAAATGATAGATGAATTTGAACTATCAGAGGAGGAGGTTGAAACTGTTAGTGATAACTAGAAAGTGGTAAAGTGGTCGATGAATTTGAACTGCCAAAAGAAGGAGACTATATCTATTGATAACTGGAAAAGTGTTGAAGATGTAATGTAATGTAATGTAAGTATAAATAGCTGCTTGAAGCTTCTTTGTCATGGTAGGTTGTATAGTTGTGATATGATAGTTTTTTTTCACAATGAATTACTACCTCAGTGCCACATCTCTGACCAAATAAGTAAATGCAAGTGCTTAATAGTATTTGTAAGAGGCCAAGGGAAAAATCGAAGTTGAAATTGTTTAACACTTACACGTCAATAGTCCTCATGGAATCCTCTCTTATTTCAGTTGTAAATTACTAGTTGGAATGTGGTAATATTCTTACAATTCATAATTCATGTTTTTGAATACCTTGCTTTGTTACATTCACGTGGAGGCGAATTCAAAGAGATACAAAAGTTCTGTATCATGGCCTAGTAGACTTAACAGATAAATTTCGAAACTGACATATATGATCAAGGCTTTCAAGATTGTGAGTTAACTCCTACGATTGCTGGGAGCCTCCTCCGAAGAATTACTGACGAGTTGGGTTTACCGCTGTCCTAAGTTGATGGTGCTTTTATTTTTTCTTTAGAACTCTTTATTTGCTAGAGTTAGCAAAAGATAAGGATGGAGTGCAGTTAGATACTGAAGAGCTTAACTCATAGTAGTTATGAAGGATATTGTAGAAATATTCGCAAAGCAATTAGGGTCGACTACTCTGTTTTATTGTTTAACGTACATTTGATAAGAGACTTTTGAATTATTGTCAAGGAGAAAAGATGAAATGCTAATTAATAAAGATGTATTTTTAAAAATAATGAAAATAATTTTTTGATATTTTCATTGTTTTTAAAAATGTAGATAATTATTTATTTTAATATTCTAGTTTTTTGTTAATAACAAGTAAAATAAAAACATTTTAAAGAATCAAAATAAGAAATATATTAGCAAAGGAAATTTGTTCCAATGTTTTATTAAATATAAAAACAAAACATCACATAATATGAGATAATACATTTTCTTTATAAATAATGACGTGTACACTTTTAATTTTTATATATCTACTCCATTTCTTATTTTTCTCATTATATCATTAATATATCAAATTTATTATATCGTCCTCTCTACTTCTTTCTCTTACAAGATGTTGATGGTTGTAGGGTGTCCAAAATTATTTTTCCTTACTTTATCGGGTGAACACAGCTGTACTAGTAGTTGATTATGAGTCAGAGCATAATAGTAAATGGTATTCGTTAGCTTAACTACTTAAGTGATAAAGTACAAAAAGGCACGATTATTTTATTTTAATTAGAAACAAGGTGGGGTATGGAAGATTCTTTACATACTTGTAGTTGCTAAACTTTTTTTTCTAGCATGCAAGCATGTCTTTCACTTTCTAATGGTCAAAAGACTAGCAAAATAATCTAATTAATCTTTTGCGAGCTGTTCAGAAGAAGAAAAAAAAGTAGTTAAAGGCAACTCTTCGGTAATCGATCACGGCCATGAGTTTCTTTACTCTAGAATACCTTTATTTATCCATGATGTCTATGTATTATTTCATATTTTGGGGAAGAAGATAAATTAAGATTTAGAAATTATAGTCGTTGAATATGAAATTGTCAAAATGATCGTTATGACATGGACAAGCCTCCTAGAGGCATGGAGAGGCTACAATGTGATTTAAAGTGACAATTCAACACACTTAAAGGTGTCTTTAATTAGCAAAAAATAAATAAGTACAGGATAGAACAATACATAACTGTGCATGACAAATTTTTATACTCCGATGTATTTGATAGTCGATGCACATAATAAATAATTTTGCATTGTACTATGTTTGATATGTCTATGCACCAGACAAAATATATAAGATAGAGAGAAATGGATAAACAAAGAGAAAAAAGGTAAGAGAGTGAGAGATAAAGAAAAAATAGGCATGAGAGAGTAGATAGACATAAGAGATCCGATATAGACATGAGAGATAAAAGGACATCTCTGATGGTATCCTCTGATTTATGCCTCTGATGATATCCTCTTACTTCTGCTTCTGATAATATCCTCTTATAGTATCCTCTGATTTCTACTTTTGATTATATCACCTGATTTCTGCCTCTGATGATATCCTCTGATGGATTGAACCATAATTGACGAAATTGGGGGTTTTATGAGAGAGAGAGAGAGAGAATCTATGTTGCCGTTGCTGAAGGAGAAAAGGTCTTTTCTTTTCTTTTTCACTTTTAATATGCAAAAATGCATTTCCACCTAATGTTGGAAATAAAATTCAAATAAATGTGAAACTTCTCTTTCTGGATAGCTTATTAGAGGAAATCAAAGTTCACAATGAAGAAAAATATTTATTTTTGGGAAAAATACTACGCGATGGAAAGTGTGATGGTTGGAAGTTAGCTGTGTTGTGTGATAGAACTCGTATATTAAAATTGAATGAAATTCTGAAGAAACCTCAAGATTGTATTATCGAAACTGAGAAAATGAACAGAGATTGCAGTTACAGAGAAATAACTGAATTACCCTGCAATTCAGTCCCATCTAACTAACTCTCTAACTGCCTACCTATTCAAGACCCAGTTTCTGTTATTTATATTAGCCATCCTAATTGAATTAGTTAGGATTTACAGCTGGCACCTACAGACTAACATAACATAACTAACTAAACTAACAGAGCTAACAGAATCATCTGCTTGACTATCAATCCTCTGATGGAATCCTCTGATGGAATCCTCTGCTCGACTATCAATCCTCTACTTGACTAGCAATCCTATCAATACCATCCCCTAAAAGAACTACCTTGTCCTCAAGGGGAAAAGATGGAAAAGCATCCAACATCTTGGAAGCTCGCTCCCAAGAGTTATCACAGGATGGCAATTGAGCCCATTTCACCAAAACCTCCATATTGCCTCAAACATCAGTCCTCCACTGCAGTATATCTTTTGGCTGCACATCCAATTCCAGCTCCTCCTTAGAAAATACCTCTTTTTCATCTTCTGATGATTCACTTCCAAGATCAGAGTGTGTATTGGATCCAGAGGCAGAGCTTGTGTGAGCCATCAGAGCCAGTTCTATTTCTGATTCACTTCCAGAATTAGAGTTTGGGTTGAATCTAGAGGCAGAGCTGGTGTAAGCCATCAGAGCCAGTTCTGCTTCTTCATCTTCTGATTCTCTTCCAGAGTTAGCATCAGTGTCATATCCAGAGGCAGAATGAATGTGTGCCATCAGAGTCAATTCTGCTTCTTCTGATTTACTTCCAAAGTTGGATCCAGAGGCAGAATGAGTGCGAACTGTTTGAGCCAATTCTGCTTCTTTTAATTCACTTTCAGAGTCAGATTTTATGTTGGATCCAGAGGCAGAATTGATGTGAGCCATCATGGCTAATTCTGTTTCTTCATCTTCAGAAGATTCATCAGAATCATCCCATGTTGCCATTAGATTCTTCTTCTTGGGTCTGGAGTCTTTCTTCTGATTTTTCCCTTTCTCCAGATTTTTACATTCTGACTTGATGTGCCCAGGTTCATTGCATCCATAGCAGATGATACTCTTCTTGTCTTGTTCATCCTTTCCTCTATTGGAATGCTTAGAATACCTCTGGGGAAACTTCTTCTTTTTGTTCTGCCACATCTTCAGAACCTTCCTGGTTATGAAGGCAATGTCTTCTTCTTTTGGTTTCTGATTCTAGTCTTCAGAATCACTATCTTCTGCTTCTGCTTTTGCTTTTAGGACCTTCTTCTGTTTGGATTTTAATGCTAAGGTTTTGTTCTTCTTCTTCGACTCATCTTCTTCCAGCTCTATTTCATGTGACTTGAGCGAATGGATTAATTCTCCAGCTTCAGAGTGTTCAAGTCCTTTGCTTCCTGAATGGCAGTGACCTTTGGTCTCCACTTGGTTGGCAGACTTCTGAGAATTTTCTTGACGTGGTCAGCAGTGGTATAGCTCTTCTTGAGTACTCTTAATCCTGACACCAAAGTCTGAAATCTGGAAAACATTGCTTCAATGTCTTCATCTTCTTCCATCTTGAATAGCTCGTACTTCTTGACTAGAATGTTGGCCTTTGCTTTTTGAACTTGCTTGCTGCCTTCGTAAGTCAGAACCAGACTGTCATAAAATGCTCTTTGCTGTTTCTTTGTTAGTGCATTAGTCAAACTCCTTGAATGTGATTGCATTGATCATGAATGTTCTGGATTTGTGATGCAACTTGAACATCTTCTTCTGGTCAGCATCCATATCTCTCTTGGGAATTTTAACACCATCAACATGTTAAGACAAACTCTCAAATTTAATGTTTTGATGAAAACAAACAAAAGTTAATTAAAGATTGTTTAATTATGATTCTAAATGTATTGTTAATTTAATATGTGCTTTTGAGTGTTTTAAATCAAAGACAGGTTTCATAAGAATCAAAGAAAACAGCAGCAAAAGAACATTCTCCACATTCTGGAAAACGGAGAATGTTTGCCAGACCACGACACCATAAAGACCAAACTTTCTCCATCACTTAATTAAAGTTGTTGGCTCTGGAAGTTACATGAATATGATCACTACATGGCAGAGAACACATAGGATCAATTCAGATCAAGAGAACTTTCGAATTGAGAAAGATAAAGACTCTCAAACAAGCCTGTCCAGACTGTTCTGGAAACAGTAATTATCAGACTCCAGAAGATACCTCATGAAATAAATTACCAGAAGATACATTCTGGAAATTACCAGAGGATACATTATGGAATTTAACAGAGGATACCTAAAGAACAAACGTCCAGAACGATCATCAATCTCCAGGCAGTTTTAGAAGCTTCAGTAACAAGCTCCTTACATCAAGCTATTCGTGATTGATCTCAATCTGTTTTTATTGATCCAAAGCTTCAGATCAAGACAGCAATATTGCCACTTATCAGAAGCTTCAGAAGATCATTAACAACTCAAGAAAGATTGATCCAAAACACTACAGCTCAAGACTGATCAGGAAAATAAAAGGATTATTTTTAATTAGAAATAAAGCCACCGGACCAGTCTGACACAAGGCCTTTACAACTGTTATATTGGCCTTTATTCAATGCTCTCAAGCCTATAAAAGGAAGGCCACAGCTCAAGGAAAAATAAGAAGTTCAAGTGCTAACACAGCTATCACAATCATTCATATTCATACTTGAAGTTCTGAAAATCTCTTACAGAATCAGTTTTTAGTTAAATTGTTTTACTCTGATGTATATTCTGATTTATCTGTAAAGAATCGAATCTCAAACAAGAGTTGAGAATTCACATATTCTAAACAAAATCAATCTCATCATCATTGTAAGCTCAAACTATAAGAGTAAAAGATAGTTTGGGTAGATTGTAAGAAATCCTATCAAGATTGATAGGTGATTTGGTCAAACTTTTTCTGGGTAGGAATTAGTTTAAGTTCTGAAAACAAAAGATCAAGGTTGATCTAGACTAGGTGCTGTAAAACCAAGAAGGTTCTTGTTTTAAACACTTAGTGGAAAATCTCACTTCGTGAGGACTGGACGTAGCCCAAGTTTGGGTGAACCAGGATATATTTGCGTGTGGTATTTCTTATCCCTAACCTCCTTATCAAGTTTGATTGCTTTTAAGTTTGAAATACAAAATCGTTTTTCTGTTTTACATACTAAACTGAACGTTCTCCGTTTTCTGATAAAACCAAGAACGTTCTCTATTTTTTTGCTTCCTTAACCAAGAACTTTCTTGAGCTTAAAACTGAAGTTTTTCTGGAAAATTTAAAAAGGGAGATTTACAATTCAAACCCCCCTTCCTTGTAAATCAATTTTGCTACTTCACAACATCTTTTGGAGTAGTATAGCCATCTTCCACCATGTCCCAAAGTTCAGGATCTTGTGAAAAAAAGAAACTCTTCAGCCTGTCCTTCCAGTACTAGAACCGTTCTCCATCAAACATAGGTGGTCTTTTGATGTTTCCTCCAACAGCTTCTTCATTGAATCCAGACATGTTGAACCCTTGGATCTTTCCTCAAACACTGTAAAGTGCTCAGCCTTGAGACCGAGCTCTGATGCCAATTGAAGGTGCAAACACGAGAAGGGGGGTTGAATTGTGTTTGTTAAACTTGATTTCTTTTGCTATTTTGTTGAATGTTGATGTGATTTACTTGATGAATAAATAATCAGACTTAGCAGTGGAAAGTAATAGCATAAGAACACAACAATTTATCCTGGTTCACCATTAACTTGGCTACATCTAGTCCCTTCATCCTGAATGCTTTAATCCACTAATTCAAAACCTTTGAATTACAACACCTGACCCTCCAAGTCAGTCTTCCCAAACAGTCTGACAATCCCAAACTTTTGAGGAATGATAACAACACCTTAACTCTACAAGTCAAGTCTTCTCCTACCAATTTGACAACCCCAGATTGAAGAAGGAATCTGCACCACTATCGGGTTAGATTACAAGGGTTGGAACTCTGCAAATTTGCTTATGGAAAGCTTATTGTTGCACTGATTCTTGCACACTTTTGTTGCTTCTGGAAAGTTGATTGTTGCACTGAATTTCTCTCTCGAAAACACTTAGAAAATATTGCTTTTGCACTTAAGTGATTCTCTCTTTTGAACTCTCGGATTGTGTTGAATATGAAGCTTGAGTTCTTGTGTTTTTCGATGCCTAATGCTGCTGCCTGAAGCCTCCTTTTATAGCTGCAGTTAGGGCTTTGTCCAAGCTTATTTTCGAGATGAATCTTGCTCAGATTTCCTTTGAAAATTCTGTTGGCCAATCCTGTTTCACTTAATTTAAAAACGTATCTTTTTAACTTCAGATTGCACTTGAAAATTCTGTTGACCAATCTTGTTTCTTTTAATTTCAAACCATATCTTTTTAAGCTTCAAATTGCATTCGAAATTCTTCATGTGTTCAGTGATTTTTTGAATCAAATCCCCTTAATACTTTGATCAAATTTCTATCAAAATTTAATCAAGTCTTCTTCAAATTTTAATCAAGTCTTCACTGATTTGCATCATGATTTAAATTATGGACCGTATAATCTTCTGATCTCGACCAAACCTGGACCATTCTGTGATCCTCCGATCTCGACCAACTCTGGACCATGTAATCTGATCTGTTTCATTCTGTGATCCTCTGATTTCGACCAATTCTGGACCATGTGATCTGATCTGTACCATTGATCTTATGATCTGGACCATTGATCTTATGATTTGGACCATTGATCTTTTGCCCTGGACATTTATCTTCTGATCTGGACCATTGATCTTTTGCTCTGGACATTTATCTTCTGATCTGACTAATGATCTTTTGCTCTGGACATTTATCCTCTGATCTAGACCAAGTCTGGACTAAGTCTTATGTTATGGACAATTATATCTTCTGATCTGGACCAAGTTTTATGTTCTGGACTGTAACACCCCGAGTTTAATACACAGCGCAAATGTATTTTTTTTTAACCGAAATAAATAAATAACGAATTTTTTTTCCTTTTTCGAATTCATTCAAGATAATTAAAATAAAATTAAAATTTAGTCATTTCATAAAATAATATGTTGTAATTTCAAATGACGAACGTAATTAAATAATTACATCACAACTTTAACCGAGTAAATTAGTTCTGAAAAATTGATCTTCAAAATATATTAAAATAAAACTCCATCCAAAAGTTTTATCCTGGACCCACCAAAATATTATCAGAGTGCGGAAAAATATACAATGATCCCAAAAAAATTAAATACAGCCCTAAACACTAGGCCTTATACAAAAGTCTAGTCTGATCATGCACTAAAGCTACAGTAGCACAGTTTCCACCGCATCTTCTACAAGTCTCGTCTTCACTTTAGCTGTCGGTCTCTCTGCGTCATCCACAAATTACTCCGTATGTAATGATCAAGGAAAACTAACGACGTCTCCATCGTTAGTGTAACCGTTGGTAGGACGGGTTCGAGTATCATCTGAGGGCAAAGCCCAATTTTCCACAATAATAGTAAAGGGTCACCGACCGAAATTAATAAATACCACATAGCATTTATGTCAACAATAACAAGTATATTCATGGCATATTTCAATGTTCATGACAACATGAATGAATAAATATGCTCACTTATTAAAATATATGATATTGACATTTTTGGAAAAACACAAACAGTTTAACATATAAGTCATGTTGCAAACACAAATACATTCAACAAAACACAACAACTCATTCAACACTTAGAGTTCATAAGTTACTTGCACACAATGATTTCCACCCGTCAACATCATATCCAATCATAATTCACCGGTCGACCACCCCGATGCAATATCTATATGTCAATGTACACAACTTCTTGGAATTACCAAGGTTCAGTCGCTCATAGACCAGCACACGTGCAGTCTCTCACGGACCAGCACGATTTACATATGTTAGGCTCTAACGGCCAACATGACCATGGTGCAGTCTCTCCCGGACCAGCACACGTGCAGTCGCTCACAGACCAGCACGATTTCACAAATGGAATGAACCGTCTAATACACGCGGAACTACTCTGAACCTGGATAGAATAGACCATCTAATACACGCGGAACTATTCTACAACCCTTTATGGTTACTACAGTGTATTAGCCTCTCACAGGGCAAATACATAGAAGTTAAATCCTCACACGGATAGAATGGACCGTCTAATACACGCGGAACTACTCTGACCCCGGATAGAACAGACCGTCTAATACACGCGGAACTATTCTATAACCCATGGTTACAACTTAACTTCGCGGCCAATCACGGTTACCGCTTTAACTCTGTGGCCCATCGCGGTCACCACCTGACTATGCAATGCATGGACATGCAATGTTTTCTCTTCACTGAAACAGTATGCAAATACCAGCTAAAAATCCAGCCACCACATCAACCATCTCAAACCATCTCAACAATTTAATTTTCAACACATCAACAAAGAATTCAAGAACCTCATCATTACCACCTCAAACCATCTCAAACTCCATTTTAATTCATCACAAACCTTCTCAATGTTCCCCAACTCTTAAAGTTCATAACCCAATGTTTAAAACTGGAATTTCTGGAAATAAACCAATCTGTATTCGAATACAGCTTCCTTGTATTCGAATACATAAGCTAAAAACAGCGAAAAATCAGCATTTATCACCACATCAACAAAAAATTCAAGAACCTCATCATCACCACCTCAAACCTTCTCAAAAACTCCATTTTAATTCATTACAAACCTTTCCAATGTTTCCCCAACTCTTTAAGTTCAGAAACCAATGTTTGAAACTTGAATTTTTGAAAAAAACCAATCTGTATTCGAATACAGCTTCCTTGTATTTGAATACAGAAGCTAAGACAGTGAATAATCAGCATTCTGTATTCGAATACGAGGCTATCATAGCCGAATACATACGCGAATACAGTGGCAAAAATTTCAGTCTTGTATTTGAATACGACAGGGTCCTAGCCGAATACAGATGCTAAGTCAGAAGCAAAAATTCCTCATCTGTATTCGAATACGGAAGGTCGTATTCGAATACAAGTTCAAAACTTTGAAGAAAAACAGAACTTTGCAGGCTTGTATTCGAATACACCAATGTTGTATTCGAATACACCTTCGAATGCAGTGATATTTTCCAGAAACTTCGACAAGTTTTCAATTTCTTTTCTTTGAAAAACCAACATAACACCAAACATAATCACCATTTCTTTGAAACCACAAACTCAGAACATTTTTCATCAATCACAGATTTTCCAGAAAACACTTCCACCCATTTTAAATCCTTTTCTTTTGAAAACGATCATATACACCAGATTGTTATTAAGACAACAGAAAACAGAATCACCGACACCAGAATAACCTCACAGTTTTATTTAATCACCAAAACAGAAAGTCAACTACAAACCATAACAGCCATTTTCAAACACTTGCATTTCGATCCTCCCGAAAACAACATGCAAAGCATTTTCCAGTATTCCCACACAAACAAAACAACATTGATATATTCAGCCAAAACAGCGAACATCACAGATCATCAAAAACACCAACAGCATGCATTTTCATCATTTATAAAAACATGCAACAACAGTTTCATCTCTAGTCTAGAAAATTATATATAAACACACATCAACATGCATTTACAGTCCTAAATGCAATCTAGAAAGTGGAAGATGCCCCTTACCTCTGTTACGTTTCCTGCACTCTTTTATGCTACTGCGACAAAGTTGGCAAAACTCCCGTTCGCGTTCGCCACTACGAAAGTTAGTTCTCTAACTCCGTAATGAGGAGAGGAACAACTTTTGTTCTGGGCACTTGCTGGTTTGGTGCTTGGATTTCCAAGTAATTTGACTTTTGAGAAACTCTTCTTACCACCAACACACAAAAAAAAAACAGAATGGGGGGAGGAAGAAGGGTACTGTCGCATGCAGTAAGGAAGAAGGGAAATGTGTTTTTTTCTCCTTTCTGTTATGGCCTCTCACCTATATATAGGCACATATGTGCCACCTCACCCAACACAATACTATTATAATATTGCTTGACCATCAAGTACTTAACCAGTCTCGTCGCAATTAGCAGATAACATCTTAATTAACTACCTGATAATTTAATTACTCATAATTAAATTAATTTATCCTTCATCCAATAATTTTAATCCAACCTCCAAAAATAAATATTTATAGATATATATATATATATATATAAAATATACATATATCAAATATTTTACAAATATTCCCAAAATACACTTAATATTAGATCCATAATTTAATTTTAAATTTAAGGGTCTTACATGGACCATGCTATCTTCTGGTATGGACCAAGTCTAGACTATGTCTGGATTATGTCTAGACTAAGTCTGATTTAAGTCTGGACCAAGTCTGGGCTGAGTCTTATGTTCACGACCAAGCTATCTTTTGGTCAGGACTAAGTCTAGACCAAGTCTGACTTATGTTTCCTTCTGGTCTAGACCAAATCTCCTTCTGGACTCTATTTCCTTCTGATCTGGGCCCAGAAAGATATCCTCTGATGATGTTATTGTTTCTTCCCTTTCATGATATCCTCTGATGTTTGCCTTTGATGGTATCCTCTAGTACCCTCTGGTGACATCCTCTGGTGTATCCTCTGATTTTGCACAGCCTCTGATTTTTTCTTCTAAGTCAAAATACGATTTACATAAAATACTTTTGTTAACATCAAAACTTTAATTGCAAGAACCAACTTGGTTCCAACAATCCACCTCCCCCACGTGGCTTAGGTGTATGATGAGGTTTCAAAGCCTTCTTAAGCAATGAAACGTGGAACACCAGATGAACTTTAGTTTCAAGAGGTAGATCTAACCTGTAAGCCACCTCCCCCACACGGCTTAGAATCTGAAAAGGACCATAATACTTAGGAGCCAATTTAGCATATGGTCTCTCTGCCAAGGACTTTAATTTGTAAGGTTGAAGTTTTAAGAACACCCACTCCCCAACATCAAAATTCACCAACCACCGGTGCTTATTTGCTTGTGCCCTCATCTGATCTTGAGATTTCAGTAAATTCTGTCGCAAGTCAGCAAGTAAATCATCCCGTTGTTGGCCCAACTGATTGACGTCATCCAACTTTGATGGAATGGTGCAGCTCTTAATCAGCAATAGGGGGTCTCTTCCATATAAAGCTTTAAAAGGTGTCATTCCAGTCGAGATATTGTAGTTACTGTTAAACCAGAACTCAGCCCAATGCAACCAATTCAACCTAGTCTTGGGCTTAGGGCAAGAAAAGCACTTAAGATAGGTTTCTAAGCATTGATTAGCAACTTCGGTTTGACCATCCGTTTGAGGATGATAAGAAGTGCTATGCTGAAGAGTAGTTCCAGCCAATTTGAACATCTCCCTCCAAAAACTATTGAGGAAAACCGCATCTCTATCCGATACAATTGTTGAAGGAAATCCATGAAGTTTCACAACTTCCCTCACAAACAAAGTTGCTACCTCCTTAGCAGTGTAAGGATGCCCAAGAGGAAAGAAGTGAGCATACTTTGTAAGTCTATCAATGACTACCAAAATTGTATCCTTGCCTCTAACTTGTGGAAGGCCACCAACAAAATTCATCGAGATATCCTGCCACACTTGGCAAGGAATAGGCAAAGGTTGAAGTAGACCCGCAGGTGATAAAGTGGAGTACTTGTTCCTTTGACATACATCACACTCTTCAATAAACTTCTTGATGTCTCCCCTCATGCCTTTCCAAAACAAGAAACTAGAGACTCTTTTAAAAGTTCTGAACCATCCTGAATGTCCTGCACATGGTGAATCATGACATTCAGCCAAGATAAGTGGTATTTTGTTAGAACCCTTAGGTAGCACCAATTTACCATTATACAGAAGTCTTCCTTTCTTGAGTTCATAACCAGAATGAGAAGTAGGGGAGACAATTAAGTCCTATACCAACTACTGCAATTCAGAATCTTGTTGCACTTCCGCATCCGAAGAATCATCCTCTTCCACATGTAGAACTGAGAGGGCAGCATACATATCTCTCCTAGACAAACTATCTGCTGTAGTATTCTCCTTCCCTGGATTGTATTGGATTTCAAAATCCATCCCAATGAGCTTGACAACCCATTTAAATTGCTCAGCAGTGAACAATCATTGATCAGTCAAGAACTTAAGGCTCCTTTGATCCGTCCTCACAATGAAATGGTTGCCCAAAAGGTAGTGTCTCCATTTGGTCACAGCCGGAACCAAAGCCATCAGCTCCCTCTCATAAACAGACCTTTGTTGAGCTTTCAAAGATAAGCCTTGACTCCAAAAGGCAAGCGGTTTACCTTCCTGCATCAAAACAGCCCCCAACCCCTTACTAGAAAGCATCAGTTTCCACTACAAAGACCTTACTGAAATCCGGTACAGCCAACAAGGGAAGATCAACCATGGCTGTTTTCAAGGCCTGAAACGCAGATGTAGCTTCTTCTGTCCAACAAAACTTGTCTTTCTTCAAAAGCTCAGTTAAGGGTTTGGCTAATTTACCATAACCTTGAACAAAACGTCTATAATAACCTGTTATTCCAAGGAAACCTCTAAGACCCTTCACATCAGTAGGAATAGGCCAAGAAATCATGGATGCAGTCTTGGAAGGACAAGCTGCCACCCTTCGCCAAAAATCACATGTCCCAAGTACTCAAGACTAGACTGTCCAAAGCTACATTTTTTCTTATTTGCCTTCAACCCATTCTGCATCAGCACTGCCAAGACTTGGTGGACATGAACAAGATGAGCTGACAAATCCTTGCTATACACCAAAATGTCATAAAAAAAGACCAGGACAAATCTCTGGAGGAAAGGCTTCAAAACCTCATTCATGAGGGCTTGGAATGTGGAAGGAGCATTGGTGAGACCGAAGGGCATCACCAAGAATTCATAATGCCCCTTATGAGTTCAGAAAGCCGTCTGCTCTTTTTCTTGATGGTTTTTCTCCAACCAAAGTAATCAACTTGCCATCTCTAGACAAGGTAAGCTCCAACTTGCCAAAGTTGGTTTTGACATCTCCCAAACTGGAGAGCCAATCCAAACCCAACACCAAATCCACCCCTTGCAGGGTGAACAAATAAAAGTCTTTCTTAATCTACATTCCTTGCAAATGCAAACTCAACTTGGGACACTTTCCCTTCCATTTCACCCTATGACCATTCCCCACTTCCAAAATGTAAGAAGGAGTATCTTCCAACATCAAGCTCAGTTTCTGAACTACCTCCTGGGAAATGAAGCTACGAGAAGCTCCACAATCTATGAGTACCAAAACAGAATTGTTCTGAACTACCCCTTGTATCTTCCAAGAATTTATGGGAGTTAGCCCAACCATTGAACAAAGAGACAACTGCAGAGAATTGAAAGTTTCTACCTCATGCAACTCAGTATCCTTGTCCTTCTCCTCATCTTCTTCCAAAATGATCATACGAAACTGCTTATTCTTGCATTTATGTTCTCTATGGTAGGGCTCATCACATCTGAAACATAGTCCCTTCTCCCTTTTGTCTCTCATCTCGGCCTCGAACAACCGTTTGAAATCACCACCGCTGGTTTTGTTCCCTTCTCCAGCTTGAACTACCACCAGATTAGTAGCAGGGGTACCACCCTCGGCTTTCTTATCTACCCCAGGCTTCGTATCTACCGTCACCGTCTTAGTGTAATAACTTGCCTTAGTCGTCGTAGTTTGTTTGATGAAAGTGTTGGTTCCTTTCTTAGTCCAAAACAGATTCTTCTCCTCAATCATAATAAACTTTTGGATTAAATCAGACAGAGCCTTTAATTCATAAATTTTTACCTCCACTTGAATTTCCTCTTTCAAGCCATTCATGAAAATTCCTCGTGCAAATTCTTGATCAATGGCCTTCAAAGCTCCAACATATTTCTCGTACTCCTCCATAAATTCTACCATTGTCCCTGTTTGTTTGAGTGCCAGCAACAACTCAAAAGGATTTTGTATCATTGATTGTTGAAACCTGCGAACCACTGCCAGCTTGAACCCGTCCTGTAACACCCCGAGTTTTTAAACAGCGTGAGTGTATTTATTTATTTTTCAACCAAAATTAATAAAGGAATTTTCAGAATTAATTCGAAAGAATTAAAATAAAATTAAAGAATTTTCAAATTAATTCAAAGGATTTAAAATAAAATTAAGTCAATTCTTAAAATAATTCGTCGTGATCCAAAACGACAAAAGTATTTAATTAATTACACCATGATTGTAATCAAGTAAGTTAGTTTTTGGGAAATTAATTATACCAAAATAACAATACATCAAAAGGTGTATCCTGGACCCACCAAAACATTATTAGAGTGCGGAAAAATATACAATGATCCCAAAATAAATAATTACAGCCTTCAACACTAGGCCCTATACAAAAAGTCTAGTCTGATCATGCACTAAAGCTACAGTAGCACGGTTTCCACCGCTTCCTCTACAAGTCTCGTCTTCACCCAGCTGTCCGTCCCTCTGCGTTGTCCACAAATGCTCCGTACGTGAAGATCAAGGGAAACTAACGACGTTTCTGTCGTTAGTGTAACCGTCGGTGGGACGGGTTCGGGTATCATCTGAGGGCAAAGCCCAATTTTCCACAATAATAGTAAAGGGTCACCGACCGAAATTAACAATTACCACATAGCATTTATGTCAACAATAACAAGTATATTCATGGCATGTTCCAATGTTTATGACAACATGACAAATATGCTCACTTATTAAAATGTATGACATTGACATTTTTGGAAAACACAAACAGTTTAACATATAAGTCATGTTGCAAGTACAAATACATTCAACAAAACACAACAACTCATTCAGCACTTAGAGTTCATAAGTTACTTGCACACAACGATTTCTACCCATCAACATCATATCCAATCATGACTCACAGGTCACCCATCCCAATGCAATATGTATATGCCAATGTACACAACTCTTGGAATTACCAAGGTGCAGTCTCTCACGGACCAGCACGATTTACCCATGTTAGCCTCTCACAAGCCAAACATTACCAGAGTGCAGTCTCTCACGGACCAGCACCAGTGCAGCCTCTCACAGACCAGCACACGTGCAGTCGCTCACAGACCAGCACGTTTTACGTATGTTAGCCTCTCACAAGCCCAAACATACAAAAGTTAAATCCTCGCACGGATAGAATGGACCACCACGAACACGCGGCCATTCCGTAGCTCATCACGGTTACTACTTAACTTCGTGGCCCATCGCGGTCACCACCTGACTATGCAATGCATGGACATGCAATGTTTTCTCTTCACTGAAAATAGTATGCAAATGCCAGCTGAAAAATCCAGCCACTCCATCACCTCCTCTAACCATCTCAACAATTTCATTATCACCACATCACAAAGAATTCAAGAACCTCATCATCACCACCTCAAACCATCTCAAAAATTCCATTTTAATTCAACAAGCCTTCCCAATATTTCCCCAACTCTTTAAGTTCATAAAGCAATGTTTAAAACTGGAATTTTTGAAAAAAACCAATCTGTATTCGAATACAACTTCCTTGTATTCGAATACATAAGCTAAAATAGTGAAAAATCAGCATTCTGTATTCGAATACGAGATGGTCGTAGCCAAATACAGATGCGAAGTCAGTGGCAAAAACAGCAAATCTGTATTCGAATACAACAGGGTCGTAGTCGAATACAAATGCGAAAACAGTGGCAAAAATTGCAATCCTGTATTCGAATACAACAGGGTCGTAGATGAATACAGATGCTAAGTCAGAAGCAAAAATCACTTATCTGTATTCGAATACAGATGACCGTATTCGAATACAAGTTCAAAATTTTAGTAAAACGGGAATTTTGCAGGAGTGTATTCGAATACACCAGTGTCGTATTCGAATACACCTTCGAAAACAGTGAGATTTTCCAGAAAACTTCAACATTTTTCAAAATCTTTTCTTTGAAAAACCAACACAACACCAAAACATAATCACCCTTCTTTTGAACCACCAAACTCAGAACATTTCTCATCAACACAACAACAATAGATTTTCCAGAACACCTCCACCCATTTTAAAATCCTTTTTCTTTTGAAAACCACTATCAACACCAGAATGTTAACAACACAACAGAAAAATATAATCACCCTTCTTTTGAACCACAAAACTCAGAACATTTCTCATCAACACAACAACAACAACAGATTTCCAGAATACCTCCACCCATTTTAAAAATCCGTTTTTTTTAAAACCACTATCAACACCAGAATGTTAACAACACAATAGAAAAATATAATCACCCTTCTTTTGAACCACAAAACTCAGAACATTTCTCATCAACACAACAAAAACAGATTTCCATAACACCTCCACCCATTTTAAAAATCCGTTTTCTTTTGAAAACCACTATCAACACCAGAATGTTAACAACACAACAGAAAAACATAATCACCATTCTTTTGAACCACAAAACTCAGAACATTTCTCATCAAGACAACAATGTAAGACCCTTTATTTTAAATATTAATTTTGGAATTAATGTCAAGGGCATTTTGGGAATTTTTGTAAATATTTAATATATGTATGTTTTGAGTGAATATATATATATAAATATTTATTTGGAAGATGAATTAAAAATTATTAGGTGAAGAATTAAATTAATTTAATTTCAAGTAATTAAATTAATTGGACCATTTAGTAAGGATTAAGTGACTAATTGCAAGATAATTAGAAAGCTGGAAAATCAGACAAGTGGCAAGTGAGGTGGCACTTTGAGAGCCTATAAATAGGAGTGAGAATGATGGCAATTTCAGAACACCATTCCTTCCTCCATACTGCCCATATTGCATGTACCAACTCCATCACTCTCCCATTTTCTGTCTCTGTTTTCTGCTTTCTGCCTTTCCCGAACTGAAATTGTAGAGAGGGAAAAACTTTCAAACACCATTAACTGAAATTCCAGCCATCAAACCTGAAAACCCCCAGTAGTAAAGTTAATCCCCACTTCAATACGAAGAGAAAGAACCCAGTTTTGCAGCAGCAAACTCAGGGAACCGCTTCACCGTTTCTGGACGCAGAAAAAGGAACGCAGCAAGAACAAGAGAGATAGCAAAGCACGCTACAAGGGTAAGGGCACCTTCCATCTTTTAGCTGCATTAGGGCCATAAAGTGTGTTGTTTCAGTTCTGTTTTTAAAAGAAAAACTGTTTTCGAAAAATGACATTTTGAAAGAAAATGCATTTTGTTGATATGTGATTATCCTGATGGTTGTTGCTGGCTGTTTTTCTGATAAAACATTGCTGTTTTACTTATGGGTGAAAGCTGGAAAATGTGTGCATGTTATTTTAATGATGATTAAAATGCATGTCTTAAAACTGTTTTGAAAATAGCATTAAAATGCAAAATGCATTTTGTTGGTGTTTGGTGTTCTGTGATGTTTGTTTGTCATTCTGTTGTGTTTTGAGAAAACTAAAAACATGCATGTTTGCTCTGGTGTTTTTGGGAAAACTAAATGCATGCATGTTTGCTCTGGTGTTTGAGAACTCTGAGATGTTGCATGTTGTTCCTGTTGAGTGTGAACACTGAAATGCTGCATGTTGTTCTGATGAGTGAGAAAACTCAAGTGTTACATGATATGTTGATGGTTTAAAAGCTGGACAATTCTGATTCTGTTTTGTTCTGGATAATTTTGATGATATGAATGATTCTGCTTCTGGATGTCTTGTGTGACTCTGATGATAATGATGATTCTGCTTCTGGTTGTTCTGGGTGATCTTGATGATATTGTTGATTCTGATTCTGGTTGTTTTGTGTTGATTCTGGTGGTGTTGATGGTTTTAATGAAAAAAGGGATTTTTAAATGAGGAAAGGTTTCCTTGAGAAAGTGCAGAACCTGTTTGATGTTGGCTGTTTGTTTTAAAAGAATCGGTTTTGAAAGAGTTGAATTTTCACTGGTTTTTCGAAGGTGTATTCGACTACAGCACGTGTGTATTCGAAAACAACCTTCCAGGTTTCTGTTTTATTTTAAAGTTTTCAAACCTGTATTCGAATACGAGCCCCTGTATTCGAATACAGAGGAAAGAGTTTTGCCTCTGTATTCGCATCTGTATTCGACTACGACCATGTCGTATTCGAATACATAAGTGAAATTTTAACACTGTGTTCGCATCTGTAGTCGACTACAGACATGCTGTAGTCGAATACAGATTCAAGTTTTTCCAGAAACTCAGTTTTTAGCTTCTGTATTCGAATACAAGGAAGCTGTATTCGAATACAGATTCGTGTTGTCCAGAAAAACAAGTTTTAATCACTGTCATGTGAGTTTTGAATGTGTTGAGAAACCCTGGGAAGTTTTAAATGATTTGAAAAGAAGGCTGTGAAATGATTTTTAAAGAGGAGAGAAAGATGTTTGAAAACCTTTAAGTGACTTGGAAGAAAAGGCTGAATTTTTCAAAGGTTTAACTCCTGTATTCGAATACAGAAGGTTAAATTTCAATTCCTGCTTCTGTATTCGAATACAGGGAGTCTGTATTCGAATACAAATTCGTGTTTTCAGAAAAATTTCAAGTTTAAGAATGTTTTGAAAACCCTGAGTATTTGGGGAAATACTGGGAATGTTGTGATGGATTTAAATGGATCTTTTGATGAGATTTTGAAGTAGTGGTAATGATGTTTTAAAAACTTTACTGATATAAAGAAAGAGGTTGATTTATGCACTGAAAATCTGCCTATGTATTCGAATACCAGAGGGCTGTATTCGAATACAGAGTGTGAATCTGCACTGTTTTTGGCTTCTGTATTCGAATACAGAGGAGCTGTATTCGAATACAGATTCGTAAAATTCCAGAAATCCTCAGCTTTAAATTCTGTGATTGAATTTTTAAGAGTCTGGGAAAAACAATTCAAAGTGTGAATGATTAGTTGACTGTAATCATGATTGTGATGATGTTAATTCTAATTGTGCTATTATATTTTAAACATGATGAAGCATAAATTTTTGAGTTTGCATTCTGTTTCTAGAGAAGTGAAACACTGCATTTTCATGCATTGCATAGTCAAGTGGTACCCGCGATGGGCCACAGAGTAACGCGCAACCACGTGCTGATCTGTGAGCGATTGCACGAGTGCTGGTCTGTGAGCGACTGCACTAGGTACTGATCTGTGAGCGATTGTACCTTGGGTTTTCTCAAACGTGCAGGTCTGTGAGAGACTGCACGAGTGCTGGTCTGTGAGCGACTGCACTGGTGCTGATCTGTGAGCGATTGCACCCTGGTCGTGAGGGCCGTTAAATTGTGCTGGTCTGTGAGCAACTGCACCTTGGTGATTCCAAGAAAATTATGCATTAGCATATATGCATTACATTGAGGGTTTTGACCGTTGTGTCATGATTATTTATATGATGAATGTTGGAGATTAATGTGTGTGGTTGCTGTCCAGAATCTGAAATTCTGAACTGATGATTGTGTTTTATTGATGTGTGTTTGTATTTACCGCATACTTCATAATCATTAACTGCTGTTTTGAAAAGGCATGATTATTTCCTCATCATCATATGTTATACCATGATTATACATGTTGTTGTGCAATATATGCTATGTGATTATCTGTTATTTTCGGTCGGTGACCCCTTGCTATATATTGTGGACTTTGGGCTTTGCCCTCAGATGCCTCCCAAACCCGCGCCCCCCGTGGGAACCCGAACGACGGAAACGTTGTTGAATTTCCTTGACCGCTACTCGCGCACTGCTTGGGCTTTTGACCCCCTCTCAAGCAGAGCGACCTATACGGGGTGGCTAGAGCGGACTAGTAGGACGGATGGTGTTGAAGACTTCATAGAGCGCACTCACGCGAGCATATATTTCCCCGTACCTTCTCGCCTGGTGCTAGAGGCGCACGGAGTTTTTGACGACACGGAGGATTCTGCTGAGAAGGTTGAGGCAGAGGCCACTGTAGGAGTGGTGACTCCCAACCCTGTGGTTGGAAGGGAGATACATGAGTCTGATACGGAAGAACAGCGTGATGAGCTGAGACCAGTAGCGACCGAGATTCCGGGTCCATCTAGGATTTCCGATGACTGCTACGAGATTCCGGCACCGCCAAAGCGGCCACGAGTATGTATTGACTTGACTTCGGAGGAGACCGACCCTTCTATGTATGATGAGGAAGAGGAGGAGGTTACGTCGAAGCGAGCTGCGGATTCAGAGCGGACTTGTGTAGGATGCGGAGGGAATCCGTGCTACTGCAGCTTCAGCGCATGATCAGTTAGACTTATTGTATTAGGTTTTGGGGTTGAAATTGTAATTTGCCTTATTTTGGAAATTCTGTACTATTTTCCGCTGAACCATGTACTCTGATATTTACTATTGATGTATTATGACAATGATATTTTGGGATGTATTAATGTTGAAAAACTAATTTCCAAGATAAGTACTTAGTGATAATCCTGATGAAGTAATTGATTTACGTTCATCGATTAATCCATAACGTACTATTTTACGAAAACTTTATTTTAGTATTTTCCGGAAAAACTCATCTTAATTATTAATTTCAAAAAAAAAAATGCACCCGCGCTGTGTTTTAAACTCGGGGTGTTACAAACAACAACAGATTTCCAGAACACATGTATTTTGATCATCCCCAAAACGACATGCAAAGCATTTTCCAGTATCAACACACAACCAAAACATCATTGATATATCAACCAAAACAGCAAACATCACAGATCATCAAAACATCAACAACATGCATTTTCATCATTCATAACGACATGCACAACAGTTTCATTTTCAAACCAGAAAAATCAAATATAATCACACATCAACATGCATTTACAGCCCTAAATGCAATCTAGAAAGTTGGAAAGTGCCCCTTACCTCTGTTACATTTTCTTCGTTCGTTCACGTTACCGCGACAAAAGTCGGCGAAACTCCCGTTCGCGTCGCCGCTACAAAAGTTAGTTCTCTAGCTCCGTAATGATGAGAGGAACAACTTTTGTTCTGGACACTTGTTGGTTCGGCGCTTGGATTTCCATGTAATTTGACTTTTGAGGATGCTCTTTTGTTACAAAAATAGAATGGGAAGAAAAAGAAGAACTGGCGCATGCAGTGAGGAGGAAATGTTTCTGCCTTTGTTCTTGCTCCTCACTCATATATATATGCATATATGTGCCACCTCACCCAACACATTAATATTATAATATTGGTTGACCATCAAGTACTTAACCACTCTCGTCGTAATTAACAGATAACGTCTTAATTAACTGCCCGAAATTTAATTACACGTAATTAAATTAATTTATCCTTCATCCAATAATTTTAATTCAACCTCCAAAATAAATATATATATATATATATATTTACATAAAAATATACATATATTAAATATTTCACAAATATTCCCAAAATACACTTACTATTAAATCCATAATTTAATTTTAAATTTTAGGGTCTTACACGTCCCAAGTTGGTTCAAGATCAAAAATAGAACTGAGTAATTACTTTTGGAAAGTTGATACTCACAATAAGCTTAACTTGAACTTGAGTGTTTGCTTCTGAAAATTTATGATGACGATTTGCTTCACACTCTAAGAAAAGAACACTTTGAAAATATTTATCTTTTAAGCAAGTGTTTCTTGTTGGAACCAAGTTGGTTCTTGCAATTAAAGTTTTGATGTTAAAAAATGTATTTTATGAAAATAACATATTTGACTTAGAAGAAGAATGAAAAATGTCACCAGAAGAATAGATCAGAGGATGATGATACCAGAAGCAGAAATCAGAGGATGTCGTCACCAGCAGATGACGTCACCAGAAGCAGAAATCAGAGGATGATGTCACCAGAAGATGACATTACCAAAAGCAGAAATCAGAGGATGATATCACCAGAAGATGACGTCAGCAAAAGCAGAAATCAGAGGATGACGTCACCAAAGGATGATCATTAGAGGAATATGTTAGAGAAAAATGCTCAAAACAGAATTGGAGCAAAAGACTCTAAGAAACAGAATCTATCTAAAAATATGCTCAAAATAGAATCTTACAAAAATGCTCAAAACAGAATTGGAGCAAAAGACACAAGAAACATAATCTAGCTAAAAGCATGCTCAAAACATAAGCGGAACAAAATGCTCAAAACAGATTAATTGAAATATACTCTAGAAGTAAAGCATCAGTGAGCAAAAGACTCAAAACAGAATATGAGCAAACTACTCTAGAATATTCTCAAAACATATAAATCGAAATACACTCCAGAAGTAAAGCATCAGTGAAGTCCTAATTTCAGCTATAAATAGAGGCTTAATGCTAGAGAATAAAGCATCGAAAAATAGAAGAACTCGAGCAAAAATTCATAAGTATTCAGAGAGTTCAAAGGAGAGAAACACATGCTTAAAAGATAAATATTTTCTAAGTGTTCTTTTCTTAGAGTGTGAAGATGATCGTCGTCATAAATTATTCAGAAGCAAACACTCTAGTTCACTTTAAGCATATTGTGAGTATCAACTTTCCAGAAGTAATTACTCAGTTCTAATTTCGATCCCTTATATTAAATCCTGCAGTGTTGAAGCTTCTTCTAAAACTGGTGTTGTCAGGTTGTTAGAAAAAGACTTAGCTTGTAGGTTTAAGGTTGTGAAGTTCCTCAAAAGTCTGGGATTGTTTGACTGTTTGAGAAGACTTAGCTGGTTTAGTTAAGGTGTTGTTGTTCCTCAAAAGTCTGGGGTTGTCAGGCTGTTTGAGAAGACTTAGCTGGTTTAGTTAAGGTGTTGTTGTTCCTCAAAAGTCTGGGGTTGTCAGGCTGTTTGAGAAGACTTGGCTGGTATAGGCAAGGTGTTGTTGTTCCTCAAAAGTCTGGGGTTGTCAGGCTGTTTGGGAAGACTGACTTGTAGGGTCAGTGGTGTTGTAATTCAAAGGAGTTTGAATTAGTGAAAAGGCCTTCTAGAGGAAGGGACTGGACGTAGCCTAGTTAACGGTGAACTAGTATAAGCTGTTGTGTTATTATGTTATTATTATCCGCTGCTGAATCTGATTAGTTATATATCGAATAATTCACATTAACATTCAACAAAACAGCAAAAGAAATCAAGTTTGACAAACATAATTCAACCCCCCTTCTCGTGTTTGCACCTTCATTTCTCTCCTTTGAACTCTTTGAATACTTAGGAATTTTTTGCTCGAATTCTTCTATTTTTCGATGCTTCATTCTTCAGCATTAAGCCTCTATTTATGCTTGAAATTAGGGCTTCACTTTGATCTGATGCTTTACTTCTGGAGTGTATTTCGGTTAATTCTGTTTTGAGAATATTCTGGAGTATTTTGCTCAGATTATGTTTCTGGAGTCTTTTGCTCCAATTCTGTTTTGAGCATTTTGCTCAGATTCTGTTTTGAGCATTTTGCTCAGATTCTGTTTTGAGCATACTTTTAGCTATATTCTATTTCTTGAGTCTTTTTCTCCGATTTTGTTTTGAGCATTTTTCTCAGATTCTGTTTTGAGCATACTTTCATCTTCTAATGATGTAGCTTCTGATTTTTCTTCTTATGGGATCCTCTGAAATTATCTTCTGACGGGATCCTCTGATTTTATCCTTTGGTGATATCCTCTTATGATATTACCTAATAATATCCTATGGTGATATCCTCTAATTATATTCTCTGATGGTATCCTCTGATGATATCCTCTGGTATTTTTTGGAGGTCTCTTCTGGTACCCTCTGGTGACATCCTCTGGTATCCTCTAGATGCATTTTTATCTTCTGGTGATGTCATTTTCTGATGACATCTTCTGCTTCTGATTTGTATCTTCTGGTGATATCTTCTGTTGATGACATCCTCTGATTTCTGCTTCTGGTGACGTCATCTTCTGGTTTATGCTTCTGATGACATCTTCTGATTTTTCATTCTTCTTCTAAGTCAAAATATGATTTTCATAAAATACATTTGTTAAGATAAAAAATTTAATTGCAAGAACCAACTTGGTTCCAACAATCTCCCCCTTTTTGATGATGACAACACCATGTATTTTTTATAATACTTTTTCTTTCTTTTGACTCCCTGGTAGAACTGGTATATTAAAATGAATTGCATGATCTAACCTCCTTTCTAGTGGGAGACCTTGAGCATCCTTAAAAACCTCATAATACTGTTGCAGCACCTCTGAAACAGCTTCAAGTATGACTGAAACGTCTGTTATTTTCTGCTCTGCCGTATCGTACTGAATTAATAAGCCTTCCCCTTCTTCCTTCAAAATTTGCATAAAGGCTCCTTAAGACAATTCAGTCTTAGTTAAGGCAGGATCACCAACCAAAGTAATCAACTTGCCATCTATAAACACGGTAAGTGAAGGTGCAAACACGAGAAGGGGGGTTGAATTGTGTTTGACTAACTTGAATACTTTTTTTGTTTTTCAGTTTTAAAACAAAACTTGATGTATGAATAAAATAGAGTTAGCAGCGAATATAAAGTAAAAATAAAAACACATAATTTTATGATGGTTCACCGTTAACGAGGCTACGTCCAGTCCCTTCACCTTGAAGGATTTCACTAATTCAAAACCTTGAATTACAACAATACTACTGACCCTCCAAGTCAGTCTTCTCAAACAGTCTAACAATCCTAGACTTTTGAGGAATCCAGCACCTTGACTTCTTAAGTCAAGTCTTCTCCTACCAATCTGACAACCTCAGATTGTAGAAGGAATTACAATGCCTTGAATCTAATTGCCAAGTAATCTTCTACCCCTTCTGACTCCCACAGATTGTAGACTCTACTTCAACAACTTAGATCTATCACAAGGGAAAGAAAACAACACGAGTGCTTGCTTCTGGAAAGTTGGAACTCACAATTAACCTCACTGAAAACTTGAGTGTTTGCTTTGGAAGTGTATGACTCTTTTGTGATTTTCGATGCTAAGTCTTCTGCCTTGAGCCTCCTTTTATAAATGCAGATTAGAGTCTCTTCCAAGCTTAATTTCAAGCTGTATCTTGCTGGATTCTCTTGCAAAAATATCTTGACCAATCGGGCTTCATATAAATAAAAAACATATCTTTTATCTCCAGATTTGTTTTCAAAAATAACTTGCCAATCCTGTCTTTAATTTCTTCCCGCCAATAGCTGCTGAATTCCACAAGACTTCAACTTAATCTTGAATCAAATCCTTTTAATACTTTGATCAAATTTAATTAAATCCCCACTGTTAATCATCGTGATTAAATCTAGACCGTTTGATCTTCTGCGCTAGTCCACATCTGGACCATACTAAGTGATCTGTTGTGATCATCTGATTTCGGCCAGCCCTGGACCACACTTTCTGATCTTCTGATCTCAGCCAACCTGGACTTGCAAACTGATCTACTGTGATCCTTTGATCTCAGCCAATGCTGGACCACACATTCTGACCTTCTGATTTCGGCCAACACTGGGCTTGTTGGAACCAAGTTGGTTCTTGCAATTAAAGTTTTGATGTTAACAAATGTATTTTATGAAAATAACATATTTGACTTAGAAGAAGAATGAAAAATGTCACCAGAAGAATAGATCAGAGGATGACGTTACCAGAAGCAAAAATCAGAGGATGACATCACCAGAGGATGTCACCAGAAGATGACGTCACCAGAAGCAGAAATCAGAAGATGATGTCACCAGAGGATGTCATCAGAAGATGACGTCACCAGAAGCAGAAATCAGAGGATGACGTCACCAGAGGATGATCACCAGAGGATATCATCAGAGGAATCTGTCAGAGAAAATTGCTCAAAACAGAATTGGAGCAAAAGATTAGAGAAACAGAATCTAGCTAAAATATGCTCAAAACCGAATCTAAGAAAAATGCTCAAAACAGAATTGGAGCAAAAGATTCAAGAAATAGAATCTAGCTAAAAGCATGCTCAAAACAAATTAATTTAAATACACTCCAGAAGTAAAGTATCAGTGAGCAAAAGACTCAAAACAGAATCTGAGCAAACTACTCCAGAATATTCTCAAAACAGATTATTCGTAATACACTCCTGAAGTAAAGCATCAGTGAAGCTCTAAAGTTCAACTATAAATAGAGGCTTAATGATGAAGAATAAAGCATCAAAAAATGGAAGAACTCAAGCAAAAATTCATAAGTATTCAGAGAGTTCAAAGGAGAGAAACACATGCTTAAAAGATAAATATTTTCTAAGTGTTCTTTTCTTAGAGTCTGAAGCTTATCGTCATCATAAATTATTCAGAAGTAAAACTCTAGAGCATATTGTGAGTATCAACTTTCCAGAAGTAATTACTCAGTTCTAATTTCGATCCCTTAAATTAAATCCTATAGTGTTGAAGTTTCTTCTAAAATCTGGGGTTGTCAGGTTGTTAGAAAAAGACTTAGCTTGTAGGTTTAAGGTTGTGAAGTTCCTCAAAAGTCTGGCATTGTCTGATTGTTTGAGAAGACTTAGCTGGTTTAGTTAAGGTGTTGTTATTCCTCAAAAGTCTGGGGTTGTCAGGCTGTTTGAGAAGACTTAGCTGGTTTAGTTAAGGTGTTGTTGTTCCTCAAAAGTCTGGGGTTGTCAGGCTGTTTGAGAAGACTTGGCTAGTATAGTCAAGGTGTTGTTGTTCCTCAAAAGTCTGGGGTTGTCAGGCTTTTTAGGAAGACTGGCTTGTAGGGTCAGTGGTGTTGTAATTCAAAGGAGTTTGAATTAGTGAAAAGGCTTTCTGGAGGAAGGGACTGGACGTAGCCTTGTTAACGGTGAACCAGTATAAATTGTTGTGTTATTATGTTACTATTATCCGCTGCTGAATCTGATTAGTTATATATCGAATAATTCACATTAACATTCAACAAAACAACAAAAGTAACCAAATTTGACAAACACAATTCAACCCCCTTCTCGTGTTTGCACCTTCAAGCCATGGTCTGATCTTCTGATCTCGGCCAACATTGGGCCATAAACTTAAATCTTGACCATTGATTTGAACATTTTCACTCTGATCTGGACCAATTCTTAATTGGGTCTAGATTGAACTCAAATTAAATCTGGACAAATAATATTTCAGTCTGGACATTTTACCTTCTGATTTGGATCAGGTCTGGATCAAATCTGGACATCATTTCTTCTGGTCTGGACTTAGTTTCATACCCTAAACCATGCTATCTTATGGTCTGGGTCAAATCTGGATTGAATCTCTTGTTCTGGACCCATTAATTTTACCTCTAATTAAGTCTGGATCAAGTCTGGACTGTTTATTATTTCACTGCCAGGCCATCTTCTGGTCAGAATAACTTCTGGACTAAGTCTGACTTTTGATTCCTTTTGGTCTGGATCAAGTCTCCCTCTAGTAGGCTTCCTTCTTGTCTAGTCCAGGTCTCCTTCTGACTTTGCTTCCTTCTGATCTGGGCCAGCAAAGATATCTTCTGGTAATTTCAGGATGCATCCTCTGGTACCTTGTGGATTCATTATCTGGTGTCTTCATCTTCTGCCTCTGGAAACTTCATTTTCTGGTGGCATTTAATGTAATAATTCAAGGTACAAAATAAGATTACATGGAGTGCTTTTGTAAACATCAAAATCCTAAGTACTTAGAACCAACTTGGTTCCAACAGTATGCTCCAACTTGCCAAAATTGGTTTTGACCTCCTACACTAGATAGCCAATCCAAACCCAACACCAAATCCACCCCTTGCAAGGTGAACAAATAAAAGTATTGCTTAATCTCCATTCCTTGCAAATGCAGACTCAACTTGCGACACTTTCCCTTACATTTCACCCTATGACCATCCTCCAATTCCACAATGTAAGAAGGAGTCTCTTCCACCAGCAAGCTCAATTTCTGAACTACCTCCTGAGAAATGAACCTATGAGAAGCTCCACAATCGATGAGTATCAAAACAGAATTGTTCTGAACTACCCCTTGTATCTTCCAAGAATTTGTGGAAGTCACCCAACCATTGAACAAAGAGACAACTGCAGAGAATTGAAAGTTTCTACCTCATGCAACTCAGTATCACTGTCCTCCTCCTCATCTTCTTCCAAAATGATCATACGAAACTGTTTATTCCTGCATTTATGTTCTCTATGGTAGGGCTCATCACATCTGAAACAGAGTCCCTTCTCCCTTTTGTCTCTCATCTCGGCCCCGGACAACCGTTTGAAATCACCACCTCTGGTTTTGTTTCCTTCTCTAGCCTGAACACCCCCTGGATTAGTAGCAGAGGTACCTCCCTCGGCTTTCTTATCTAACCAAGGCTTAGCATCTACCGACACAGTCTTAGTGTACGAACTAGCCTTCGACATTGTAGTTGGTTTAATGAAAGTGTTGGTTCCATTCTTAGTCCAAACTAGATTATTCTCCTCAATCATAATAGACTTTTGAATCAAATCGGACAGAGACTTTAATTCATACAGTTTTACCTCCACTTGAAATTCCTCTTTCAAACCATTCATGAAAATTCCTCGTGCAAATTCTTGATCAATTGCCTTCAAAGCTGCAACATATTTCTCAAACTCCTCCACAAATTCTACCACTGTCCTTGTTTGTTTGAGTGCCAGCAACAACTCAAAAGGATTTTATACCATTGACGGTTGAAACCTGCGAACCACTACCAGCTTGAACCCGTCCAAAGTTTGTTCCAGATTGCACCTAGCCCACCAGTGATACCAGCCCAGTGCTCTGCCCTCCATGGCCACCAAGGTGGCGCACATCTTCTCCTCTTCCGAAACGCTTCGTAACTCGAAATATCGTTCCAAACGGTGCATCCAACCGTACGCATCGTCGCCTGAGAAAATCGGAATCTCCAGCTTCCTCCATCGGTCGCACAACGTAGTTACCCAGGGGTCTACCACCGCAGCCGCTGGTCTCTGCTTTTTCCCTGCTGTAACACCCCAAGTTTAAAACACAGCGCGAGTGTATTTTTTTTTTAACCAAAATAAATAAAAGAATTTTTTTTCAATTTACTTCAGAATGATTAGAATCAATTCAAATTAAATATCGTTCGACGTCGTAATCCAAAATAGAGAAGTAATTAAATAATTACATCACGATTAATCAAGTAAATTATTTTTGGGAATTTAATTCTTCAAAATATATCAAAATAAAGATACATCCAACAGCTGTATCTTGGACCCACCAAAATAATATCAGAGTGCAGAAAAATATTAGCGGAAAAGTTATACAATAATTCCAAAAACAACCAATTACATTCCCCAAACTCATGACCCTATACAAAAATCTAGTCTGATCATGCACTAAAGCTACAGTAGCACGGTTTACACCGCATCCTCTGCCAGTCTCGTCTTCACCCAGTTGTCCGCCCCTCTGCGTTGTCAACAAATACGCCATGCGTGAAGATCAAGGAAAACTAACGACGTCTCCGTCGTTAGTGTAACCGTTGGTAGGAAGGGTTCGGGTATCATCTGAGGGCAAAGCCCAATTTTCCACAATAATAGTAAAGGGTCACCGACTGAAATTAACAAATAACACATAGCATTTATATCACAGTAACAAATATATCCATGGCATACCATATAACAATGATGATAAATAAGGATGCTCATTTTGAAAATTTCATGACATGTATGCCTTTTCAAACAACAACCAATTAATATGGAAAACATGTTGTAAGTACAACTAACACTTCAGCAATCACAATCATTCATCAGAAATTCAGATTTTATAAAGTACTTACACACATCAATTTCCAATCATCAACATATATCCAAATCGTGACCCACCGGTCAATCACCCCGATGCAATATGTATATGCTCATGTATTCAACTTCTTGGAATTACCAAGGTGCAGTCGCTCACAGACCAGCACAATTTAAATGTGTTTGACTTTAACGGCCCTCAAGACCAGGGTGCAATCGCTCAACAGATCAGCACCAGTGCAGTCGCTAAACAGACCAGCACTCGTGCAGTCGCTCAACAGACCAGCACGTTTTACATATACCAAGGTACAATCACTCAACAGACCAGTACCAGTGCAGTCGCTTAACAAACCAGCACTCGTGCAATCGCTCAACAGATCAGCACGTTTTTGCGCATTTCAGGGTACAGTCGCTCAACAGACCAGTACCAGTGCAGTCGCTCAACAAACCAGCACTCGTGCAATCGCTCAATAGATCAGCATGTTTACGCATTACTTTGTGGCCCATCGCGGGTACCACCTGACTATGCAGTGCATGAACATGCAATGTTTTCTCTTCACTGAAAACAGTATGCAACATCAGTAAAATTCAGCCTTTCCATCATTTCCCCAAAATATCTCAACACAAATAATTTTATTATCATCACATCAATAATTAAACATTCAATCATCTCATCATTACCATTTCACATTTTCTCAAAACTCCATTCTTATTGTCATAGTCCTCCCAATGTTTCCCCAACTCTTAAAATTCATAAAACAGTGTTTAAAATTGAGATTTCTGGAAAACACGAATCTGTATTCGAATACAGAAGCCAAAACAGTACAGAATCAACACTCTGTATTCGAATACAGCTTCCTTGTATTCGAATACATAAGTTGTCACAGTGCAAAAATCAGTATTTTTCACAACACCAGTAGAGATCTCAAAAGTTTCATCATTACCACTTCAAACCATCACCAAAACTCCATTTTAATTCATCACCAACCTTCCCAATGCTCCTCAACACTTAAGGTTTGTAAAACAATGTTTAAAACTTTGGTTTTCTGAAAAAACACGAATCTGTATTCGAATACAACTCCCTTGTATTCGAATACAAAAGCTAAAACTGCAATTTCAACACTCTGTATTCGAATACAGCATACTTGTATTCGAATACAGAAGACAAAACAATGTATATTCAGCATTTTCCCAACATAATTAAAGGTTTCAAGAACCTCATCATCTCCTCTTCAAAACTATTTCAAAAACTCCATTTTAAATCATTTCAAACCTTCCCAATGTTCCCCAACACTTAAAGTTCACATGACAGTGTCTGAAACTTCATTTTCTGGAAAAACACGAATCTGTATTCGAATACAGCTCCCTTGTATTCGAATATAGAAGAAAAATAGTGAAAATCAGCATCCTATATTCGAATACGAGGGTGTTGTATTCGAATATGACAGGGTCTTAGCCGAATACAGATGCTAAGTCAGAAGCAAAAATCCTTCATCTGTATTCGAATACAGAAGCTCGTATTCGAATACAAGTTCAAAAATTTGAATAAAACAGAAGCTTTTCAGGTTGTATTCGAATACACTCATTCCGTATTCGAATACACCTTCAGCATTCTTTTGAACCACAAAACTCAGGCATTTTTCATCAATAACAGATTGTCCAGAAAAGCACTTTCATCATTTTAAATCCTTTTCTTCTGAAAACATCAGCAACACCATAATCACCCAAAACAGAATGACAACCCCCACAAAAAAGACATTTTTACACGTTTACATTTGGATCATTTCTCAAAACACATGCAAGGTATTTTCCAGTATTCTTACACAGTCAAAACAACATGCAAAGCATTTTCCAACTTTCTCACACAAACAGAACAACACTGATGTATTCAGCCAAAACAGCAAACATCTCATAACATCAAACATCAACAGAATGCATTTCTCGCATTTTATAACAACATGCAAAACAGTTTTATGAACATGCATTTTGATCATCTTCAAAATAACATGCAAAGCATTTTTCAGCTTTCCCATACAGACAAAACAGCATTGAGGTAACCACCAAAACAGCAACATCATAGATTGCATTTTTCATCCTTCAAAGTGACATGCAAAACAGTTTTTCTTCAAAAACAGTAATGAAACAACATTAATGCCATAACAGTATGCATTTATAGCCTAATGCAAACTAGAAGTGGAAGGTGCCCCTTACCTCTGTTTCGTTTCTGCTATCGTTCAGTTTTTTCGCGACAAAAGTCGGCGAAATTCCCGCTCGCGTTCGCCGCTACGAAAGTAGGTTCTCTAGCTCCGTAATGATGAGGAGAACAACTGCTGTACTGTACATTTTTTGGTTTGGTGCTTGGATTTCCAAGTATCTCACTTTTAAGGAACTCTCTTTTTTTTTTTTTAACGTGAAACAGAAATCAGAGTGGGATGAAGAAGGTGATGGTTACTGTTACATGCAGTATGGAGAAGGAAAGGTTTTCTGACTTTTCCCTTCCTTCTCACTCCTATATATAGGCATATGTGGGTGCCACCTCATCAAAAATAATACTAAAATATTGCTGAACCCTCCAACACTTAACCGATTTCGTCGCAATTAGCCGATAATCCCTTAATTAACTGCCCGATAATTTAATTACTCGTAATTAAATTAATTTACTCTTCATCCAATAATCTTAATTCATCTTCCAAAATAAATATTTATATATATATATATATTCACTCAAAACATACATATATTAAATATTTTACAAATATCCCCAAAATACACTTAATATTAATTCCATAATTAAATTTTAAATTAAGGGTCTTACACCTGCGGACAGTCTCGCTGCCGTTGGCATCGATCTTGGCCGCGAGTGCAGCCAATTGATCCTCCATATGTTTGGTGCGCGCCTCCGCCAACTCCATTCGAGTGCGCCATTCTTCGCGCTCCTGCTCCCAATCACTCTTCGAGTGCGCCATTCTTCGCGCTCCTGCTCTTAATCACTCAAATCCCTAACCATGCTTCTTGTCTTCATGCAATGCGCAGTAGAAGGATGCAAAAATAGGGCACCAGATCAGTGCTCTGATACCAGTGATAGAGCTGGTATATTAGAATTGAATAAAATTCTGAAGAAACCTCAAGATTGTATTATCGAAACTGAGAAAAATAAACAGAGATTGCAGTTACAGAGAAATAACTGAATTGCCCTGCAATTCAGTCCCACCCAACTAACTCTCTAACTGCCTACCTATTGAAGACCCAGTTTTTGTTATTTATATTAGCCATCCTACTTAATTATTTAGGATTTACAGCTGGCACATACAGACTAACATAACAGAACTAACTAAACTAACAGAGCTAACAGAATCTTCTGCTTGACTATCAATCCTCTGATGGAATCCTCTGCTCGACTATCAATCCTCTGCTTGACTAGCAATCCTATCATTGTGGAAGAAAAATAAGTGAGAAGATGTCACCTAATCGTACACCTTATAATTTTATTTTAATTTATGAAAACATACCTTATAAATTTGGAAAATGAGAAAATGAAATAAATTTTGACACAGCTCTTTCTTTAGAGTATAAAAAAAAATAGTTCTCTCAAAAAGAGAAAATGAAATTATATTAGAAGGAGCATTTTGAATAACTAATTATTTGAAAAAGAAAAAACGTTAATAACTATTTTATTAAAGATCATGTGTTGATTATTATTTTAAAAGTTTTTTTTTTTAGGAATTTTTTTTAAAAGGTTGATTATAGGTTTTTATTGAATACTCTTACAATAGTATATTTTATATGTAAGTATTTTATATATCTATATTGGTACAATGTATAAGGGTTATATTAATTTAAAGAGAAAAGATGTCTCTGATGATATCTTCTGATTTTGGTCTCTGATGATATCCTTTGATTTATGCTTCTGATGATTTCCTCTGATTTCTGCCTCTGATGATATCCTCTAATTTTTGCCTCTGATGGTATCCTTTGATTTCTACCTCTGATGATATCCTCTGATTTCTGCCTCTAATGATATCCTCTGATTTCTATCTTTAATATGGTTCTCTCCTTTTTTTATTTTTATTTTTTTAGTTTTATCTTTTTTGTTTTAGGACAGCAATAGCACTCTCTTCCATCTTTTCAGCCTCCGTACCTTTCACCTTTACAGCAGTACACGCCACCTTTCTAACTCTTTTTAGCCACTTTTGCTTTTATTTATTTTTCCTAAACAAGCTGCATTTTTTGTGTACACGCCATTTTTCCATTCCTCTTTTAGCCCCTTTTACTTTTTTCTCTTTTTTTTTAAAATGGCTACAACTTTTACCATGTATACAAGCAATTAAAAAGTGCATTCTCTTATTTCCAAACATAGCTTAGCAAAACCAATTTTTCTGCAAAAACAAGCAATAATCTTGAACTCAATTATATCCCATGGATACCAAGATTAATCACTCTTGTCTATAAATTGAGAACAAAAATTAAATCAAAGGGGGCAGTTTTGAAAGTTTTCAATTTTCATGCTTGTAAGATTTTAGTTGGTAAGATAAATGAAACATGAAATGAGTTAAGGAATGAGACATTCATTTACTCCTTGAGTTGTTGAGACACGAGTTGTGCAACTTGATAGTCTTAAAACTCGTTTTTTTTCAAAATAATTATTCAAATCAAACAAACCTTTTTTATATCAACAACGCAATTTCTTTAAAAGGAATCAACACATCCGCATTTTCTACCCAAGAACTACGTAGCTTTGAGTTCTTCATCACACCGGGAGATACGTAGGAGCAAGATCACATTTTTGTCAAGCAGATTAATAAAAAATGTCTTCTTTGGTACTCATATGTAATATAAGGAGAAATAAATATATTTAAGTTAATATTAATTTTGCACAATTAATTATAGGTAACCGTATTTTAACAGATGTCGTAGGGTGCTAATACCTTCCCTACGCATAATCGACTCTCGAACTCAAAATTTGGTTTCAAAGACCATTTTTTTTTCTTTTTAAGTGTTTCCCAATATTTTCCCTATTTTAAATAAACTTTGGTGGCGACTCTATTGAATTCGAGAAACACGCGAAATTTAGGCCGCGACAGTCGGGTTAGTGGGATGAACCATGTCATGTACACCCCTATCTATGAGTTGTAATTTAGCCGTAATATCATCACAATTACATTAAACATTATATTAAGGACACAAAAAACAATTACCTACTCAAAGTCTCTTCAACTGCAAATATACTTAGTGTTCAAAATCCATTCTGCCTTACAAAATTACTCAAAATTCAATCATGCTACCAAGATGAATGTTGGTTTACCATTCAATTCTTATCCATGTTTCTCCGCGGCTAGGGCTTACCAACATAAAGCATGCAATACCAAGCATGTAATAAAGATGGAAATAAAGGGTTGTGTTTAACCATTATCTCATAATCCAAATTGTAAGAAACAAAGATCGCTCATAGTACTTAACTCACACACAAATGTTCCTTAACTCACACACAAGCTGTAAGAGACAAATGTTCCTTTGACAAGACCAAGGCATATTGATGGAATCAAGGTAAAAATCTTCAAAATCTTATTAAAGTAAGATAACAAGAAATACACAGAGATCTTGAAAAACAATTCCCAGTATAGAGAAAAATAAAAGTTAAGTTTTATCAATAGCCATACAAATCAAATCCAGATTACCACAATAGAAAAAGCACACAATAATACGCATTATTAATCAATTTCCACCATTGATTCGAGATCAGACACCTCACATCATATTACACATTCTCTAAACGATCATTAAATAATCTTTACCAATGTTTTGAGAGCGAAAATCAGTAATTGCATCACACAATTACTGTGTACAATTCAAATCCATACAAATTGAACTCGAGACCGATATTCCCCATCAATAAATGCCCAACAACAAATTTGGAAATTTCAATACAATAATGCAAATAATTTCCTAGAGTAAGAAGATGCAAATGAAAACATTATAAATACAATATAAGAAGAATCCCCCAAATGATCGATTAACTATATATATAAACAAAAATCAATATCTTCAAATCCCTTTATAACACACGTGAATCAAAACACCCCAATTACAAAAAAATGAGAAAAATAATGGCCATGTTACCTAAACCCACCCCAGAAGATTAGATAAACATCGTAATTCCTCATAATTATAGAATTTTCCGGCGAAACTAAAAAAGACCGAACAAAACAGAAAACCCTAAAACAATAAGCCAAACAATGTGAACCAAAAGAAGTGCCTGACCAGGAAAAGTTGCGGATCCTCCATTCCCAACTTCACAGAAACCCAATTTCGCAACTTTAGCGCCCGCGCACGCGGCTTCGGCGCAACCGCACCAGTACGTCACGCCGTCGGCGCCGCAAACCGGGTCCGTCCGGAAGCACTTTGCAGGACACGATGAAGCTGTTGTCCCGGAACATAGGGTTTGTCCCTCGCCGGCGGTGGCCGATGGTAACCGGAGAACGGAGGGTTCTTCGTGTTCTGCTGTTGCCGTTGTGGGGAAGATGATGCAGAGAGCGAATATAGCGAGAATGATGGAGGAAAATTTCCCTAATCGGAGATGCGTGCTTCGATCGGAGAATTTCGCCATGGTTTCTTGCCGGAGAAGCGAGCTACGAAAGCTCGCCGGCGAATCGGAATTCTCTGTTAGGGAAGTTTTTGGGGGATTTTGAGAGAATGTGAAGGATTTTGGAAGATTGGGAATTTAAAATTGGATTGAACCCTAATTGACGAAATTGGGGGTTTTATGAGAGAGAGAGAGAATCTATGTTGCCGTTGCTGAAGGAGAAAAGGTCTTTTCTTTTCTTTTTCACTTTTAACATGCGAAAATGCATTTACACCTAATGTTGGAAATAAAATTCAAATAAATGTGAAGCTTCTCTTTCTGGATAGCTTATTAGAGGAAATCAAAGTTCACAATAAAGAAAAATATTTATTTTTGGGAAAAATAATACGCGGTGGAAAGTGTGGTGGTTGGAAGTTAGCTGTGTTGTGGAAGAAAAGTAAGTGAGAAGATGTCACCTAATCGTACACCTTATAATTTTATTTTAATTTATGAAAACATACCTTATAAATTTTGAAAATGAGAAAATGAAATAAATTTTGACACAACTCTTTCTTTATGGTATAAAAAATAATAGTTCTCTCAAATAGAGAAAATGAAATTATATTAGAAGGAGCATTTTGAGTAAATAACTGTTTGAAAAAGAAAAAGCGTTAATAGCTATTTTATTAAAGATTATGCGTTGATTATTATTTTAAAATGTTTTTTTTTTTTGAGGAATTTTTTTAAAAAGTTGATTATAGGTTTTTATTGAATACTCTTACAAAAGTATATTTAAAGAGAAAAGTATTATATATATATATATATATATATATATTGGTACAATGTATAAGGGTTATATTAATTTAAAGAGAAAAGCTGCTTAGTTTTCATAAGAAAATAAAATAAAAATATGCTTAGTGTTTAATCATGGGACAAGAAGCCAGCTCAATTATGCGTGTCAATTGGAATCTAACCTCATATGATCAAATTACATGGAAATAGGCCAGGCCAGGCAAGGCTTTGAAAGGCCTGAGCCTGACCTACGATTAATTTTTTTAGGCCTATGGCCTATCATAGGCTTTTCTTTTCAGTCTGGCCTGACTTTTTTAAAAATATGGTCTGGCCTAAAAGCCTATTTAAAAGCCTTATTCACATTAAAATATTTAAATGTTATATTTTACATTTTTTTAAATAGGCTAAATTAGAAAGTTTTATATAAGGAAAACTAATAAAATTATAATCAAATCTAATATAATAAAATAATATTAAAATAGCCTAATTGATATGTTTAAAATAGGAAATAATAATATTAATAAATAATATTAATAAATAATAAAATATACATATATATATACTTTAAAATAAGAAACTATAATATTAATAAATAATAATAAAAAATAACATTAATAAATAATATATATATATATAGGCCGGCCTGTCATGCCTAATAGGCTTTTATATAAGCGTGAATCTGACCTATTTAAAAAAATAGGCTTTAAAAATAGCCTGAACCTAACCTTCTTATTAAACAGGCCTGGTCAGGCCAGGCCATAAGGAGGCCAGGTCATAGGCTCCTGTCGGACGGCCTAGCCTATTCCCATCCCTAATTTACATACATGAATAAAATAGGAATATGTTGTACACAAAAAAAGGAATATATTTTGTTTGCTTTTTTTGTTCCTAGTTTACTAATTCATGTTGAGTAAAATCATAAAAATATTGTCTCTTTGACAACAATAATCAATCAATTAATCAAAATATTATCCACAAACAAATTTGATACACTAAAATGTAAAAGCGAAACATATTGCTAAACATTTATAACTAAAGTCCATCTGATAGTTAAGATTAGAGACATAATAAAATATAAATTATAATATTATGTCTTAATTTATTATCTATTTTTTATTGCATTAAAGCCAAACTCTTAGTCTAACTTGTTTCTAGAGATTTTCACTAGTGGGTATCCTAACATGGTATATTCTCAAAATAAGAAAGGAACGGGACATGAAGAACACATCATTTTCATATAAATTTAGTCCATGGAGTAGAAGTGTCAAAAGGACATTGGAAAGTGTACGCATATTTGAGATTCAAATTACCAAAAGTTGAAGAAGACCACACTAAACAATCATGAGCTTCAAACTTGTTTAGACTAAGCCAAACAATCATTGCGCACTTGAGGGCTCCAACTAGAGTTGCACACTTGCAAAATTGACAAAAGACTATAAGTAAACTCTTAGTCTAAAATTGACAAAATACACTAACTTGTTTACTTCTAGTCTTTTGTCAATTTTGCAAGTGTGCAAGTCTAATTGGAGCCCTCAAGTGTGCAATGTTGCATATCTGAAGTGGTTAATGTATTCTAATTTATTTTGTTTTGTCGGAATCAGGTTAGATTTTTCAATAAAGATATTCCTCTTCACTGAACGATTTCTCTTATTAATTTTAACATGTTTTTATTTGAAAACTCTAGCTCTACACATACATTTTTCCTTTGTTGAGTCATTTGTGTTGCGTAACTTATGCATCACAATTCACTTACCAAAAGCTCAGAGAAGTATTCAGGTCATCTGACATCCCCCTCCTTGATACATAGTTAAGTGAAATACAAATGAAGCTAGTAAAGGTAGCCAAGAGCCCTATGCTTGTGGTGGTCTTTTTGGATATCATAGTTTTGCTTATCTTGGGTGCTTCACAATGCCTCTAGGTACTCATAATGTTTTTTTTGTGGAGTTTATTGGAGCCATATTGATAATTAAGATAGCTTTTGAGAAATGGTGGTATCACATTTAGTTAGAATGAGATTTAAGTTTAGTTATTGCTCATTTCCATAATTCTCAGTTTGTCCCTTGGAGACTTAAAATAAATGGAAAAAATTGTACTTATCTTACCTCCCACTATCAATTATTGGTCAATTTTAGTATTTTTAGTTTTTTAAGAATAAGATTAATCTTTTTAGTTATATGTTTTCTTGATGTGCTTGTGTTTGGTTGTTGCCCTTTTATCTCACTTTGTATTTTTTTCCCTTTATCTTTGTTAATAATAGTTGGTACGGCAGAGGATTGCTGTCAATCTAGTTGGAATGGTTCATGCTAGTGATACTATATGCACCCTTCTTTGGCATAGAACTAGGGAGCACAGTCAAAACCGGCCAAAAACTGTTAGAATCGATGAAAACCACTAGCTTTACCGTTCAAACCGGTTGGGTCAAAGAACCCCATTCCTCGTGATAGAGGATAAAAACTAGAGCATGGAACCATGCTATGAAAGATTAAAACGCATGGAAGAATATGAAAATGTAAATGCAACACAACAATCAGTAGGGGAAAAAAATTGAAAAATATAGATGCAGATGACATGGTAGGAGGTGGCAAGAAGAGAAAACATATCAATATAATATATTAAAATAAATCTTCAAAATATTATGTTGCCACGTTACATCTTATGTCATGTAATATTAATTTTGTAATATCATTCAATAGTATAATGAGACATCTTTAGAATTCATTCATTTTTATTCTTCATTCTACTATTTTTTTGGTCTATATCTCTATAATTAAAAAATCAACAATAAAAAATATGACTTTCATTACAAACTTGATTTAATTGTTATTTACTTTTTTAATTCATTGCATATATATACATTACATTTTAATAATTAAAATATAGCAACAATAAATTACCTCAAAATATATAAAAACATAATAATCACATATTATAAATCAATAATTAAACTTATGCACAAAAAATCAAATGAAGTTTAAATTAAAATAAATAAAAAATATTAAAACACAATCATTTAAATTAGCGAGCCTTTGCAAAAAAAAAAA
>JBBPBO010000003.1:49178566-49284714 GCA_037974295.1 Cicer cuneatum | reverse complement strand
AAAAAAAAGGATATTTTTTTAAAAATAAAAATATTAAATTATACATTAAATATTTTCAAAGTAATATACAATTTTTGTTCATTTTTCTCTTATTAGTGCTCGAATACATATTTTATTTCTCTAATACAAAATAAAGTATTTAATCAAAATCAGAACATAATTTTAATTAATAAAAAAAATAATCAAAATCAAGTAGTGATATCTTATCATTCTCAATATTATTTTGTGTTTATATCATAAAAAATAATACTGAGTTTTTTCATTATATACACTCTCCAAAAAGGATAGTTAAATCAAAATATTTTTGAAAGAAACATATGGCATAACACCTCTATTTAAGATTTAGTTATCGGAAGTTTAAGTGAAAATGAGACATGAAACATAAAATATAAGAAATAGTAGTTCATTCAATTAGTCGAAAAATAATAAATAAATAATAGTATTCAAGATAAAAAGTAAAACAAAAATAAAAATAATGATCATATAAAAACAATGCTTACAAATATATCTCAAATCAATACTTGCAAAATATATATTTTATTTTTTATAGAAATAAAGTATTCTACAATAATTGAATGTTTAAAACAAAACAAAATATATACAAACAATTACTCATATTTTTTTAATAATATTTTTAGCGTGAAAATCACTCATTTTATTTTAATCTTTTTAATTGTGCATACAAACAATCACTCTTTTTTTTAATCGTATATTTTAGAGTGAAAATTACTCATTTTGATGATCTCATACACTAAAAAGTACAAGAGGTAGCATTCATATGTAGAGATTACAATTTTGATGAGAGGTCTATCGCTCAAGTAAAAACAGACCAAAACTGATGCTGTCAATTGACACAGCAAAAGCCAACAGAAAAGGAAGTCATAAACCACTATCCATATTGTGTCCATTTAAGTCCTAGTAGTTTCACCATCCCAGAAGAACGTCATCATATATCCTTAACATGGTATAGCACAATGAACACTCATTACTTGTGCAATTAGAGGATAGTATGAAGTACGTATATACTGAATGAGAGCTACTTTTATCTTCCTGTGTTTTTAAAAAACCACACGTGTCTGAAAGTATACTTTCAGACAAAAAAATTGTGTTTTCACCTGAAGCATAGTGCAGAAGCTTTCATTCTAACTCTAAACCTCTCATGACTCATCCATCTCCTTCACCTGTCTTGACTCTTGAGTGTCGAAGTGTATGCAAATCCACCCCACCATTGGATACTATCGCACTATGAAAATTATCTGCCCCTATTCATAAAACTATTAACTTTGTCTCTGATATTTCCTCTGTTGTAATAAAATAACAAGTAAAAAAAGTGCCGTGAAAAATAGTTATACTATATAGCATGAAATAAGATGGTACCTTGATGTAGCAAAGACAAAGACCACGAGATGGGTGTCTAAAGTTCAAGAAAGACACTATCCATTGTCTTGAGTTTTTCCATCTCCTCCTTATTGGCAACTCCAGGATCAACATAACACAACTGAAATAGAAACAAGACAATCAAGCTGCATTTTTCAAAGGAGCAAGGCATTCCAATTTCTTTGTAATAAAAATTAGTAAAACCTGGTATTGTTGCTTCTTCAGTGTGTGCACTCCTCTTTTTATGAATCTCTGCCATCCAACTTTCTGCCTAAGTGATCTTTCTAAAGCAGCTGTTTTCTGTAATGATAAGTCACAACATGTGAAATGATGTCATGCCATCATTACTGCACAACATGCATGTTTCAAAATAGACACAACAATAAACATACAATAACATATAGAAGTATGAAGAAAACACATCCATATGATATGCAATTAGACACAGCCATTTAAAGAACAATTAATTAAGAAAAAAGACAATAACACAAATATTACATGAGCAGGATCAAGAACTAGGAGATTATATTGCAGATTTCCGTGTCGCTGATGTTTCACTTGGATTCCGACTATTGTTCTTGAGTGTCCATCATGTTGAAAGTACAAGGGGCTGTGCAAGAAAGTTTTAAAAACTTCGAACACCACAAGAAAAACTATCATTTGTTTGGTTAGAACATGAAAAAGTGCACTTAAAAATAAAATCCTCACTCACGTTTTCTCGCTGAAGATAACACGCTTATATCCGAATTGAATTGAGTTTTTATTAGAAAAATAATTCCACACAAAGTCCATGAGGACTTGATGTTCTTTACTTTGTTTTGCAGCACTTTTTACCGCACATTCTCCACCACTTTCTTTATCCATAGTGACATTAAGAGAAGAACAAGGCTTTTCATCCTTGCTACAACTTGTTTGAGAAACACAACCACCACGAGACAAATATCTATCCATTGGTCCACAGAAAATCGGTGCTTTCCTCTTCCTTCCATCACCAATTCTCACTAGCTCTTTTTCCCCAACACTCGAACCAGGGACCGATAGATAGAGTGATTCAGATTCCTTAGGACCAAAGTCCACTATCCTCGCTCGCAGACCAAAAGAACGCAAAAGGGTGGCACATTCAGTAGCTCCTATCCATTTCTTAGAGCCATAGATAGCATGGTTGAATTGATGAGAGCCAGGTTCATCAAAACCTCTTTCCCAAGCAATCTCAAGCCATCTTTGGAGCGATGGAATATCAGGAATGAATCTTGAACCACCAAACATGACTTCTTTTGCTTCCGGCTTTTGTGACAATAAGTGTGAGCTAAGCATTTGGATGTTACGCCAACCGCAACCCCATCCAACATCCTCAGACTCAATGCTTTGGAAATGATCAACATAACATGATAAAATGCTTCTTGAGTTTTCAGCTTCAGATTCCAAACAGTTCCTTAACAAGTTGATCAAACCTCCATCAACATTGTGAAACTCACCCTTTATCTGCAAATCAACCAAACCAGAGATCTTTTCATTCATTTTCCACACCACATTGTCTCTACCAATTTCACCATCACCACCATACCAATTGTTACAATCTCCAAAAGTTGTATCAAAATGCAGGTTACTAACTGCTTTTTCACCCTGCATATGAAACCATACAACACAACACAAACAATAAATTGAATTTAAAATACCTAATGTTATGCCATTTTCTTCTCTTTACAAACAGAAGATAAAGAGGCCCATTTTAGAACTTAAATGTGAAAACTTAGGGTCTGTAAACTTCTGGTGTTTAGGGTTTAGGGTTGTGTGTTCTTTGGAGAAATCGATACCAAAATCAACCACAAAGCAAGCCTCTTTCAAAAAGGGAGGAAAAAGATTCAATTTTTATTGAGTTTTTAGTTTATTTTTTTGTTTGTTAAGTAAATTAGAAAGAGAAAAGGAAAAAGCTTGGTGGGTTTTGAACGAGGGAAAAAAAAGGGTACCTGAGGAGAATGAAAATCGTGATCGTCGAAGTGGGTATTGGCATGCCTGCAATTGAAACAGTGTTATGAAAGTATCAAATTGTGAAACAATAAGAAGAATGAATAAATAAAAAAAATAAATACCATTGGATTTGAGAAGATGGAAGTGATAAAAGACAGAAAGGGCAAGTGGAAGAATCGTCCATTTTCATCAAAATTGAGAGAGAGAGAGAGGACAATGTTATGTTAAATTTAAATGGCGGAAAGCTTGTTCCATTTGAATTTTTTTTTGGGTACAATGTTACATTTCAAATGTTAACAGCTTCTATTGTGATTTTTTTTTGTGGTTAAGAGGGTCCATTCAATTCAAATCGAAAGAATTTTAACACATATTTTTGTGATTATAGTTATTTAATCAAGATTGTAATATAATTAATTACAATCTTGATAAGTATTGTGATATTCAATTAGGATTTATTTAAAAGACAAATTACACTCTTCTCACCTTATATTTACTGAAAAAGCACAAACACTATTTTAGTTTTTAAGAAAAAACTAATTTATTTTAATTTTATCTTAAAACCACAAGTTCTATGTCACTTTAACTTCGCTTATTCATAGGTAACTATGTCATTTCCATCCATCGTTCTATTTTTTGTGACTTTTATAGAGTCATTAATTCTTACATCTTCATTTAAAAAATGTATTTTTTTTTTCAATTTTGTCTCAAAATACAGCAAGATAGAAGTACAATAATAGTTACAACAAAAACACTAAGTATTTAGAATTTGCAAATTCTTGCAATCAATAGTCTAAAAATAATGAAAAGATGAATGAAACAAACTCGTGACAAAACTAATATCAATTAAAAAAATATACAAAATATTGCTCTTATAATAACTAGTTATTTTGTGAAGATAACTAACAATTTTATCAGTATGCTTTTTAAATAGTTAGAAACATTAACGTTGTTTGTTTTTTTTTTTTTATAATAACTAGTTATTTTGTGAAGATAACTAACAATTTTATCAGTATGTTTTTTAAATAGTTAGAAACATTAACGTTGTTTGTTTGTTTTTTTTACTGGGTATTATGCATACTTTTGTTAAAGTGAGGAGATGAAGTTCTTAATTTATTTGTTTCTTTCAAAGAAATAGATAGACATTCAAAAAAAAATAGTACATAGATGCAGATGACAAACAAAATTTGAGTTTTACTTTCTAGTGATATTCAATCAAAACTTTTATAAAAAGTTTTGTGGTATTTAAATTTTTTAAAATTTTAATGGATTGTTTTCTAAAAGGGTTTAATTGGATTTTGTTAGACTTTTGAATGAAATTTTAATATCACGTGACATTTCTATGAATTTTCATTTCTAATTTATATACACTATGTCAAAAATTGTCTTTTACAACGCGCATTTGAAAGCGCTTCATAACTAAAAGCACTGTTGTATAATATTTTAAAATTAACGGAGGATACAACAGCGCTTTACTAACAAGTGCTTTTACAAAAGCGCTGTTGTATAGTCATACAGGATTTAGGATTTACAGTGCTGTTGTAGGGTCACATAGCGCCTTCACATAATGTTTACAACGCTTTTAGAGCGCTTCGCATAAAAGCGCTGTAAAATATAGTGCTCTCACATAATGTTTATAGCGCTTTTTATAAAAACGTTGTAAAATATAGTGCTCCCACTCTATATTTACAGCGCTTTTTAGAGCGTTGTAAACGCTGTAAATGTTGTAAATGTTTTGAAATTTAATTTTTAAAAGCCTTTTACAACACTTATGGACAAAAGCGCTATAAAATTAAAAGTTCAGTTCAAGTTATATATACTTGATAAATAAATAAATAAAAACATATTTAATACGTTATCTCCCTTCGAACCCTACGAACCTTCCTCTCCTCTACTGTGCGCCCATTTCTACTGAGTGATTGTTGTCTCAAGTACTGTATTTATTAATTTGTTGTTGTCTCTAAAATTGATAAATTGTTACCTGATAAATCATATAAAATGTTAGATGATAGTAGTTGGCATATCCTTGATAAATCTGTTCTGTTTTGAAATTTGTTCGATTTGTTCTGTTTTGAAATCAGACTTGTATGCATCACCGGATCTCGATTTTTCATATATAAATGTAACAAATATATCTCCTTCATAAAGGATTTCTCCATAATGGCCATGAATGGTTGCTCCCGGAGTCGCCAGACCTTGGTTTCCATTTTCCAATATTAGACTATATATACTATAGATTGATAAATTTGTGTAACACTGCATTCATATATACTGCATTCATAAATTGTTACATGATATAGATAGATAAATTTGTGTAACACTGCATTCATAAATTCTTACATGATAAATCATATAAAATTTGTTCAATCACTTCTGTTATGTTTTGAAATTAGACTTGTATGCATATATACTATAGATTGGTATAATGTTATAGATTGATAAATTTGTGTAACACTGCATTCATATAGGTCATATAAAATGGACCGGAAATGGATATCTGTCAATCGATTGTCAAAAGAGTATGAAAATGGAGTGAAGGAGTTTGTTGAATTTGCAGTGAAGAATGCAAAAGACCCAAATCGAATCATTTGTCCTTATTTAAAATGTTGTTTTGGAAAACGCATTAGAGCAGATGAATTGGAAGGACATTTAGTATGGCATGGAATTGATCAAAGCTATACATGTTGGATAAGACATGGTGAGAAAAAAAAAGAGAACATTAATTTTGAGAATGATGCGACATATGCTTCAAATGATTTCGACACAGATACATATGAGCGTGACCGAGTTGAGGAGATTGCAAAAGCAGTTGAAGAAGATCTTCGGGATTGTCCTAAAATGTTTGAGAGTTTGTTGAGTGATGCATAGAAACCATTATATAATGGTTGTACTAAATTCACAAGACTTTCGGCGATATTAAAGTTGTACAACATAAAATAGATTAATGGATGGTCTGATAAAAGCTTCACAGAATTATTAACACTCCTAAAAGATATGTTGCCAGATGATAATGAACTTCCTAGTCGAACCTACGAGGCTAAACAAATTTTGTGATCTATTGGCATGAGTTACGAAAGGATTCATGCGTGTCCTAACGATTGCATTTTATTTTGAAACAAATATGAATTACAAAAGGCGTGTCCGAAAATGCAATGTCTCTCGATATAAGAAAAAAGAATCTACTCCAACAAAAGTCGTGTGGTATTTTCCTATACTACCAAGATTTAGGCGCATCTATTGTAGTGAAGAAGATTCAAAAACTTGACATGGCATGCAGATGAAAGAATTAGAGATGGAAAGTTACGACACCCTCCAAATTCTCCACAATGGGCAAAAATTGATCACGAGTATCCTGATTTCGGTAGAGAGTCAAGAAATCTACGACTTGCATTTTCTACTGATGGAATGAATCCACATGGTCTTCAAATCATATCACACAACACGTGGCTTGTGATTTTGTTGATTTATAACCTACCTCCATGGTTATGTATGAAGTGTAAGTTTATGATGTTGTCTCTATTAATTTCTGGACCCAAACAACCGGGGAATGATATCGACGTATACTTGGCTCCTTTAATTGAAGATTTAAAAAATATGTGGGAGACAGGTGTGGAAGTTTATGATGGGTATAAGAAAGAATATTTTAATTTGAGGGCTATGTTGTTCAGCACAATTAATGATTTTCCAGCATATGGTAATTTATCAGGATATAACATTAAAGGTCAATGTGTCTGTCCTATATGTGAAGAGAGTACATATTGGATGCGGTTGAAACATTGTAAGAATAACGTCTTTCTTGGACATCATAGATTTTTATCTTTTAGTCATCATTATCGTGGGTGGAGAAATGCATTCAATGGAAAATCAGAGGAAGGTACTGCTCCTTTAGCACCGACTGGATATCAAATATTAGAAAAAGTACAAGGTTTGACCAGTAAATTTGGCAAACCATTTGCGGGAGAGCTTGTCAAAACTAGGTGGAAGAAAAAGTCAATTTTCTTTGAATTGCCATATTGGAAGTCATTGTATATAAGACATTTTCTTGATGTGATGCATATTGAAAAAAATGTATTTGATAGTGTTATTGGTAAGTTACTCAGTGTTCCAGGAAAGTCTAAGGATGGCATCAATGCAAGATTGGATTTAGTCGATATGGGAATAAGAAATGAATTGGGTCTCATAAAGAAAGGAAATCACACATATCTACCTCCAGCCGCTCATACTCTATCTAGAAAGGAAAAATTTTGTTTTATGTAAATTTCTACACGAAGTTAAAGTTCCAGAAGGATACACTTCAAACATTAAAAATTTTGTTTGTATGAAAGATCTCAAGGTAAAATATTTGAAGACTCATGATTGTCATATTCTAATGGAGCATTTGCTACCAATAGGTATATGTTCCATTTTACCTGAAAAAGTTCGACTAGCCATAACTAAATTATGTTTCTTCTTCAGGGAAATTTGTAGTAAAGTGATCGATACTCATAAATTACCGACATTGTAGAGGGAAATTGTTGTTACTTTGTGTGAGCTTGAAATGTATTTCCCACCCTCGTTTTTTGATATAATGGTTTACCTTACTATTCATCTTGTTAAGGAGACACAACTTTGTGGGCCAGCTTACATGAGATGGATGTATCCGATAGAACGATATATGAAAATATTAAAAGGGTACGTAAAAAGTAGAAGTCAACCAGAAGGTTGTATTGCTGAACGATACATTGTCGAAGAAGCTACTGAATTTTGTACTGAATATATATCCAACGTTGAATCCATAGGACTTCCTATGTCTCGTCATTCGGGAAGAATAATAGGAGAATGGATAATTGGAAAGAGAGTAATGACTATATCAAGGACAGAATGGGAGCAAGCACAATTGTATGTTCTGCACAATGATAATGAGGTTCAACCGTATGTTACAATACACATGGATCATTTATCTAGTTTGAACACGAATAAGAATAAAAATTGGATAACACGAGAGCACAATCGAAGTTTGTTATAACATGGCTAAAAATCACATTAACTCAAAGTTTGATATAGACCCCGCTTCAATTTCCGAGAGATTGAGGTGGCTAGCAAATGGCCCGAGTTTACATGTCTTTTCTTACACTGGTTATGTAATTAGCGGCTATACATTTTATACCACAAAACAAGATGATCAAACCACTATGCAAAATAGTGGAGTCACTCTAGTAGCTGAAGCGATGCATATCTCAAGTGCAAAAGACAAAAACCCAATATATGCAAATCTATCATATTTTGGGGTTATCGAGCACATATGGGAGTTGCATTACACAATGTTTCGGGTTCCCATCTTTGGTTGCAAGTGGGTCGATAATAATAATGGCGTTCGGATTGATGAGTCATGGTTCTTGCTTGTCGATTTTAATAGGGTGGGATACAAAGATGAGCCTTTTATTTTAGCGTCGCAAGTTCAACAAGTGTTTTATGTCACTGATCCTGTTGATGATAAATGGTCTGTGTTGAGGCAAAACCCCAACTTAAATAAATTTTGATGGTAAACAAAGATTAATTAAGAATTATAATTATGATTCTAAAGCATGTTTTTGTATCTAATAAGTGTGTTGGAGTGTATTAATCAAGATATCTACCAAGAAACTTAAACAAGATCATTTGAGAGAAGCAAGATCAAATCTGAAGATCCAAGAACATTCTGGACAACATTCTGAATATCACCAGAGGATGACGTCACCAGAGGATACCAAAAGATATCACGAGAGGATACCAGAAGATACCTCCAGAGGATACCAAAAGATATCACCAGAGGATACCTCTAGAGGATACCTCAAGAGGATATCACCAGAAGATCCCTCTACAGATTTAAAAGCCAAGAATACGCATCACTAAGATCAAGACTCATTTGCCATACAGAGGAAGAACCAAGTCTGCTCTTAAACATCAAAAGCAGAATGAAGAACATTCTTGCTTTTTGGCCTGCTCTCACCTAATCACTGACAAAGGACAGCCCGTCTGTTCCCAACGGGAAAATGAGCTGTCATAAGCGCTTTTTGAGTCTATAAAAGAGAACTCAAGATAAAGGCAATAATCAGAACTTAAGAAAGCAATCATTCCATCATTCTTCATCAGATTCAAGAGTTTCTACATTTTTCATACATTTCTCTAAGTTCTGTCTAGTTCTTAGAAACTGCAACATCCAATCAGGATTGTGTTCTAAGATCACTCTCAGTTCCAAAGATCTGAATCAAATACTCAAACAAGAGTTAAGGATATTTAGATTCTATCAAACACTTTATCATTCCAGTGTAATCTCAAGATAAAGTGAGTAAAAACTAGTCTTGAGAAGTTGTGAAAATCCTTTTATGTTATAGAGAAGGTAGTGTGATTAATCCTTTGTAAAGATTGAAGGATAGATCAGTGAAAAACTCTTTTCTGGATTGAAAGGTATTGGTTGTAACAAATCAAGATAGATCTACAGAAAGTTTGTGTAAAAGTCAAGAGAGTTATTGCCTTGGAGCACTTAGTTGAAAATCTCACAGTTGTGAGGACTGGACGTAGCCCAAGTTGGGTGAACCAAGATATATATGTGTGTTATATTCCTTCCTTTATCTATTTACTTTCAAGTCTTTAAATAACAAGTTTAATAGATTAACTAAAACTGTCATTTTCAACTAACCAAGAACGTTCTCCATTTCTGGATCAGAACCAAGAACGTTCACCGTTTTTCTGATTTACAACCAAAATCAATCTTGATTTAAATTTTTTCAGGAATTTTTAAAAGGTTAATTTACAATTCAAACCCCCTTTCTTGTAAATCGCTACTTCAGTCTTTGTCCTAGCGACCAATAAAATAAGTGATGATAACAATAATGTTGAAGATGTTGGTAATGATATTTTCTTTGCGACATCACAACCACGTGAAATGGATTCAACTGATGATGGTTTATATCTTAGAGATGATCATGATGAGAGAATTTGGATTAATCCATCATTTCGTATCGTTAAGGGACAAACAAATGTGAATCCCACCAAGAAAAGAAGAAGGACATCTTAAGGTGTTTATGTGTTTTATATAAGTCATGTAATCTGTACTCATCATGTAATTTATACTAATTAGCAATTTGTTTGATCTGCCAGAACTGAGTATTTAGCATTTAGCTTGAACTGTATTTGATTTTATGCTTATACTGATTTTCTTCCAAAACTTGAACTGATCATGTAATTTAGCATTGATATACAAGTATTTAATTAATTATTTGGAAAAAAAATTATTTTTCCCATAAGTCATGTAATTTGAACTCATCATGTAATTTATACTAATTAGCAATTTGTTTGACCTGCCAGAACTGAGCATTTAGCATTTAGCTTGAATTGTATTTGATTTTATGCTTATACTGATTTTCTACAAGAATTTTATTTGAATTGTATTAAAATTATTTTTACTTTTGATTTTTATAAGTAATTTTAATTATAATTTTTTAATTATATTATTTAATTAATACTATATATTATTTTAGAGATGACAATTGGTATCCATGAGTATGGATAATATCATCTCACTACTCTATCTGTACGTAAGATTAAAATGATATACATATTCTATTTAATTTATATCCATATGTTTGGTATTTTACAACACTTTTTTCCATAAGCGCTGTAAAAGGCTTTTAAAAATTAAATTACAAAACATTTACTACGCTTTTTCTCATAAGCGTTGTAAAAGACTTATAAAAATAAATTTCAACCCTTTTATAGCACTTTTGTCCATAAGCGCTGTAGAAGGCTTTTAAAAAATAAATTACAATTACAAAACATTTACAGCGCTTTTGCCCATAAGCGTTGTATAAGGCTTTTAAAAAATAAATTACAATTACAAAACATTTATAGCGCTTTCGCCCATAAGTGCTGTAAAATGCTTATATAGCACCTTTTATATAGTGTGTCTATAAGCGCTGTAAAAGAATATTTAAGACGCTTTTTATATAGTCATTTGAAGCGCTTTTTGTGGAAGCGTTGTAATAGGTTAGGTCTTTTAAAGCGCTCTTTGGAAAAGCGCTGTAAAACGTTGTTTTAAAGTATTATGTAAATTGATAATAAGAAACCGCCTCTTCATTTTCTTCTTCATTACGTATTCTCCCTATGAACTTGGCAGTGTGAAACCCTTCTTCATTACGTACTCTCCATCTTCATTACTCTCCATACGAACCCGACCCTCTTCTCCCTAGTTCGAACCCTATTGTCGATCTTCATTATGTACTGTCTGTTTTCATTATTCTCCATTTTCACTACGTATTATCCCTATGAACCATAAAGGATTTTAAGGCGCTTTTTATTCAGTTTTTTAAAGCGCTCTTAGTGGAACCTTTGTGCCATCTTCTCGCTGCACAAGTCATTTCTACTTGTATTTCTGCGAAGTCGTAACCCTAAACTACATGTATTGTTATTAATATCTTGTTGTCACTAAACTTATAGTGCATGTTGTATTTATTCAATCTGTTGTTATCACTAAACTGCATGTTGAACTTATACTATTGAAATATGTAGATAAATGGATTCCAATAACGATTTAGGTCGTATAAATGGGCAACTATAATGCAAAAAGTAATCAAAGCAAGAAGTAGTGGAATAAAATTTGAGGTATATATACTATACTTTTGTTTAGATTTTATTTTTTTTTCTTTTTTGAAAGCAAGCACTTACACTCTATGAGTTTATTAGGTGGGATCGAATGAAAGTGGCCAGCCGATTAAGCTCAATAGTTTAATGACAGTAAGTTATATTGGTGCTGTTTGTAAGACCCTTAATTTTAAAATGAAATTATGGATTTAATTTCAAGTATATTTTGGGTAGTGAGAAAGGATACTCAAAACTCAAATTACATGGAAATCCAAGCCTCGAATAAGAAAGTGTCAAGAAGGAAAGTTATTCCTCTCATCTTTACGATACTAGAGAACCAAATTTGGTAGCGACGATGCGAGTGAGAGTTTCGCTAGTTTTAGTCGCGGTAATGTAAACGAACAAGAAAACGTAACTAAGGTAAGGGGCTCCTTCCAACTTTCTAGATTGCTTTTAGGGCTGTAAATGCATGTGTGATGGATGATTATATGTGATGTTCTGTTTTGAAAATAAAACTGCCCTTGCATGTTGTTATGACAGAGTAAACTTCTTGTGGTGTCTGTTTTGTTGCTGTTCTGTTTGGTTGCTGTCGTGGTTCATGTATTGATGATGTTTTGGTGTTGTGTTGATCCTGAAATCTGCCTTGCACGTGGTTTGTGAATGAGTAAAACGCATGTTGTTGAGATAATGTATGTTGAGAGTTGTTGTTGCTGCTTTTGGTTGTTGTTATTGATGATGCTTTTGTTGTGGTGTTGATGAGTAAAAATCATTAATGTTGTGTTGAGGACATTTTGGGTTTCAGATTGCATTGCATTCTGTTTTCAGTGAAGAGAAAACATAGCATGTTCAAGCATTGCATAGTCAGGTGGTGACCGCGATGGGCCACAGAGTTGATGCGGTGACCGTGATGGGCCGCGAAGTTAAGTAGTTCTGCGTGTATTAGACGGTCTATTCTATCCGGGTTTTAGAGTGGTTCCGTGTGTATTAGACGCTCCATTCTATCCGGGCTACGGAGTGGTTCTGCGTGTATTAGACAGTCCATTCTATCCGTGCGAGGATTTAACTTCTATGTATTTGGCCTGTGAGAGGCTAATACACGTAAATGTAGTGACCGTGATGGGTTATAGAGTAGTTCCGCGTGTATTAGACGGTCTATTCTATGTGAGTTCAGAGTGGTTCTGCGTGTATTAGACGGTCCATTCTATCTGGGCTATGGAGTGGTTCTGCGTGTATTAGAAGGTCCATTCTATCTGTAAATCGTGCTGGTCCGTGAGAGACTGCACGTGTGTTGGTCCGTGAGAGACTGCACCTTGGTATTTCCAAGAGTTGAGTATATTGACATATACATATTGCATTGGGATGGTTGACCTGTGAGTCATGATTTGATATGAATTGATGAGTGGAAATTGAAGTAAGCAAGTATTTTATGAATTCTAAGTGCCAAATAAGTTGTTGTGATTGTTAATCGTATTTGTACTTGCAACCTGATTTATATGTAAACTGGCTGTTTTGCAAAGATGGAGATGTTATCCATTTTTGTAAGTGAGCATACTTATTTATCATTGTTGTTATAGCATTGAAATATGCCATCAATATAATTGTTAACTTTGACATAACTGTTATGTGGTAATTGTTAATTTCGATTGGTGATCCTTTACAATTATTGTGGAAAATTGAGCTTTTCACTAAGATGATACCCAAACCCGTACCATCGACGGTTACATTGATGACGGAAATGTTGTTATGTTTCCTTGATCTTTACGTATGGAGTATTTGTGGACGACGCAGAGGGATCGACAGTTGGGGTGAAGACGAGAGTTGTAGAGGATGCGGTGGAAGCCACTTGCTACTGTAGTTGTAGTGCATGATCAGATCAGACTAGACTTTTTGTATTGGGCCTAGTGTTAATGGCTGTATTTATTTATTTTGGGATAATTGTATATCTTTTTCGCACTCTGATAATGTTTTGGTGGGTCCAGGATACAGTTTTTGATGTATTTTTATTTTGGTATATTTTGAAGATCAATTTCCCAAAATTAAATTACTTGGTTATAATTATGATGTGGTTGTTTAATCACTTTTGTATTTTGAATTACAATGCAATACTAATTTTGAATGTTTAATTCATATTAAGTTTTAATTATTTTTAATTCTTTTGAATTAAGTCGAAATTCTTTTATTGATTGAAAAAAAAATACACTCGCGCTGCTTAAAACTCGGGGTGTTACAATTGTGGTATCAGAGCATTTGGTTAATGTTTTAGTTAAGCTTTGGTTAGACTTTTGGGTAGAGCTCTGGTTAGATTGTTGAGTGGGAGTCATTATCTGATCATGCATAGGAGGAAATAGTTAGAGTGTCAAGTCGTGTGTAGTTGTGATGTGCTGAAGTGATGATGCTCTTGAGTTATATTTTTGGGATTATTCTAAGTAGTGTGAGATTTCTACTTGATGATGGTTTTGTAGGGAACAATGCCTCCAAGAAGAGATGACACTGCAAGAGCCAACGTCAGCCGGGATGATCAGATGGCTGAAGCGATGAATAATATGGCTGCGTCTGTTGCTGCACAGACGGCTGCAAAGACTCAATGATATCTAGAGAAAAGAGAGAGAGATTCGTGCTGCTGAATCAAGAGGACTAGAGGATTTTCGTCGTCATAATCTTCCAAAGTTCAAGGGTGATGAGGGTCCAGAAAGAGCGGACGAATGGATTCAGGAAATGGAGAAAATTTTTGAAATGATAAAATGCCAGGCAATTGTAAAGGTCAACTATGCTACATATCTGCTGTTAGGGGATGCAGAATATTGGTGGAGAAGTACAAGGCTTTTGATGGGATCAGCTCATGAGGGGGTGAATTGGGAGTCGTTCAAAAAGAAGTTTTTGGACAAATACTTCCCGATGAGCACTAGGACTAAGTTGGGTGATGATTTTCTTAAATTGCACCAAGGAAACATGACGGTGGGTGAATATGCTGCTAAGTTTGAGTCCTTGTCAAGGCATTTCAGATTTTCCCGTGAAGAGGTGGATGAACAATTTATGTGTCATCGTTTCCAAAATGGACTGAAGTATGAGATTCAAGAGGTTTCCAAGCCTTAGTGGAGAAGTGTAGAGAGGTTGAGGATATGAAGAACATAAGGGCCAACTGAGGAGGGGACTTTAATTCAGGAGGGCCTAGCCGGATGAACTAACAGAACAATAAAGGGAAGCAGGTTGCTAAGCCATATAACCGGCCACAGAACAACAATAGGGGCTAGAATCACTCGGGGAACCAGAATTTTGGACGACAACTGGGACAAGGGGTTCGATGTTTTCGATGCGGGAAAGAGGGACATTATGCTACTGCTTGTACCACTATGAGTCCTTCATGCTACAATTGCTAGAAGACAGGAGATTTTGCAAGGAATTGCAAGGCTCCGAAGGTGGAACCAACAGTGAATGCAATTAGGGCTACTCGTCCTACTGCTAGGGGACGCGTTTATCACATGGGTGATGAAGCCGGGAATCAATCCCACAATTTGATCCAACGAGATTGCGAGATTCAAGGTAACACTAACTGCACTTTTTGATTCAGGGGCAACCCATTCCTTCATTGCTATGGAATGTGTGAATCGTTTGAAGCTATCTATGTCTTCCTTGCCTTTTGATTTTGTTGTTTCCACATCTGCTAAGACTTTGGCCGTAAATTCTGCATGTTTACGCTGTCCTGTAACTATTCAAAATATAGATTTCTTGGTTAATTTAATATGTTTACCCCTACAATCACTCGAGATCATTCTCGGCATGGATTGGATGTCGTATAATTATGTAATCTTGGATTGTGCTCGCAAATTAGTTCTTTTTCCCAAACTTGGAGTCGTTAGGTATTTGGCTGCTAACAAACTCGGAGTGTCGCTGAGAGAAGGAACTCAAGAGTTTCTATCATTGGCTAACGTGGGGGCAAAGATAGATGTGAGCATAGAAGATGTGGTGCTTGTCAAGGAATACCTGGACGTATTTCCAACAAAAATTCCAGGATTACCCCCAGTAAGAGAGGTGGAGTTCTTCATTGATTTACACCCAGGAACAGGACCTATTTCAATTGCGCCGTATCGGATGTCGCCATTGGAATTAAGCGAGCTTAAGGGCCAAATCGAAGGTTTGCTGGAGAAAGGATTTATCAGACCAAGTGTGTCGCCATGGGGAGCTTCGGTGTTGTTGGTTAAGAAAAAGGATGGAAGTTCGCGCTTATGTGTGGATTATAGGCAACTTAACAAGGTAACTATTAAGAATCGTTATCCTTTACCACGTATCGATGATTTGATGGACCAATTAAGAGGAGCCACGATGTTTTCAAAGATCGATTTGAATTCAGGATACCATCAGATTCGGGTAAGAGAAGGAGATATTCAAAAGACTGCTTTCAGAACCCGTTACGGACATTATGAATATTTTGTTATGCCATTTGGAGTTACGAATGCACCAGCAATTTTTATGGATTATATGAATAGAATCTTTAGCCCGTTTCTAGATAAATTCGTTGTGGTGTTCATCGATGATATATTGATTTATTCAAGAAATGAAGAGGAACATGGAGAGCATTTGCGCCAAGTTCTTGAAGTTTTACGAGAGAAGCAATTGTATGCCAATATGTCGAAGTGCGAGTTTTGGCTAGAGAAAGTGAACTTCTTGGGACATGTGATAACAAAAGAACGAATCGTTGTGGATCCCACAAAGATTGAGACAATTCTTGCTTGGAAACAGCCTCAGACTATCACAGACATATGAAGTTTTGTCGGACTTGCAGGATACTACATGAGATTTATTGAAGGATTTGCTAAGATTGTGGCTTCCTTGACATAACTCACTAGAAAGAATCAGCTGTTTGCATAGACAGAGAAGTGTGAGGAAAGTTTTCAGTTGCTTAAGGAAAAGTTGACGACCTCACCAGTATTGGTCTTACCACAACCAGAGGAACCGTATGAGGTTTACTGTGATGCATCTCACCAAGGTTTGGGATGTGTTTTGATGCAACACAAGAAAGCTGTAGCCTATGCCTCAAGGCAATTGAAAACTCCTGAACGAAACTATCCTACTCATGACATAGAGCTTGCTGTAGTAGTTTTTGCATTAAAGATCTGGAGACACTACTTATACGGATGCACGTTCACAGTGTTCAGTGACCATAAAAGTTTGAAATATCTTTTTGATCAGAAAGAATTGAACATGCGCCAGAGGAGATGGATGGAGACTCTCAAGGATTTTGATTTTTCATTGCGGTACCACCCTGGGAAAGCCAACATGGTGGCTGATGCATTGAGTAGGAGAAGTGTGTCAGTATCTTCAATGATAATGGCTAGACAACAAGAGTTCTGGGAAGCATTTAGAGATCTACACTTAGACATAGAGTTTGCACCGGGAATTTTAAAATGTGGAATGATAAAAATTTCGAGTGGTTTACTTGAGGATATTGCGAATTCTCAAGATGACGCATTAATCCAAGAGAAGAGGAACCTAATAGTGCAAGGAAAGACAACTGAGTTCAGGATTGGAGGATTTGTGTACCAGCCGTTGCAGATATGAGGAGAAATTTTTTGGAAGAGGCTCATAAAAGCAAATTGAGTATTCATCCTAGAGCGATAAAGATGTACCAGGACTTAAGACAGATTTACTGGTGGCCAGGAATGAAGAGGCATGTAGCGGAGTATGTATCGGATTGTTTAACTTGTCAAAAAGTGAAAGTGGAACATCAACGACCTGCTAGAATGTTGCAACCTTTGGATATACCGGAATGGAAGTTGGATAGCGTTTCTATGGATTTTATAACCAGATTGCCCAAGACAAGGAGAAAGTGATTCGATTTGGGTAATAGTGGATCGATTGACTAAATCCGCACATTTCTTACCAGTAAAGACCACCTATAAGGTAGATAAGCTGACGGAGATCTACATTACTGAGATAGTGAGATTACACGGAGTACCATCGAGTATCGTATTGGACCGAGATCCAAAGTTCACGTCTCACTTTTGGGGAGCGCTACATGAAGCGTTGGAAACGAAAATGAAATTGAGTTCAACTTACCATCCGCAAACAGATGGGCAAACCGAGAGAATGAATCAGACCTTGGAAGATTTATTGAGAGCATGTGTATTGGATGATAGAGGGAGTTGGGATAATGTATTGCCATTGATTGAGTTTACCTACAACAATAGTTTTCAGGCAAGCATTGGAATGGCACCCTATGAGGCTTTGTATGGACACAAGTGTCAAACGCCTTTATGCTGGTATAAGGACGAAGAAAGTATGATTGTAGGACCTAAGATAGTGGAACAGACTACAGAGAAGGTCAAAAGGATACAAGAGAAAATGAAGATTTCACAGGATCGTCAAAAGAGTTATGCGGACAAGCGTCGCAGACCTTTGGATTTCGAGCAGGGCGATCATGTATTTCGAAGGGTCACGCCTACAACTGGAGTTGGCAGAGCTATTAAATCAAGGAAGTTGACTCCGAAATTTATTGGACCATACCAGATTACTGCACGAATTGGACCAGTGGCTTATCGGATTGCTTTACCTCCCATACTGTCCAATATCCACGACGTATTTCACATATCGCAGTTAAGGAAATATATTTTGGATCCATCACATGTGATCGAACCAGACACAATTCAACTGAATGATAACCTGTCATTTGAAGTATTACCTGTAAGAATTGAGGACAGGAAGATTAAGCAGTTGAGGAATAAGGAAGTCCCACTAGCCAAAGTGATTTGGAATCCGACTACTGAAGATGCGACTTGGGAACTGGAGAGTAAGATGAGGGAGCAACATTCGGAATTGTTTATCAACATGTAGTTTCGAGGATGAAATTAATTTAAGGGGGTAGTAATGTAAGACCCTTAATTTTAAAATGAAATTATGGAATTAATTTCAAGTATATTTTGGGATATTTGTAAAATATTTGATATATGTATATTTTTATATATATATATAAATATTTTTGAGATTGAGTAAAATTATTGGACGAAGGATTGTTTAATTTAATTATGAGTAATTAAATATCGGGCAGTTAATTAAGATTTTATCTGTCGACGTAATTGCGACGGGAGTAATTAGTTACTTGAGGGTCAAGTTTAATTATAATTATATATATATATATATATATATATATGAGGTGGCAAGAGTATGTGTCTGTATATATGTTTGCATGTGAGAAGCAAGGAAAAAAAAAGGGGAAAAACAGAAAATCAGAAAGAAAGAGAAAACAGTTTCTTTCGTTTCCCTCACCTACCCGAGCTGCTTTCTTCTTCTTCCTCTGTTCAGTTCTATTTGTGTTGGTAGTGAGAAGAGATACTCAAAACTCAAATTACTTGGAAATCCAAGCCTCGAATAAGAAAGTGTCAAGAAGGAAAGTTATTGCTCTCATCTTTACGGTACTAGATAACCAACTTTGGTAGCGACTACGCGAGTGGGAGTTTCGCCGGTTTTAGTCGCGGTAACGTAAACGAACAAGAAAACGTAACGAAGGTAAGGGGCTCCTTCAAACTTTCTAGATTACATTTAGGGCTGTAAATGCATGTGTGATGGATGATTATATGTGACGTTCTGCTCTGAAAATGAAACTGCCCTTGCATGTTGTTATGAATGAGTAAACTGCTTGTGGTGTCTATTTTGTTGTTGTTCTGTTTAGTTGCTATCGTGGTTGATGTATTGATGATGTTTTGGTGTTGTGTTGATCCAAAAATCTGCCTTGCATTTGGTTTGCGAATGAGTAAAACGCATGTTGGTGAGATAATGTATGTTGAGAGTTGTTGTTGCTGCTTTTCGTTGCTGTTATTTATGATGGTTTTGTTGTGCTGTTGATGAGTAAAAATGATTAATGTTGTGTTGAGGACGTTCTGGGTTTCAGATTGCATTGCATTCTGTTTTCAGTGAAGAGAAAACATAGCATGTTCATGCATTGCGTAGTTAGGTGGTGACCGCGATGGGCCATAGAGTTGATGCAGTGACCGTGATGGGCCGCGAAGTTATGTAGTAACCGTGATGGGTTATAGAGTAGTTCCGCATGTATTAGACGATCTATTATATCCAGGTTTCAGAGTGGTTCCGCGTGTATTAGACGGTCCATTCTATCCAGGCTACGGAGTGGTTCTGCGTGTATTAGACGGTCCATTCTATCCGAGCGAGGATTTAACTTCTATGTATTTGGCCTATGAGAGGGTAATACATGTAAATGTAGTGACCGTGATGGGTTATAGAGTAGTTCCGCATGTATTAGATGGTCCATTCTATCTGTAAATCGTGCTAGTCTGTGAGAGACTGCACATGTGCTAGTCCGTGAGAGACTGCACCTTGGTAATTCCAAGAGTTGAGTACATTGACATATACATATTGCATTAGGATGGTTGACCTGTGAGTCATGATTTGATATGAATTGATGAGTGGAAATTGAAGTAAGCAAGTATTTTATGAATTCTAAGTGCGAAATAAGTTGTCGTGATTGTTAATCGTATTTGTACTTGGAACCTGATTTATATGTAAACTGGCTGTTTTGCAAAGATGTAGATGCTATCCATTTTAGTAAGTGAGCATACTTATTTATCATTGTTGTTATAGCATTGAAATATGCCATGAATGTAATTGTTATCTTTGACATAACTGTTATGTGGTAATTGTTAATTTCGGTTGGTGACCCTTTACAATTATTGTGGAAAATTGGACTTTGCCCTTAGATGATACCCAAACCCGTACCATCGACAGTTACACTGACGATGGAAATGTTGTTAGTTTTCCTTGATCTTTACGTTGTTAGTTTAATTTATATTAAATTTTAATTATTTTTAATTCTTTTGAATTAAGTTGAAATTCTTAAATTGATTGAAAAAAAAAAATACACTCGCGCTGCTTAAAACTCGGGGTGTTACACTGTTGTTCGTCAAAATATCCCAATAACAATTGATTATTGGAGAAACAAAGCTTTTAAGGATGCTAAAGACCTATTGTGGAGTGATATACAAGTAGCATTTTTACTCCACTTTTTTGTTACTTATAATTTTTTTTTCCATTGAAATACTTTTATTCAAACTTTTTATTTATTTGGTTTGCATTCAGCTTTTAACATTGAAGATATGCGGAAAAATTAAGTGCTTAGAGTTGCTGGTAAAATTCACAGAGGATTTAGATCTGATATGTCGAATTGTTACTTAAGAGACATGTGTGAAAATTTGAATATTAAAGCTCCAAAAATTTACAAACACTACATGTCAACTGAAGAGTGGAGCTCTTTTGTAGCTAAACGTTCAGACACCGCATTTGTGGTAATATTTAATTAATTAGCATGTGTATTTTATTCATATTCATATCTTATTCTTTTATATGATCGTTACTTTTTTTATTTATATATAGAATATAAGTACAGCAAATTGGGAGCGAGCAAAGAACTCAATGCATCCATACAAAAGATTGCGTATGGGGTATGCATGTTTAGAACAAAAAATTGTAAGTTAATATCACTTTTATACATTGTGGTAGGTTATAAACTATAGTTTCTAACTAATATTTTGTTTATGTCTTAACGAACAGCTGCAAGAGACAAAATCCGATCAACCATTGGGTCGTCATATAATGTGGAAGGAGGTTCACGTTAATAAAGATGGAATAGTGGATAATGAAAATGTTCAACAAGTTATCCAACAATGTGTAAGTATACTATCACTTTAATATTTTTTAATATTGTCTTTTAAAAATGATATTCAACTTATCTTTTTAATACTACATGTATTTTAGGAAAGTTTGGAACAATGTCCTGAAAATCAAGATGAGAATAAAGAAGTTAGCTGCAGGGACATTCTTGGCAAGGTATTCAATGTTCCTGAATATTCTGGCGGTGTGAGGGGTAAGGGATTTGGCGTAACTCCCAAAAGTTATTTTTCACATGAGAAGCGCACAAATCCATTGAATGATCAAGTATTAGAAGCGCTGAAAACCCTATCAGAGCAAGTTGCATACTTGGTTAAAAAGGATAAAGAAAAACAACTTCCAGAGGGTCAACATGAAATGCAAATAGATAGTGAAAATGGAATTTGCAACATTGGTCATAAAAGTCTCCTTAAGGTAATTAATTACTTAACGAAATAATAAATTCATTCAACCTAATTGTTTCACATACTTATGTATTAATCATTGATTTAGGGTGTTTCAACTTGCGTGCTATACTTGTCGTCCCGTACTCGCATGGTTGGAAAAGGAAAATTGTACAATACATTGGGAGAAGTATTACATAATAATCTCGTCCCTACCAGCCATGTTAAAGTGTCACGTGCGATAACTTTAGAACCATGTGCATCGTTGCCTATTCCCGACAACGACAGAGATATGAAGTTCTTGGGAGAAGCAATAGGTAGTTACGTGGCATGGCCGAAAAATCTTGTTGGCACTGAGCAGGTATGTTTTAATTGCTATGTATGTTTAGTTGTATGATTATGATTGATTATGTTTAATTGCTGTTTTCGCTTTTAATTTCACATTTATTTAGATTCTTGCTAAAGGGAATGATAAGAAGATTCCTCGCAACGAGTCTGTCACTTAACCAGAAAAGGTTTGACATATACATCAATTGTATACGAAATGATTAGCTTACTATAATAACTAACAAACTGATCAACCTCATTTTTTTTCAAGTTCAACCAAAAAATAAACCCGCCGCACCGCAAGTGCAGGTCTGTGGTAAAAATAAATCTTCCAAAATTCCAAAACTGGATCGAGGAAAATCAGTTGTTGCTCCTAAAATAAGTCATCCACGCCTTTCTCGATTTGGTTCATGTCTTGACATAACAACAAAGATGAATATGGAGAGCAATAATGATACACGTATCATAAGCATGGAAAACGGTATTTTTGGAGATGAGTATGTAGAAATACTTGGCAAAGAGAAAATATATGAACTTCTCAATCATAAAGAGCTGGGTGCTACTGTCATCAGCATCTACATTAGGTAATATAAATACTTTATTTAAGATAAAAATTACTTTTTAATTGCATCACTGCCACATTAATTTATTGATAATTAATCTAATTTTATATTTTCATTGAAGGTTTTTGTATGAAAAGTTGGTGTGCACGCGCAAATTAACAAGTAGATTTGCATTCTTATCTCCTCATAAACTATTCATGTTTAAGCTCGATCCAGTTAATGTAAAAAAGTATGTAGTTGATGTACTTTTAGAAAATAAAGAGAAATATAAGCTGTTTATGGCACCATATAATTCAGGGTACGTAATTAGATACTTTATCTATATGGACTTAAACAAGCCCCTAGAGCTGGTATGAAAGATTAAGCTCATTCCTTATCAAAAATGGATTCTCAAGAGGAAAAATTGATAAAACGCTTGATTTCAATTTTCGCCTAAAGAATCTCATTTATCCACTGTAAAAAGAAATTTTCGTTATCTTGTTGGTACTACTGATCTTGGCCTTTGGTATAGCAAAGGAACTCGTTTTGATCTTGTAGCCTATTGTGATGTTGACTATGCAGGGGATAAAATTGAAAGGAAGAGCACAAGTGGTGCATGTCAGTTTCTTGGAAAAGCCTTAATAAACTGGTCATGCAGAAAGTAAAATATAATTGGGCTATCAACCACTGAAGCTGAATATGTCTCAGCCGCAAACTGTTGTTCTCAATTTTTATGGATCAAAAACCAACTTGAAGACTTCTTTGTAAGTTATTCAAGTATCCCAATTTATTGTGACAATACAAGTGCTATTAATCTTTCTAAAAATCCCATTCAACATTCTCGATCATAACACATTGAAATAAAGCATCATTTTATCAGGGATCATGTTAACAAAAAAGAAGTCGAATTAATTTTTGTGGATTCTCAAAAACAACTTGGTGACATATTTACTAAACCTTTGTTGAAGAAAATCTCAATTTTATCAAAGAAAATTTGAAAATTATTAAAAATCCAATCAAATCTCATTAAAAAAATTAACCACAATGTTCTCGTTTTCGCGCAACAGTCTTCATATTGCAAAGGAAGATCAAAAGTCCAACTGGGTTCTTCATTAATGGTAACCGCCCTTTTTGTCTTTTAAACAACAACAACAACAAAAAGCAACGGCTACTCTACCACATCCGCCCCTATATTCCTCTTTTCCAACATCATATGTCACTTCGCAACCACCCACTTCTTCTACATCTCACACGTGGCTTCTCCATTTTCATCTTCCCAAAAAACTATACTTCTTTGTCTCTAAAACGGGCACACGTTTTCGCTCTATGCAAAACCTCTTTTTCTCTCCTCTGCCTTCGTTCATCTCCTTGTAAACAACAAATGGCTCGCACAAAGCTCTTTGCTAGAAAAAATCCAACCCTAGAACACCGTCTCCATCCCCCATTCGATCACCATCTCCACCACCACGACCCATACCTCCAGAAATCTCCCCTTAAGAAAAAACCTTTTCTGATTAATTATCCTCATCTCCAAAAGCAAGTCCAAGACCCATAACACTTGCTCGGCTTTCAACTATTCTACCACCCCTCTATCAATGCAACCCTCCCACCATCAACCAAATAGTCCCTCATCTAAAACAAATATCCATCAAGACTTCCTCTACAGCTACCTCAACAAAAACCAAGAACATTGACACCACCGTCTACACCATATCTGATGATGACTCTCAATCCCCACCTACGTCCACAAAAAACACTCCATCAAAACCCTCTTTCCTACACCCACCAACAAAACCCATTAAAAAACTTTTTCCCTCATCCAATACTTCATCATCTCCAACCAAATCAACTCCTTTAGAAATCACAAAGTCACTCTCAAAAACCAAGTCATCTTCCACTTGTCTTTGTACTTAGCTAAACGAAAACTCAAAAACCCTAAAAAAGATTTCCACAAAAACAAAAAACGAGAACGTTCTCCAACAAAACCCATTTTAGCATAACGTTCTCCATCTCATCCCATAACATGAAAGCCAACTTCCTCTCAATCTCAACCTAAACAAAGCTCTTCCGCTCCCAAAATTCATATTCCACCACTTGTATCTTCTAAGTACCAAAAATTTTATCAAGAAAAATAGGCCAAACGACCCATTGGAATTGACAGAGTTTTCATGCTTGATGATCTTTAATGTGAAGTTACTTCAATCAAACATCACACTGATGCTCTTGGTTGGACAAACTTTCTCAAAATCTCTGATTCATTTTATCCTGAGGTGATTCGAGCTTTCTACTACAAAGCTCATGTTTTTGCGGATAAATCCCTTCTTGTCTCTAATATAAAAGGTATGGAAATTCGTGTTACACTTGCCATTTTAGCTGAGATCCTACAGTTGCCCTCTAAAGGACCCACCGTATTTGGGAAAGATTGGTATTCCGCTCTTAACATAAACAAAGATTTGGTTTTCAAGAATTGTTCATCCCTGGTTCTACCATCTTTGTTTTTGCTGATCTCAAACCAGTTCCCAAAATTTTCAATAACATAAGTCAACATTCTATTCTACCTCACTGTGGTAGCCACAAGTATGTATTAGACAATGATGCTCTGGTTATCTATTATCTCCTCCACTACCAAAAGCTTAACCTCCCTCACTCTTATTATGCAAAACAAGATAGCTTCAACAAATCGTGACTACAAGAGAAATACCATGCTTTATGGTATGGTTCTCACCAAGATTTTTAGATACTTCAATATCCCACTCTCAAGTGAAACCTCCAGCATCAAAATCTCTAAATTCTCTTCAAAAAATATATCTCACATGAAAAAAGATCTGCAAGGAAACCAGTTTTGAAACCAAATGTTGAAATCAACATCCCACAAGATCATTCTCCACTTGATACACACCAACTTCCTTTTAATCATCCATTAGGTTCCACTTCTGCTGCTAATCCCCTATTGTTATTCCAACTCATCACTCCATTCAACTACCAACTCTACAAAGTCATCCCTGCTATCAGCTCAATCATCAACCAACATCTCTTATCTCTCCAGCTTTCATTTCACCCAAAAAATCTGACTCCTCTTTGTTTGGCATTAGTCAATATCTGGTATTTCCAGATATGGATCTCCCTGGCCCATTAGCTCCTCAAACAAAATCTCTTTTAGGTACTCTTCCAACAACCATATCAGCCTTTGCCATTTATCTACCTTCTACACTACTACAACCCCCCTCCAGCTCATCTGTCCACAGCTTCTCGAATGAATGATGACCAGCGTCCCTCTAACATATTTGTCATCATGAAAAAGGGTAAAATTGTTGAGGAAAAATTCGAAATTAATATTTTGATGATAATCAAACAAAGTTAATTAATCTTCTAATTATGATTTTAAAAATGTGTTGTTATTTATCATGTGTTTTTTAGTGGATTAATTAAAGATAGACATCATACGTAACAACAAAGATTAATTTGAAAGAAACAAGATCATTCTGAGAAAGCAAGATGGTTCTGGTTATTAAACAGAAAAAACGAAGATCATTTTGGTTTTCACAGCATTCAATCCAAAAACATTGTGGTTTACAAAAGAACAAAAATCTCTTAAATTAAGATCGTTCTAGGCTGCGAAATAACAATAATCTTTAGTGAAAATCATCATTCTTCATTATGTAAGAACATAATTATAAAAACAAGACAACTCTAGACAGATTCGTTCAAAGAAAAGATTAATAAAGACAATGCAAAACATCGAGAACAAAAAGCAAGATCAATCTCTAGATTGATGACTACAACAAACAAGTGCAGTTTGGACAGAAATGACAAATACACTACAACTCTGACACACATAACAGAACAAAAAGGCATGACACACAACACCTTTTCAAAATCTAGCATTCACTCAAAACAGAAACAGAGAAGATTCTGATAGTAAAATAGGAACGTTCTTGTTATATTACAACATGTCTATTAAAATAATAGACTGGACAACCTGTTTTCCAACGGCTATATGAGTTGTCATAAGCCTTCATCCAACCTATAAAAGGAACTTCAAGGCAAAGGAAATAGGAAGAGTTCAAACTGCAAGCAATCATTCACTTAACAATCATTCTTGAGAAATATAAGCTTTTTAATTTAGCAAAGTCTCTAACTCTTCTTCACTAGATTTAAGGATCTATTTTATGAGTCTGTTTTTTGAGAATCAAACTCAAACAAGTGTTGAGTATAGTGTGATCCATCAATCTCTGTTAAAACATTTTATTTGAAACTCAAGACGATAGAGTTAAAGATAGTTTAAGTGTATTGTAAAAATCCTTTGTGTTTAAAAGGTGACTTGAAAAATCATTTCTGGACTGAAAGGTAATGTTTGAAAATCCTTTCAAGGATGAAAGGTGAAATATTGTAACTGATCAAGATTGATCTCGAAGGTTGGTGTGAAAAGCTCACAAATTGTGAAGATTGGATGTAATCCACTTTGGGTAAACCAGGATATATTGATGTGTGAATTTTCTTTCTCTTATCTCTATTTATTACCCACTCACTTAGCACTAATCCCATAGTGAAGTTTTTATTATTTTTGTCACTTACCAAAAACTTTCTGCTTTTGTTGTCTATCAAACCAAGATCAATCTTGAGTTAACTGAACTTAATACATAAATTAATTTAAGAAAATAAGGGAATCACAATTCAAACCCCCTTCCTTGTTATTAACATTGTCACTTCAGGTTTTTTGTCATTAAAAGACATATCAAAAAGGTTTTTACTTCAACAATAACAACATTCATTGCACAAAAACAATTGGGTCTTTTAAACCCACTAGAAGAACATCCAATTTTGTTTTGCGTGGAGAATGAATGGTTTATCATACCTGTACCCTATAATTTTAATTCATAATTTTGAATGAAAATTGCATGTTTATCAACTCATACATAACAACGCAGGATTTTTCACTCGTGCATGACATGCGTTTCCAATACAGGACACAATTTCCCGCATTTGAAATCACCGTTCCACTCATAATCAAGGTTGTCGCGTCACGTTTACAAGAAGATTCCACCTCCCCAACTTTTCGTTTATATAATGAGCACGCATATAATTTTATTTTAATACTTTATTTTATAAATAATTATGTTGAATATTTTAAAAATATGTTATTGGTGTTAAAATGCTTTCAAAATACATATATTAGTAAGTATAGACATAATGATAATTTTGTACACGATTATTTTAGTTATTATTGATATATTAATAAATATTAATTACTTTAATTTTTTTTTGTAAAGTATTAAAATAATAGTAATGTTTTGGAAATACAATTATGTTTAAAGAAGTGTTAAAAATGAATTTAAATAATTATTGGTTTGATTTTAATAAAATACAAGAGAATAAATGATAGGATCGGGTTTGAACCATGTGTGTGTGTATATGATAAGCGAATTAAATCCCTAATGTTTAACAAAGAGGTGCTAAAATGTCGTAAGAGAAAAAGAAGCATAAACACGAAACAGAACCCATCGGCACAGAAAAGAAAATAGAATTGGGTACTGGTGATTAATAATTTTTCAAATAACTTTTTTATTTTTTATCCAAATTTTAATACGTTGTTTATTAGTTAGTTATTTTAACATACTATTTTGGAACCCATCGGCGCATAAAAGAAAATAGAATTGGGTACCCGTGAATATTGACTTTTCAGAAAACTTTCTCATTTTCTCTCTAAAATATCCAATTTTTTCTTTTATGAGTTCCACCTTTTTGCTCTGTTCTTTCTCACCGTAAGTCTGATTTGACAAAACTAATGATGAAACAAACATATGAAAATTGATCTTTTAGAGTGTATTCTCATTTTTTTTATCTTTAACCATAAATTATCGAGTTGAACTTGTTGGAGGACGATGAGTCAAAGGAACAATTGTGGATTTGGACAATTTTGCTACTTACACCCACCAAATTTTTTTAAAAATACAAATTCCGAATATACCCTTCTGTATTTCCAAAACCTATTTCCCAAACTAATTCATCTCTATTATCTTCATTCATCTCTATCATCTTCATTCATCTCTCCCTAAACCTAATTCCCAAACTCCATAATCTTCATCAAAGTCCACACGAAAATCATCAATCTTCTTCAATCATCTTCATATTCTTCAAACACCTTCAATCATCATCATCATCATCATCTTCAACATCTTCATCTTCAAAAACTTCTTCACTATCACATTTTCAACAAGTAACTACAATGTTGTTGTTGTTGTTGGGTTCTAAAAGTTGCAAACCCTTCACGTAAGGATCTGGGATTTTGAAAACCAGTTCACGTATGTGACTCAGTTCACGTAAGGATCTGGGTTTTTTTACTCCGAGTTCACGTACGTGAATTGAATTCACGTAAGGTTCTGGGATTTTGAAACCCAGTTCACGTACGTCAACTCAGTTCACGTAAGGATATGGGATTTTGAAATTGAGTTCACGTACGTCAACTCAGTTCACGTAAGGATCTGAGTTTTTTACTCTGAGTTCACGTACGTGAACTGCATTCACGTAAGGTTCTAGGATTTTGAAACCCAGTTCACGTACGTGAACTCAGATCATGTAAGGATTTGGGATTTTGAAACTGAGTTCACGTAAGAATCTAGGTTTTTTACTTTGAGTTCAAGTACGTGAACTAAATTCATGTAAGGTTATGGGATTTTGAAACCCAGTTCACGTAAGGATTTGAGATTTTGACGTGAACTCAATTCACGTAACGATCTGGGTTTTTTACTCTGAGTTCACGTACGTGAACTGAATTCACGTAAGGTATGGCAAGTTCACGTACGTGAACTTAAATCACTTAGGGCATGCTGGAATTCTGGAATTGTTGTAAAATTGTGATTGTTTTGATTTTGATTATGATTTGGTTTTGCAAGAATGGTGCACACTATGTTTACCGACAGGGAGGGTCGTGTTGTACTGGATGAGGGTACTTTTAACGAGGAGGGTCTTCGTATTAGACCAACGGCTTCCGCACGGGCTCACCGTGCTACACGAGAGCAAAGACGATTACTGCAAGAAGAGGCACAACGGGCACAACAAGAAGAGGCAGAACATGCCCAACAGGAAGAGGCCAATGAAGCGTAACAGGAAGAAGCACATGATGAAGAGGAAGAGGCACATGATGAACCTCCATAGGATGATGGATTTCCTGGTGGTCCCGTTGACATGTCCGTCCTTAGGACATTTGGCGATCATGTGGCGACTAAACTCTGGGATGGCGTGGTAATTTTCTCAATCAAATGAAATTTTTAATATCTGTTTTTTTTAATGTGTTTTAACTTATATTTTGTTTGCTTAATTTATTTCAGGATCGTGGCGAATTAAGGGTGTTCAACAACGGTAAAAAATTAAGAGAAGTCGTGATTGAACACGAAGAGGTTGAGCAACTGATTAAAAGCTCCGGATTATATTCGTTGCTAACATGCAGCTACATAATGATCGAAAAAGGGATCATTTCAGCCTTCGTAGAGAGGTGGCATCATGACACCATCACCGGTGCATTCTTCATTGTTGACGATGTCTCCTCTCTATTGCATATTCCCATCACCGGTGCATTCTTCACTGTTAATATATCTAACAAGGATGACGATGCAAACATATTGGTTGAGCTTCTCGGAGTCAGTGAGGCTGCTGCCTATGATGAATTTAATGTCACGTGGACAACCACTGTTTGATTTAGTTGGTTACTTGAAGTATACCAACAGCGCTGTAGTGACCAACATTGGCAGATGGTTGCGAGGGCATTTATTTTATTTTTGGTCGGTTGCACTCTTTTCAGCGACAAGAGTGCCTTCACAGTTAGTGTTGCCTATCTTGACTGCTTCTGCGACCTCAATGCATGTGGGGGATATGCATGGGGTGTTGCTGCTCTTGCTTAGCTCTATGATAATCTTAACGAAGCAAGCATGCATAAAACTAGAACAGTTTCTGGGTATCTGACACTCTTACAGGTAATGGTTGTTTATTGTGTTAATAATTTCTATTGTTAATTATAAACTAATGAAATGTTATTATATATGTGCAGGCGTGGGTCTATGAGCATTTCCCAACATTATGTGTAGATTGCCGTAGACTATCTCCTAGCTATGTTAAGGACTACCCTACAACACTTAAATGGAAGCCAAAAAGGGATAAGGGTTTGGTTCTTCTATTTAGGAAAGCTCTGGACGTGATTGACGTTCATCAGGTATGCTGGATGCCATATGAGCAGCATCATTTGAAGCGACCGTTTGAACGGGTTTCTTTATTTAGATGATGGATACGCTGGGGCCCAAAGATGTATGCTCATCTGCCAGATAGGGTACTGCGTCAGTACAGTTATGTCCAAACCATTCCTGGCTCACCGTTAGATATAGTGGGTCAGACGACCACACTGGATGAAATGGACATAATGTTTACACAGTATGCAGTGCATGTAGTGGATGTTGGCGCAATTGTACATGGACTTGCAGCTTGCTCAAACGATTATATGATTTGTTTCACAGAATTTCTCATCCGTACATAATTCGAAGAGAACCAGTTCATGAAGATCCTCTGGTTGTAGAACCTACCGTTGATGCTAATGTTGCTGACGCTGCTGATGTTGATGATGAATCAGTTGCGATAACGGTATATTAATTTCAATTTATTACATAACAAAATTAATTATTCATCTATTATTTTAAATAAATTATTTAATGTATTTTTAATGCAATGTCGTGCAATAGAAATTGCATAAGAGCTTCTCGGTCGGCAACTAGTATTACCTAATGGCGTCACACTGGTGAATGAATTAATTTTGATGTTGCGAAGACAAAGGGGTGGTAGTAGAGATTGGTCTAACGTAGTACCATATCGCCGGAGAAATAGAGGAACTTAGGATTTATTTAGAGATTCGATATGTATTAATTTTTGAATATTTTTGTTATCAGTATTAATTATGATACAATATTAAATATTACATTTGTAAATATCACACAATTTTAAATATTAAATTTCATACGCGAGATTAAATATTAAATATATCCTCTGATTTCTGCCTGTGATTTTTGTGATTTAATTTTCAAATATTTTTGTTATCAATATTAATTATGATACAATATTAAATATTACAGTTGTAAATATCATACAATTTTAAATATTAAATTTCATACGTGAGATTAAATATATCATCTGATTTCTGCCTGTGATTTGTGCCTCTGATGATATCCTCCGATTTGTGCCTCTGATGATATCCTCTGATTTGTGCCTCTGATGATATCCTCTGATGGTATCCTCTTATTTCTGCCTCTGATGGTATCCTTTGATTTCTGCCTCTGATGGTATCCTCGGATTTTTTCCTCCGATTTCTTGCCTCTGATGATGGTATCCTCTGATTCTAGTTATGGTTATCTCCTTTTATTTTTAGTTTTAAGCACTAGATGTATTAAGCACTAGATTTCAATTTATTAAGCACTAGATGTAGATAGTTTGCTTGCATTTACAGTTTATTAAGTCACAAATATCAAAGAAAATATTGGTTCAAAATATTAGGTCGCGACAATTAAATATAATACGAGAAACACTCGAAATTTAGGCCGCGGCAATTAAATATAATATGTGATCAATATTAAATTTCATATGTCATCAATATTAATTATTTAGTTTACAATAAAATCATTTATAGTTTATGGAAATATCTGCAACCAATGTTGCATGCGATCATTGTAAATAAACTCTCATTGTCGTGCTTCTTGAGTGCAATACTTTTTCCACACATCACTTGTTGGTGGCATAGGAAAATCAGGCTTCAAGTAAACCTATTGATTTTAATAATTTATTAAACTATTAAGAAAAGTTGACAATTGTTAAACTATTGAACTATTTAATAATTTATTAAACTATTAATACTTGCACGATATGACAATTGTTAACAAATGCTATGACAATTATACGATGATATGTCGTAAATGTTGGTGGTGGATGTAAGACCCTTAAATTTAAAAATTTAATTATGGATTTAATATTAAGTGTATTTTGAGGATATTTGTAAAATATTTAATATATGTATATTTTGTGTAAATATATATAGATAAATATTTATTTTGGAGGTTGAATTAAAATTATTGGATGAAGGATAAATTAATTTATTTATGAGTAATTAAATTATCGGGCAGTTAATTAAGAGAGTATCTGTTAGTTACGAAGAGAGTGGCTAAGTACATGATGATCAATCAATAGTATCATATTGATGTGTTGGATGAGGTGGCACCTATGTCTCTATATATAGAGGGGAGAGGCCAGAACAGAAAAAAAAACACATTTCCCTCCTCCCTTACTGCATGAAACAATACCCTTCTCCTTCATCTTCCTATTCAGTTTTCTGTTAGCAAAAAAAAAAAAAAAAAAGAGTTGCTCAAAAGTGAGATTACTTGGAAATCCAAGCACCGAACCACCAAGTTCCCAGAACAAAAGTTGTTCCTCTCCTCATTATGAAGCTAGAGAACTAACTTTGGTAGCGGCAAATGCAAACGGAAACTTCACCGACTTTTGTCGCGGAAACGTGAACTGGAGCAGAAACGTAATAGAGGTAAGGGGCACCTTCCACTTTCTAGTTTGCATTTTAGGGCTGTAAATGCATGTTTGATGTGTGATCATATTTTAGTTTCTGGTTTGAAAAACGAAACTATTGTGCATGTTGTTATAAAATGCGAAAAATGCATTCTGTTGATGTTTTGGTGATTCTGTGATGTTTACTACTTTGGTTGATACAACATTGTTGTTTAGAGTTTTGTGGTTTTCAAGAGAATGGTGATTTTGTTTTGGTGTTGTGTTGGTTTTTCAAAGGAAAAAAGTTGAAAATGTGTTGAAGTTTCAGGAAAATTTTACTGAAATTCGAAGGTGTATTCGAATACAGCTTGAGTGTATTCGAATACAGCCTGCAAAGCTTCTGTTTTATTTAAATTTTTGAACTTGTATTCGTATACGGGCCTCTGTATTCGAATACAGATAAGGTATTTTTTCTTCTTACTTAGCATCTGTATTCGGCTACGACCCTGTCGTATTCAAATACAGGATTGCCATTTTTGCCACTGTATTCACATCTGTATTCGAATACAACGCCATCGTATTCGAATACAGAATGCTGATTTTTCACTATTTTAGCTTATGTATTCGAATACAAGGGAGTTGTATTCGAATACAGATTCGTCTTTTCAGAAATTCAAGTTTTAAACATGTGTTTATGAACTTCAAGAGTTGGGGAAACATTGGGAAGACTTGTGATGAATCAAAATGGAGTTTTTGAGATAGTTTTGAAGTGGTGATGATGAAGTTCTTGAGATCTTTATTGATGTTGTGAAAAATGCTGATTTTGCACTGTTCTAGCTTATGTATTCGAATACAAGGAAGCTGTATTCGAATACAGAGTGTTGATTTTGCACTGTTTTAGCTTCTGTATTCGAATACAAGGAAGCTGTATTCGACTACAGATTCGTTTTTTTCCAGAAAACTCAATTTTAAACATGTGTTTATGAACTTTAAGAGTTGGGGAAACATTGGGAAGACTTGTGATGAATTAAAATGGAGTTTTTGAGATAGTTTGATGTGGAAATGATGAGGTGATTGAATGTTTTGGTTGGTGTGATGATAATGAAATTATTTGGGTTGAAATGGTTTTGGGGAAATGATGGAAAGGCTGAATTTTTCTGATGTTTGCATACTGTTTTCAGTGAAGAGAAAACATTGCATGTCCATGCATTGCATAGTCAGGTGGTGACCGCGATGGGCTATAGAGTAATGCGTAAAACGTGCTGGTCTGTGAGCGACTGCACGAGTGATGGTCTGTGAGCGACTGCACTGGTACTGGTCTGTGAGTGACTGTACCTTGATATGCGCACAACGTGCTGGTCTGTGAGCGACTGCACGAGTGCTGGTTTGTGAGCGACTGCACTGGTACTGGTATGTGAGCGACTGTACCTTGGTATACATGAAACGTGCTGGTCTGTGAGCGACTGCACTGGTGCTGATCTGTGAGCAATTGCACCATGGTCATGTTGGCCATTAAAGTCTAACATATAAAAACCGTGCTGGTCTATGAGCGACTGCACGTGTGCTGGTCTGTGAGCGACTGCACCTTGGTAAATCCAAGAAGTTGAGTACATGAGCATATACATATTGCATCGGGGTGGTTGACAGGTGAATTATGATTGGATATGATGTTGACGGGTAAAAATCGATGTGTGTAAGTACCGTATGAAATTTTGAATTTCTGATGAATCGGTGTGATTGCTGAATTGATATTTGTACTTACAACTTGATTTTTATATTAAATTGGTTGCTGTTTTGAAAAGGTATACATGTCATGAAATTTCAAAATGAGCATCCTTATTTATCATCATTGTTATATGATATGCCATGAATATATTTGTTATTGTTGATATAAATGCTGTGTGTTATTTGTTTATTTCGGTCGGTGACCCTTTACTATTATTGTGGAAAATTGGGCTTTGCCCTCAGATGCCCCCCAAACCCATATCACCAGTGGGTCCCCAGACGACGGAAACGTCGCTCGATTTCATTGATCGTCTCCTGCCTACTGCTTGGGTATACGACCCCATCTCAAGCAGGGCGACGTACACGGGGAGACTGGCGAGGACCTGCAGGACTAACGGGGTAGTGGACTATGTGGAGCACACCCATACGAGGATTGACTTTCCGGTGCCTTCCGAATTGGTATTGGAGGCGCACAGAGTTTTTGAGGACGCGGAGGAGCCGACGAGAGGGGTTGAGACAGAGGCCACTGTAGGTGTGGTGACTCCTAACCCGATGAATGGAGGAGCTGTACATGACACCGAGGTGGAAGAGGAGAATCAAAGACCGATGCTAGTAGCAGATGATGTTCCGGGTCCATCTAGGATATCCGATGATTGCTTTGAGATTCCGGCACCGCCGAAGCGACCCCGATTGTATATTGATTTGACTTCGGAGGAGACTGATCCTTCCTTATATGATGAGGAGGAGGACGTTACGTCGAGGCGAGCTGCGGAGTCAGATGAGACTTGCATGGGCTGCGGAGGGAACCCTTGTTACTGTAGCTTTAGAGCATGATCAGTTTAGATTTTTGTATAGGGTCTTGATTTTTGGTGGATGTAATTATTTATTTTGGGGATTATTGTATAAATTTTCCACTGATCTCTTCCGCACTCTGATATTGTTTAGTGGGCCACAGGCCGAGTGTTCTTTTTGAGATGATATGACACTGTCTTTATGAAATGTATTAATGTTTATTATTAATTCCCAAAGTTTAAGTACTTAGTGATATTATGATGAAATTATTTAATTACGTTCATCGATGGAATTACGACGTACTATTTTACGAAATGACTTAATTAAAATTTTATTTTTATTCTTTTGAATTAATAATTTTGAAAATTCCTTTTATTTATTTAAAAAAAAAATACACTCGCGCTGTGTTTTAAACTCGGGGTGTTACAATTGTGGTATCAGAGCATTTGGTTAAAAGTTTTGGGTTAAAGCTCTATTATTGGTTTTGAGTCATTATCTGATCATGCATAATAGCAAGTAGTTAAAGTGTCAAGGCTTGTGTAAGTTGTGGTGTGACTGAAGTGATGATGGTTTTGTAGGAAACAATGCCTCCAAGAAGAGACTACAATGCAAGAGCCAACATCAGCCTGGAGGATAGGATGGCTGAAGCGATGAATAACATGGCTGCGCTTGTTGCTGCACAGACGGCTGCGAAGACTCAACGTGATCCAGAGAAAAGAGAAAGAGTGATTCGTGCTGCTGAATCAAGAGGACTAGAGGATTTTCGTCGCCATAATCCTCCAATGTTCAAGGGTGATGAGGGTCCAGAAAGAGCGGATCAATGGATTCAGGAGATGGAGAAAATCTTTGAAATGATTAATTGTCAGGCAGCGGTAAGGGTCAACTATGCTACATATCTACTGATAGGGGATGCAGAGTATTGGTGGAGGAGTACAAGGCTGCTGATGGGTCAGTTCATGAGGAGGTGAACTGGGAGTCGTTCAAAAAGAAGTTTTTGGACAAATACTTCCTGATGAGCCCTAGAACTAAATTGGCTGACGATTTTCTGAAATTGCACCAAGGAAACATGACGGTGGGGGAATATGCGGCTAAGTTTTAATCTCTATCGAGGCATTTCAGATTTTTCCACGAAGAGGTGGATGAACAGTTTATGTGTCATTGTTTCCAAACCGGCAACAAAACAATAATAGAGGGCAGAATCGGCCGGGAAATCAGAATTTTGGACGACAATTGGGACAAGGAGTCCGATGTTTCTGATGTGGGAAAGAGGGACATATTGCTACTGCTTGTACCACAAAGGATCCTGTATGTTTCAATTGCCAGAAACCAGGACATGTTGCAAGGGATTGTCGGGTTCCGAAAGTGGAACCAACAGTTAACGCAACTAGGGCTACTCGTTCTATTGCTAGGGGACGCGTCTATCACATGGGTGCTAAAGCTGGTAGTCGTGCTCCTAATTTAATCCAGCAAGATTGCGAGATTGTAGGTAACACACTAACTGCACTTTTTGATTCGGGGGCAACCCATTCTTTGATTGCTATGGGCTGTGTGAATCGTTTGAAGTTATATGTCTCTGCTTTACCTTTTGATTTGGTTGTTTCCACACTTGCTAAGACTTTGGCCGTAAACTCTGCATGTTTACACTGTACTGTAACGATTCAGAATAGAGATTTCTTGGTTAATTTAATCTGTCTACCCCTACAATCACTCGAGATCATTCTCGGCATGGATTGGATGACGTATAATTACGTAGTCTTGGATTGTGCTCGCAAATTAGTTATTTTCCCCAAACCTGGAGTCATTCGGTATTTGGCTGCTAACTAGCTCGAAGTATCACTGAGAGAAGGAACTCAAGAATTTTTATCATTGGCTAACGTGGAGACCAAGATGGATGTGAACATAGAAGATGTGGTGTTAGTAAAAAAAAAAAATACACTCGCGCTGTGTTTTAAACTCGGGGTGTTACAGTGGACTTCTTAGAGGAAAAAATGTTTGCAATTGGTTAAGTGATAATGCAATGTAAACCAAGTTAAATTTTGAAGCAATCACATAACCAATTTCTGGAAGTGTCATCCAATTATCCGTAATTGCAACTTGTTCAACATATACATTATCTATAAGGTTTTGAACAAAATTAACTCCACCATATACTGTACCGTAATAAGACATTAACTCTTGAAGCTCTAGTATACACTGTTGACGAATGAGTGCCCAAGAGTTCTCACCCATTCCAAGTAAAGCTGCAACTGCACGATATCCACAATTACCATCTGAACCGATGTCAATAATGTCATCTATAAATTTATGAATTTCAACCGGCAACCATTCATTGAAGACAAGAACTCTTGGTTGTTGAACTTAAGAGAATGATGGTCGAGGTGTTAGCTTTTTGAGTGATGAACGAGGTTGAAGTAGCAATGTCGATTTACAAGAAAGGGAGGTTTGAATCGTAAATTCTCCCATTTAAAATTCCTGTTAAAAACTTAATAAAATAACTCAAGATTGATCTTGGTTGTGAAAACAGAAAACGGAGAACGTTCTTGGTTTTCACCCGAAAACAGAGAACGTTCTTGGTTAGTTAAAATCAACAGTTCAGTTTATCTATTTAACTTGATAATTAACAAACTGAAAGTAAATAGAGATCAACCTTCTTAAGGGAAGAGATATCACACACAGATATATCCTGGTTCACCCAACCCAGGCTACGTCCAGTTCTTACAATGGTGAGATTTTCCACTAAGTGTTTAATACAAGAACCTTCTTGGTTTTACAACACCTAGCTTAGATCAACCTTCTTGTTACATCCATTTGAAATAGTTTTATGTTATTATTTACAGCAAAAGACAATAAGATACGAATAGCTTCTAACCTGGCCACTAGACAAATGTTTCAGTGTAATCAATGCCCACTTGTTGACTGTAACCTTGTGCCACAAGTCTTGCCTTGTTTCTGACCACTTCACCTTTTTCATTTAGCTTATTTCTGAAGACCCACTTGGTTCCAACAATGTTCTTCTCTAGTCTTGGAACTAGATTCCAAACATCATTCCTCTTAAATTCATTTAACTCTTCTTGCATTGCAATAATCCATCCATCATCTGCCGATGCTTCACTAACAGAGGTAGGCTCAATCGATGAGAGTAAGCCAAACAGACTGATGTCTTTTAGTGATGATCTGGTTCTTAAGGAATCACATCCACTTTCAATGATCAGATTTTCACGATGAGATGATTGGTATTTCCATCCCGATTTCTCTTCTGACTTCTCATGACTGGTTATGATTTGATCAGATCCATCCTTTGAAGATGTGGCACATGCTTCTAACTTGCTTGTATCCTTCACTTCTCCATGTTCTGCTGGTTTATCTGCTTCCTCTGGTTCTAGTAAATCTGTATCATCTTCTGATTCTAGTAAATTAGCTTCTGGTTCTGGTAAATCTGTATCAGCTTTTGGTTCTAGTAAATCTGCATCGGTTTCCTCTGGTTCTGGTAAACCAACTTCAGTTTCCTCTGGTTCTTGTAAACTAGCTTCGGTTTCCTCTAGTTCTGGTAAACCAACATCAGTTTCCTCTAGTTCTGGTTAACCTGCATGAGCTTCAGCTTGCTTTGACTTTTCAGGTCAAGCTATTTGTCATATAACATAATACAAATCAAATAATTTAAAAATGAACTCAATACAGCCAAACCATTAGTTATGCTTCTAGTGGTTTATGCTTGTTTTTGGAACCACTGAAATACTGTTTCTGTTGAAGTGTTCACATCACGCGAATCACTTGGTTGCTCTTACAGTTTAAAAACCTACAGAATAGTTATCTAGCTTTGATTTTTAAAGATCAAGCTTCTTGTTATGACATTAAACATAAATATCAAACAATAATAGTATTTACAGCAAGATGTAACCTCTATGTCAACAATTTCAATTTTACTCAGAAAATCCTCTTGTTTCTGATTTTCAGATTCTGAATTTGTATGTTCTGTGATTAGATGATTTGGATGAAGGGATTTGAATTCCTTTCCCGGTTTGTAGTCTTGATGAATTTTACTGGAGTGTTTGAAGAACTCTCCTGATTTTGATTCTTCTCTTCCTGCTGATAATTCTGGAACTGATGATAATTCTGATTCTTCTAGTAGTTCCAATTTTGTTGATATGAGTGATTTCTCTGTCTGTTCTAATTTGTGTGATATGTGTGATTTCTTTGATATTTCCTGTTCCTCTTATGATTCTCGTTCTGGTTCTTATAGGTATTATGTTGACCAGTTATTCTTCTACCAGAGTCAATTGGTTTCTGTTTGTTAGATGTTGGTGTTGGAACCAAGTTGGTTCTAAGTACTTAGGATTTTGATGTTTACAAAAGCACTCCATGTAATCTTATTTTGAACCTTGAATTATTAAATCAAATGTCACCAAAAGTTAAAGATTGCAGAAGCAGAAAATGCATCCAGAATGCATTCTGGAATTACCAGAGGATACACCAGGATGTCAAAACACTACCAGAGGATATCTTTGCTGGCCCAGATCAGAAGGAAGCAAAGTGAGAAGGAGACCTGGACAAGACTAGATGGAAGCATGCCATAGGGAGAGTTGTTCCAGGCCAGAAGGAATCAAATGTCAGATTTATTCCAGAAGTTATTCTGACCAGAAGATGGTGTGTCAGTGAAATTATGAACAGCCCAGACTTGATCCAGACTTAATCAGAGGGTAAATTAATGGGTCCAGAACAAGAGAATTAACGCAGATTTGACCCAGACCAGAAGATTGCATGGTTCAGGGTATGAAACTAAGTCCAGACCAGAAGAAATGATTTCCAGAATTGATCCAGACCTGATCCAAAATCAAAGGTAAAATGTCCAGACTGAAATATTATTTGTCCAGATTTAGTTTCAGTTTAATCCAGACCAAGTCTAGAATTGGTCCAGATCAGAGGGAAGATTTTCAGATCAATGGTTCAGATTTAATTATTTGGCCCAGTGTTGGCCGAGATCAGAAGATCAGACCATGGCCCAGTGTTGGCCAAAATCAGAAGGTCAAAATGAGTGGACCAGCAGTGGCGAGATCAGAGGATCACATCAGATCAATTTGCTGGACCAGGATGGCCGAAGGTTAGGAAGTGTGGCCCAGGGATGGCCGAAATCAAAGGATCACAGCATATCAATTAGAATGGTCCAGATGTGGACTAGCGCAGAAGATCAAATGGTCCAGATTTAATCATGAGGATTAATGGTGGAGATTCTGATTTATTTTGATCAAAGTATTAAAAAGATTTGTTACAAAAATAAAGTGAGGTATTGTGGAATTCAGGAGCTGTTGGCAGGAAGAATCTAAAGACACGATTGGCCAGTTATTTTGAAAGAAAATATGAAGCTTAATAAAAGATATGTTTTTTATTTAAATAAAGCCCAATTGGTCAAGAGAATCCAGCAAGATTCAGCTCGAAATTAAGCTTGGAAGAGGCCCTGATCTGCATCTATAAAAGGAGGCTCAAGGCAGAATACTTTGCATCGAAAATCACAAAAGAGCCATACACTTCCAAAGCAAACACTCAAGTTTTCAGTGAGGTTAATTGTGAGTTCCAGCTTTCAAGAAGCAAGCACTCGTGTTATTTTCTTTCCCTTGTGTTAAGATCTAAGTTATTGAAGTAGAGTCTACAATCTGAGGGAGTCAGAAGGGGTAGTAGATTACTTGACAATTAGATTCAAGGCGTTGTAATTCCTTCTACAATCTGGGGTTGTCAGATTGGCAGGAGAAGACTTGACTTAGGAAGTCAAGGTGCTGTATTCCTCAAGAGTCTAGGATTGTTAGACTATTTGAGAAGACTGACTTGGAGGGTCAGTGGAACTGTTGTAATTCAAGGTTTGAAATAGTGAAATCCTTCAAGGTGAAGGGACTAGACGTAGCCTCGTTAACGATGAACCAGTATAAAAATTCTGTGATTTATTTTTACTTTATATCTGCTGCTAACTCTGTTTTTATTCATACATGAAGTTTTGTTTTAAAAGTGTAAAAACAGGAAAAGTATTCAAGTTAGTCAAACACAATTCAACCCCCCCTTCTCGTGTTTGCACCTTCAGTTGGAACATAGACCTTTTTCCCTTCATATATTGCCAGCATCCATTGACCAGGCACCATGACTGGTGTTTCACTTTGGTTGCTCAAAACGTCTGCCACATAAACAAATGTGGTTGGGTCCAGGTTTGTTAGTCTTGAAAAATTTCTTGTTTTTGCTTGTACTTAGCATAGGACAAGACACTTTGGAATATCAGAGGGAACAAGTTTAAGCACGGGTTTAGGTTCAGTTATAGTTTCTTCAAATCCTATACCTTAATTTCCATTCCTACTGACTCCATAATTCATAGAAACATATTTGCTTCTTTCCATACCATTAGCAAGAAATTCTTGAAAAACTTGTTCATGCATATCAGAATTACATGTGGTATTTTCAATTGATGTTGTATCATGGTTATTTTTCAGAGTTAGACTTTCAACTTTAACTTCAGCAAAACTGTTTTTCAAATATACATTCTCTGTTTTTAATTCTGCAATATCAGTTTTAAGAAAGTCACTTTCTGTTTTAACTTCTGCAATTTGATTCTTTAAAACATTAACTTCTTCTATTAGATTTGTATTTTCTTTCTTAAGAATTTTCAGTTTTAAAGACAATTTGTAATTGCTGTTTAAAAAATCATTCAGAGCAGTGATCAAATCAGATCGAGTGAATTCAGAATATACTTCAGTTTCATCATCTTCTGATTCTATTTCAGAATCAGATTCTGTATTGGATCCAGTTGAAGAATTGGTGTGAGTCATCATAGCCAAATCTGCTTGTTCAGCTTCAGAGGATTCATCCGAATCATCCAATGTGGCCATCATACTTTTCTTCTTGGTTCTGGAATATTTCCTCTAGTGTTTCCCTTTCTCCATATTTGGACATTCTGACTTGATATGTTAAGATTCATTGCATCAGTAGCAAATGATACCTTTCTTGTCATGTGTATCATCACCTCCTTTGTTGTACTGCTTGGAATATCTCTGGGAAAATTTATTCCTTCTGTTATGCCACATCTTTCTGAACTTTCTGGATAAGAAAGCAATATCTTCTTCCTCTGAGTTCAGACTTTGATCGTCTGAATCACTATCTTCTGATGTTGCTTTCAGAGCCTTCTTCTGCTTGGATTTCAGGGCTAGAGTTTTGTTCTTCTTCTTGGGTTCATCATCTTCCAACTCAATTTCATGTGATCTGAGGAAACTGATTAATTCTTTCAGCTTTAGAGTATTCAGATCTTTTGCTTCCTGAATAGCAGTGATATTTGGTCTCCACTTGATTGTCAGACTTCTAAGTATTTTCCTTACATGATCAACAGTAATGTAACTCTTTTCTAACACCCTGAGTTTAAAACACAGCACGAGTGTATTTTTTTTTAAATAAATAAGTAAAAGAATTTTCCAGATTTAATTCAAAAAAAGAATTGAAATAAAATTTCCTTTGATTCATTTACGCATTACTCTGTGGCCTATCGCGGGTACCACCTGAATATGCAGTGCATGAATATACAATGTTTTCTCTTCACTGAAAACAATATGCATTATCAGAAAAAATCAACCCTTCCATCATTTCCCCAAAACATCTCAACACAATTAATTTCATCATCATCACATCAATAATTAAACATTCAAGCAATCCCATCATTATCACTTTACTTTATCTCAAAATTCCATTCTTAATTATCATAAGTCTTTCAATGTTTCCCCAACTCTTTAAATTCATAAAACAGTGTTTAAAACTGGGATTTCTGGAAAACCACGAATCTGTATTCGAATACAGCTTCATTGTATTCGAATACAGAAGCCAAAAACAGGGCAGAATTAACACTCTGTATTTGAATACAGCTCCCTGGTATTCGAATACAGAGGTAGTCCTAGTGCACAAAACATCATTTTTTCACTACATAAGTAAAGTCTCAAAAGTTTCATCACCACCACTTCAAACTATCACAAAATTCCAATTTTAATTTGTCAAGAACCTTCCCAATGTTCCCCAACACTTAGGGTTTATAAAATAATGTTTAAAACTTTGATTTTCTAAAAAACACGAATCTGTATTCTAATACAGCTCTCTTGTATTCGAATACAGAAGCTAAATCTGCAATTTCAAGACTCTATATTCGAATACAGCGTACTTGTATTCGAATACAGAAGACAAAAACAGTGTAAACTCAGCATTTTCTCCAACATCATTAAAGGTTTCCAGAACCTCATCATCTCCTCTTCAAAACTATTTCAAAAACTCCATTTTAATCATTCCAAACCTTCCAAATGTTTCCCAACACCCAGAGTTTATAAAACAATGTCTGAAACTTGATCTTCTAGAAAAACACGATTCTGTATTTGAATACAGCTCCATTGTATTCGAATACAAAAGCAAAAATATTGAAAATCAGCATCATGTATTCGAATACGAGGTTGTCGTAGTCGAATACAGATGCGAAAACAGTGGAAAAAATTGTAGTTCTTTATTCGAATACGACAGGGTCGTAGCCGAATACAGAGGCTAAGTCAGAAGCAAAATCCTTCATCTGTATTCCAATAAAGAGGCCCGTATTCGAATACAGGTTGGAAAACTTGAGTAAAACAGAAGCTTGGAAAGCTGTATTCGAATACACTCATGTTGGATTCGAATACACCTTCGAATTCAGTGAAATTTTTCCTGAGACTTCAACACATTTTCAAACTGTTTCCTTTGAAAAACCAACAAAACACCAAAACAGATTCAACATTCTTTTGAACCACAAAACTCAGGCATTTTTCATCAATAACGTTTCCAGAAAAATACTTTCATCATTTAAAATCCCTTTTCTTTTGAAAACATCAGCAACACCAGAATCACCCAAAACAGATTGTCAATCACAACAAAACAGAACAATATTTTCCAGTATTCTCACACCACCATAATAACATGCAAAGCATTTCCAGCTTTCTCACGCAAACAGGACAACATTAATACATTCAGCCAAACAGCAAGCATCACATACACCAAAACACCAACAAAGTGCATGTTCGCATTTTATAACAACCAGCACAATAGTTTTATAAATATGCATTTTGATCATCTTCAGAATAACATGCAAGACATTTTTCAGCTTTCCCACACACAAACAAAACAACATTAATGCATTCAACCAAACAGAAACCATCATGGAATCAATACACATCAACAGAATGCATTTTTTCATTTTTTTCTTCAAAATATCTTTGCAAAACAGTTTTTCTTCAAACAATGATGAAACATCAGTAATGTCATGACAGTTATGCATTTACATCCCAAATGCAGCTAGGAAGTGGAAGGTGCCCTTACCCTTGTTGCGTTTCTGCTACTGTTCACGTTTCTGAGTCAAAAATCGGCGAAACTCCCGCTCGCATTCGCCGCTATGAAAATGGGTTCTCTAGCTCCGTAATGATGAGGAGAACAACTTTTGTTCTGGAGGTTTTCTAGTTTGGTGCTTGGATTTCCAAGTAATATCACTTTTGAGGAACTCTTTTTTTTTTCTTTTGATCGTGAAACAGAAAATCAGAATGGGTGAAGGAAGAAGGTGAGTACTGTTTGAAGGTGCAAACACGAGAAGGGGGGGTTGAATTGTGTTTGACTTAACTTGAATCTTTTCCTGTTTTAATACTTTCAAAACAAAACTTGATGTATAATTAAAACAGAGTTAGCAGCGGATAAAAATAAAAATAAAAACTCACAAATTTTATACTGGTTCACCGTTAACGAGGCTACGTCCAGTCCCTTCGCCTCGAAGGATTTCACTAATTCAAACTTGAATTACAACCTTGCTACTGCCTCCAAGTCAGTCTTCTCAATAGTCTAACAATCCTAGACTTCTTGAGGAAAAACAGCTCATGTTCTTCAGCCAATCTGACACCCCAGATTGTAGAAGAATTCTCAACACTACAAATCTAATTGCCAAGTAACTTGCTACCTCTACTGACTCCCACAGCTTGTAGACTCTACTTCAACAACTTAGATTTGACAAAGTGGAACGAAAACAACAAGAGTACTTGCTTTAAAAATTAAGACTCAACAATTGACTTATATGAAAATTTGAGAGTGTTTGCTTTTGAAGTGTATGACCCTTTTGTGATTTTCGATACTAAGTAATCTGCCTTGTGCCTCCTTTTATAGATGCTGATTTGGGCCTCTTCCAATCCTTAAATTCGAGCTAAATATTGCTGGATTCTCTGGCAAAAATAAATTGACCAATCGGGCTTCAATTAATTCCAAAACATATCTTTTTTTAAGCCTTAGATTTCTTTCATAAATTAACTAGCCAATCAAATCTGTGCATTGCTTCCCGCCAATAGCTTCTGACTTCCATGCTCCTTCACTTTAATTAAAAACAAATCTTTTTCACACTTTAATTAAAATAACTTGCAATCTCCATCATTGATCAATTCTGGATCATCAGCATTTTCATGCGATAGTCCAGCCTGGACCAGCTGAATTGCTATGCTATGAACCTCTGATTTCGGCCATTCCTGGACCACACTTGATAGCCCTCTGATATTCTGATTTCAGCCTTCCTGGATTCGCGCCTGATATGCTATGAACTTCTGGATTCAGCCATTTCTAGACTGCACAGCCTGTCCCTCTGATTTCGGCCACTTCTGGGCCATGGTCTGATTTTCTGATCTTGACCATCACTGGATTCAAAAAATTATTTCTGAACCATTGATCTGGATATTTTTACTCTGATCTGGACAGATTCTGGAATTTGGTATGGAACAAACTGAAATAAACTTGATCACAAAATATTTCAGTATGGACATTTTACCTTTAATTTTGGACCAGGTCTGGGTTGATTCTGGAACTCATTTTTTTGTTCTGGACTTAGTTACATGCCCTAAATCATGCTATCTTATGGTCTGGGCCAAATCTGGATTGATCTTCATGTTATGGACTCATAAACATACCTTCTGGTCAAGTCTGGAACAAGTCAGGGCTGTGTAATTTTTACTGCCAGAATAACTTTTGGAATAAAATTGATATTTGATTCCTGTTTGTCTTGATCAACTCTCCTTCTGGCAGGCTTTCCAATGATATGATCTATGTTTCATTCTGAATTTTATTCCTTCTGATATAGGCCTGCAAAGTTATCTTCTGGTTCAGTTTTGTCATCTTGAAACATCTTCTGGAAATTACAGAATTCATTTTCCTTTGATCTTCTGCTTCTGATTTCTTCAGTTTCTGATGACATTTAATTTAATTATTCAAGGTATTAAACAAGTTTACATTGAGTGCTTTTGTAAACATCAAAATCCTAAGTCTTAGAACCAACTTGGTTCCAACAATCTCCCCCTTTTTGATGATGACAAAACCTTAACTTATTTTGCTAATTTATAACTCGAATGACTTGAATTACTCCCCCTCAGACCAATCTCTCCCGCTAAGTCTGATACTCTCCTTTTCAACTCCTTCTTTTTACTCTTTACTCTTTCTTTTCTTCTCCTCTCCTTTTCAACTCCTTCTTTTTGCTCTCTTTCTTTTTCTTCACATTTCCCCTCCTTTTCAACTCCTTCTTATTTAACTCTTTCTTTTTCTCTCTCCCTGATTCCTCTCCTTTTCATCTCCTTCTGATTTCACTCTTTCTTTTTCTCTCTCTCCTTGATTCCTCTCCTTTTCTACTTATTTCTTCTTTTTCTCTCTCTCTTTTTCTCCCCCTTTTTGCCATCAGCCAAAAAGTGGTCCTGCTGTTTTTGTATTTTTTGTTTTTCTCTGTACAAATTTCAGAAGGTAAAAAACCATAAAATAAAAGACAGAAATTAAAATTGCAAGAAATATAAAAAAAACTCCTAAGTTGACTACTTGAGCTAGTCAGATATGGAGGTCATGCTGAGATGCTTCTTAATGAACTCGAACCTATCTTCTGGTAATGCCTTGGTGAAGATATCAACCCATTGATGATCAGTGTCCACAAATTGAATGCTTAAGGTTCCTTTCTGAACATGGTCCCTAATGAAATGGTGTTTTATTTCAATGTGTTTGGCTATAGAGTGTAGGATAGGGTTCTTGGTGAGGTTTATGGTTGAAGTCTGCTGTTGACATGGCAATGGTGCTTTGTCTTTAGCTTGACCAAGAGATCAAGTTATCACCTAAGAATGTATAGTTGCCACTGATACTTTTCCTTTTCAACTTGTCTCCAGCATAGTCAGAATCACAGAAACCTTTTAATTTGTAGGTGGGGGTTTTCTTGTATAACAAGGTAAGGTTGGTGGTTCCTTTAAGGTATCTTAGAATTCTTTTGACAGCAGTAAATGGGATTCCCTAGGGTCAGCTTGAAAGCAGGCACAGACACAAACACTAAACATAATGTCAGGTCTAGAAGCAGTTAAATAGAGAAGGGATCCAATCATACCTCTGTATGTTTTCTGGTCTGCCTTTTGGCTGGTTTCATCTTTCTCAAGTGAGCAGGTTGGGTGCATGGGGGTGGCCATTGGCTTACATTCACTCATTTTGAACTTTTTAAGAAGTTCTTTGGTGTATTTAGATTGGTGAATGAGTGTACCTGATTTGCCTTGGTGAATCTGAATTCCCAGGAAGAACTTAAGTTCTCCCATCATGCTCATTTGAAACTCCTTCTGCATTAGGTCAGAAAACTCTTTGCACAAAGTGCCATTAGTGGATCCAGATATGATATCATCAACATAGACTTGAATAATCAGAATATCATGTTTAATGGATTTCCTAAATAGTGTATTATCAATCTGACCTCTATTAAATTCATTCTTAAGCAAAAAGTTACTAAGTCTGTCATACCATGCCCTTGGTGCTTGTTTTAAACCATATAAAGATTTTTTTTAAGTTTAAAAACATGGTCTGGAAAATCAGAATTTTCAAAACCAGGGGGCTGTTTGACATAGACTTCCTCACTTGTGTAGCCATTTAAGAATGCACATTTAAGATCCATTTGATACAGCATGATATCATGATTAGCAGCAAATGATAAGAAAATTCTAAATGCTTCTAACCTGGCCACTGGAACAAAAGTCTCAGTGTAATCTATACCTTTCTGTTGACTGTATCCTTGAGCTACACCTTCACCCTTTTCATTGAATTTGTCTCTGAACACCTACTTGGTTCCAATAATGTTTTTGTTTGGTCTGGATACCAGATCCCAAACATCATTCCTTTGGAAATCATTCAGCTCTTCTTGCATAGCAAATATCAAACCTTCCTCTGCCAAACCTTCATCAACAATGCTTGGTTCGCATCAGCTTCTGGTTCTGTAACAGCTTCTGATTCTGATGAATTAGCTTCTGGTTCTGGTGAATCTGTAACAACTTTAGATTCTGGTAAATATCCAGATTTCTCTTATGACTTATCTTGGCTGTTTCTGACTTGATCAGATTTATTTTTTTGAAGATTTGTCGTGTGTTGCTGACTTGCTTGTATCCTTTACCTTTCCAGGTACTTCTGTTTCTTGTGCTTCTGCTCCCTGCACTATTTTTATCTTGCTTTGATTTGTTAAGATCAAGCAGTTTGTCATTCTACATAATGCAAATCAAATAAGTTAAAATTTAACTCAATACAGCCAAACCATTCGTTCTGCTTCTGGTGGTTTCTATTTGTTTTTGAAACCAGTGGAATGCTGTTTCTTCTGAGTGTTCAATTCGTGTGAATCACCTGGTTCTTCTGACAGTTTGAAAACCTGCAAAATACTTATCTAGCTTTGATTTGTTAAGATCAAGCTTCTAGTTATCACAGTAAGCATAAATATAAAATAATAATAGTATATACAGCAAGATGTAGCCTTAGTTTTGAAAATCCTCTTGCTTTTGATTTTCAGATTCCTAATCTATATGTTCTGAGATTACATGGTTTGGATGAGGGAATTTGAATTCCCTTCCAGGTTTGTAGTTTTGATGAATCTCACTGGAGTGTTTGAAGAACTCTCTTGATTCTGATTCTGATTCATCTCTTTTGGCTGATACACCATGTTCCTCTGGTGATTCTGGAACTTATGGTGATTCTGGTAATTATACTGATTGTGATAATTAAAGTAGTTCTGATGATCATACCTCAACCTTTGATACTGATACCTCTTCAGGTTCTGGTTCTGGTATTGATTCTGATTCTGATTCTGGTTCCAGTGTTGATTCTGGTTCCAGTTTCTGTGCCTCCAGTTCTGGTTCTGGTTCCAGTATTGGTTCTGGTTCTAGTTCCTGTACCTCTGATACTGGTTCTAGTTTTGGTTCTGGTTCCAGTTTCTGTGCTTCAGGTACTGGTTCCAGTTCTGGTTCCGGTTCCAGTTCCTGTTCCTCTGATACTGGTTCCAGTTCTGATTCTGGTTCCAGTTCTTGTTCTGATACGAGTGATATCCATGATATTTCCTGTTCCTCCTATAATTGTGGTTCTGGTTCTGATAGGTATTGTGTTGACCAGTTCTTCTTCTACCAGAGTCACTTTGCTTCTGTTTGGTAGATGATGGAACATAAACCTTCTTCTGCTTGTGTGTTGCCAACATCCATTGTCCAGGCACCATTGTTGGTGTCTCCTTCTAGTTGCTCAGAACATCTGCAACACAAATAATTTGATCTTTTGGTACCCAGAACTGATTGGGTCCAGGTTTGTTAGTCTTAACAGCTCTCTGATCTTGTTCAGATTTTACCATTGGATAAGATAATTCAGAGTGACCTTTCTTGGCACAAACAATACACAAAACATCAGAATGAACAGCTTTATTTTTAGTAATTGTTTTTGTAAAACCAAGACCTCTTTTTCCAGAATTACTGTTTCCATAAATCATAGATACATATTTACTTCTTTCCATTCCATTGGAAATAAAGTTTTGAAAAACTTGCTCATGCATATCAGATTTACAAACAGTTTCAGAAGTGGAACAATTATTACTTTTCAGAGTTTGGTTTTCATATTTGAGTCTTGCAACTTCAGTTTTAAAATCTTTGTTTTCAGTTGCATACTCAGAAATTCGATTCTTTAAAACTTGGACTTCTTTGGTTAGATTTTTCTTATCTTCCCTAAAAGTTTTCAATTTTAAAGACCTTTTATTGTTTGCATTTAACAAGTCTTTTAAAGTCTCAATTAATTCAGATTTAGACAGATCAGAAAATACCTCATTGTCTTCATCTTCTGATTCTGTTCCAGAGCCTGAGCTATATTCAGAACTTGAGTTGGTATGAGCCATCAGAGACATAATTGTTTCCTTTGATGTGCTTCTAGATTTGCCAGAATGATTGCTTTGATCATTCTTCCTTCTGTCCGTTTTCCTTCTGGAATTCGTGCCTTTATGAGGTCCAGAAGCAGACTTGATGTGAGCTATCTTTGCTGTTTCTGCCTCTTCTTCATCAGAAGATTCTTCCTCTGATTCTGATACATCCCAGGCAGCCATCAGACCTTTCTTTCTGTATCTGGAACTCTTCTTGTGCTGTTTTCCTTTTTCCAGATTTGGACATTCTGACTTGATATGTCCAGGTTCATTGCATCCATAACAGATGATGTTCTTCTTGTCAAATTCTTCCTTGCTGTTATGTTTCTTCTGGGAACCTCTCCTCTTTCTGTTTTCCCATATCTTAACGATCTTTTTGGTTAAGTAAGCTATATCATCACAGTCACTGTCACTATCCTCTGATTCTGCCTTTGCAGCTTTCTTCTGTTTCGATTTCAGAGCCAGATTCTTCTTCTTCTTAGGTTCATCTTATTCCAGTTCTATTTCATGAGACCTGAGTGAACTGATCAGATCTTCCAGCCTCAAGGTACTCAGATCCTTAGCTTCCTGAATTGCAGTAACCTTTGGTCTCCACCTTTTTGGTAGACTTCTTAGAATTTTCAGGACATGATCTTCAGTGGTATAGCTTTTGTTAATACTTTCAGTCCTGATACCAAAGTCTGGAATCTACAGAACATTGTGTCAATGTCTTCATCCTCTTCCATCTTGAACAGCTCATACTTTCTGACCAATATGTTAGCCTTTGTTTGTTGAACCTGCTTGGTTCTTTCATAGATCAGAACCAGATTATCGAATATACTCTTTGCTGTTTCTTTATTTGTGCATCTATCAAATTCCTTGAATGTGATTGCACTGACCATGATGGTTCTGGACTTGTGATGAAGTCTGTGTAATCTGATCTGGTTTCATATCAAACATATCCAGTTTCTTAGTTGGATCTTCTGGATCAGTAGGTGCATTGTATCCTCTGACTATCATCTTCCATAGTTCAGGATCTTGAGATATGACAAAGCTTCTCATTCTGTTCTTCCAATACTCAAACCTTTCTCCATCAAACAGTGGTGGTCTGTTGATGTTGTTTCCCAATTCTTCTGCCATATTGAACCCCTTGGACCTTTCCTCAAACACGATTAAGTGCTCAACCTTGAGACTGAGCTCTGATGCCAATTGAAGGTGCAAACACGAGAAGGGGGGTTGAATTGTGTTTGACTTAACTTGAATCTTTTCCTGTTTTAATACTTTCAAAACAAAACTTGATGTATAATTAAAACATAGTTAGCAGCGGATAAAAATAAAAATAAAAACTCACAGATTTTATATTGGTTCACCGTTAACGAGGCTACGTCCAGTCCCTTCGCCTTGAAGGATTTCACTAATTCAAACTTGAATTACAACCTTGCTACTGACCCTCCAAGTCAATCTTCTCAATAGTTTAACAATCCTAGACTTCTTGAGGAAAAACAGCTCATGTTCTTCAGCCAATCTGACACCCCAGATTGTAGAAGAATTCTCAACACTACAAATCTAATTGCCAAGTAACCTGCTACCTCTACTGACTCCCACAACTTGTAGACTCTACTTCAACAACTTAGATTTGACAAAGTGGAACGAAAACAACAAGAGTACTTGCTTTAAAAACTAAGACTCAACAATTGACTTATATGAAAATTTGAGAGTGTTTGCTTTTGAAGTGTATGACCCTTTTGTGATTTTCGATACTAAGTAATCTGCCTTGTGCCTCCTTTTATAGATGCTGATTTGGGCCTCTTCCAATCCTTAAATTCGAGCTAAATATTGCTGGATTCTCTGGCAAAAATAAATTGACCAATCGGGCTTCAATTAATTCCAAAACATATCTTTTTTTAAGCCTTAGATTTCTTTCATAAATTAACTAGCCAATCAAATCTGTGCATTGCTTCCCGCCAATAGCTTCTGACTTCCATGCTCCTTCACTTTAATTAAAAACAAATCTTTTTCACACTTTAATTAAAATAACTTGCAATCTCCATCATTGATCAATTCTGGATCATCAGTATTTTCATGCGATAGTCCAGCCTGGACCAGCTGAATTGCTATGCTATGAACCTCTGATTTCGGCCATTCCTGGACCACACTTGATAGCCCTCTGATATTCTGATTTCAGCCTTCCTGGATGTGCGCCTGATATGCTATGAACTTCTGGATTCGGCCATTTCTTGATTGCACAGCTTGTCCCTCTGATTTCGGCCACTTCTGGGCCATGGTCTGATTTTCTGATCTTGACCATCACTGGACTCAAAAAATTATTTATGAACCATTGATCTGGATATTTTTACTCTGATCTGGACAGATTCTGGAATTTGGTATGGAACAAACTGAAATAAACTTGATCACAAAATATTTCAGTATGGACATTTTACCTTTAATTTTGGACCAGGTCTGGGTTGATTCTGGAACTCATTTCTTTTGTTCTGGACTTAGTTCCATGCCCTAAATCATGCTATCTTATGGTCTGGGCCAAATCTGGATTGATCTTCATGTTCTGGACTCATAAACATACCTTCTGGTCAAGTCTGGAACAAGTTAGGGCTGTGTAATTTTTACTGCCATGCCATCTTCTGGTCAGAATAACTTCTGGAATAAAATTGATATTTGATTCCTGTTTGTCTTGATCAACTCTCCTTCTGGCAGGCTTTCCAATGATATGATCCATGTTTCATTCTGAATTTTATTCCTTCTGATATAGGCCTGCAAAGTTATCTTCTAGTTCAGTTTTGTCATCCTGAAACATCTTCTGGAAATTCCAGAATTCATTTTCCTTTGATCTTCTGCTTCTGATTTCTTCAGTTTCTGATGACATTTAATTTAATAATTCAAGGTATAAAATAAGTTTACATTGAGTGCTTTTGTAAACATCAAAATCCTAAGTCTTAGAACCAACTTGGTTCCAACACTGTTACATGCAGTAAGGGAGGAGGAATGGGTTTCAAACTTTGCCCTTCCTTCTCACTGCTATATATAGGCTTGTGTGGGTGCCACCTCACCCGACACTTGTCTGATCCTTAGCACTTAACCAGTCTCGTCGCAATTAGCCGATAATCCCTTAATTAACTGTCCGATAATTTAATTACTCGTAATTAAATTAATTTACTCTTCATCCAATAATTTTAATTCATCTTCCCAAAAATAAATATTTATATATATATATATTCACTCAAACATACATATATTAAATATTTTACAAATATCCCCAAAATACTCTTAATATTAATTCAATAAATTAATTTTAAATTTACGGGTCTTACAGAATTTCTTCAAGTATTCAGTAATTTTTGAATCAAATCCCCTTAATACTTTGATCAAATTTCTATCAAAGTTTAATCAAGTATTCTTCGAATTTTAATCAAGTTAACACTGATTTTCATCATGATTAAATTTGGACCATATGATCTTCTGATTTCGACCAACACTGGGCCATGATGCTTAAATCTGGACCATTGATCTAAACATTTTCCCTTTGATCTGGACCAAGTCTGGACTGAGTTTGGATTGAACCTGAATTTAATTTGGACTTGTGATATTTTAATCTGGACATTTATCTTCTGATCTGGATCAAGTCTGGATTAAATCTGGATAATCATTTCTGTTGGAACCAAGTTGGTTCTAAGTCTTAGGATTTTGATGTTTACAAAAGCACTCAATGTAATCTTATTTTGTACCTTGAATTATTAAATTAAAAACCACCAGAAAATGAAGTTTGCAGAGGCAGAAAATGCATCCAGAATTCATCCTGGAATTACCAGAGGATACACTAGGATGTCAAAACACCACCAGAAGATATCTTTGCTGGCCCAGATCAGAAGGAAGCAAAGTCAGAAGGAAACCTGGACCAGACCAGAAGGAAGCCTGCCAGAGGGAGATTTGATCCAGACCAGAAGGAATCAAATGTCAGATTTATTCCAGAAGTTATTCTGACCAGAAGATGGCCTGACGGTGAAATAATAAACAGCCCAGACTTGATCCAGACTTAATCAGAGGGTAAATTAATGGGTCCAGAACAAAGGAATTAATCCAAATTTGACCCAGACCAGAAGATAGCATGGTTCAGAGTATGAAACTAAGTCCATACCAAAAGAAATGATCTCCAGAATTGATCCAGAACTGATCCAAAACCGAAGGTAAAATGTCCAGACTGCAATATTATTTGTCCAGATTTAATTTCAGTTTAATCCAGACCAAGTCCAGAATTGGTCCAGATCAGAGGGAAGATTTTCATATCAATGGTTCAGATTTAAGTATTTGGCCCAATGTTGGCCGAGATCAGAAGATCATACCATGGCCCAGTGTTGGCCGAAATCAGAAGGTCAGGATGTGTGGTCCAGCAATGGCCGAGATTAGAGGATCACAACAAATCAGTTTGCTAGACTAGGATGGCCGAGATCAGAAGATCAGAAGGTTTGAAAGTGTGGTCTAGGGTTGGCCGAAATCAGAGGATCACAACAGATCACTTAGTATGGTCCAGATGTGGACTAGCGCAGAAGATCAAATGGTCCATATTTAATCATGAGGATTAACGGTGGAGATTTTAATTTATTTTGATCAAATTATTAAAAGGATTTGTTACAAAAATAAAGTGAGGTTGTATGGATGTTTAGGAGCTATTGGCGGGAAGAAACTCAAGACATGATTGGCCAGTTATTTTTGAAAGAAAATCTGAAGCTTAAAAAAGATATGTTTTTTATTTAAATGAAGCCTAATTAGTCAAGATATTTTTGCAAGAGAATCCAGCAAGATTCAGCTCGAAATGAAGCTTGGAAGAGGCCCTAATCTGCATCTATAAAAGGAGGCTCAAGGCAGAATACTTAGCATAGAAAATTACAAAAGAGTCATACACTTCCAAAGCAAAGACTCAAGTTTTAAAAGAGGTTAATTGTGAGTTCCAGCTTTCAAGAAGCAAGCACTCGTGTTATTTTCTTTCCTTTGTGTTAGATCTAAGTTGTTGAAGTAGAGTCTGCAATCTGAGGGAGTCAGAAGGTGTAGCAGATTACTTGGCAATTAGATTCAAGGCGTTGTAATTCCTTCTACCATCTGGGGTTGTCAGATTGGTAGGAGAAGACTTAACTTAGGAAGTCAAGGTGCTGTATTCCTCAAGAGTCTAGGATTGTTAGACTGTTTGAGAAGACTGACTTGGAGGATCAATGGATCTGTTGTAATTCAAGGTTTGAATTAGTGAAATCCTTCAAGGTGAAGGACTGGACGTAGCTTCGTTATCGGTGAGCCAGTATAAAAATTCTGTGTTTTATTTTTACTTTATATCCGCTGCTAACTCTATTTTTATTCATACATCAAGTTTTGTTTTAAAAGTGTAACAACAAGAAAAATATTCAAGTTAGTCAAACACAATTCAACCCCCCTTTCTCGTGTTTGCACCTTCAATTTCTTCTGATCTTGACTGAGTTTTATGTTCTGGACCATGCTATCTTCTGGTCTGAACCAAGTCATAGTTATCTGCTGCTCTGGATCAAGTCTGGATTAAGTCTGGACTGGTTCTTATATTCATGACCAAACTATCTTCTGGTCAGGATTAAGTCTGGACCAAGTCTAACTTATGATTCCTTCTGGTTTGGAACAATTCTCCCTCTGGCAAGTTTCCTTCTAGTTTGGACCAGGTCTTCTTCTGGACTCTGCTTCCTTCTGATATGGGCCCAGAAAGATATCCTTTGATGGTTATTTGACCTTTGATATTTTGCCTTTGATGACATCCTCTGATATCCTCTAGAGGTGTATCCTCTGGTGCCTTCAGGATGCATCCTCTGGTATTCTCTGGATGCATTATCTGGCCTAACCTTCTGGTGACATTTCTATCCTCTGATTTTGCACAGCTTCTGATTTGTTCTTCTAAGTCAACATACTATTTACATAAAATACTTTTGTTAACATCAAAACTAAGTATAGAGCCAACTTGGTTCCAACATTCTCCCCCTTTTTGATGATGACAAAACCTTGTATTTTTTATGACTTATTTTGTTAGGCTCCCCCTCAGATCAAACATCTCCCCCTAAGTCTAATGCCCCAGACTTTTCCTCTCCTTTTCAACTCCTTCTTTTGTTTCACTCTTTCTTTTTCTCTCTTATTTTCTCCTCTCATTTTCAACTCCTTCTCTTGTTTCACTCTTTCTTTTCTTTCTTCTTTTCTCCTCTCCTTTTCAATTCCTTCTCGCTCTTTCTTTCTCTCCCCTTTTTGTCATCAGCCAAAAAGAGATTTTTTTTTAATCTTCTGGAGTACAAAAAAATTAAATGACAAGAAATAGAGTACAAAAAAATAAAAACTACTCCTCTAAAACGACTACTTGATCTAGTTAGATATGGAGATTATGTTGAGATGCTTCTTGATGAACTCAAAACGATCTTCAGGCAATGGTTTGGTGAAGATATCAGCCCATTGATGATTTGTGTCTACAAACTGGATGCTTAGTGTTCCCTTTTGAACATGGTCTCTGATAAAGTGATGTTTGATTTCTATGTGTTTGGCTATAGAATGAACGATAGGGTTTTTGGTTAGGCTGATGGCTGAAGTATTGTCACAGTATAAAGGGATGTTGGTTTGAAAGATGTTGTAGTCTTCCAACTGATGTTTCATCCAGATTAACTGTGAACTGCATCCTACTGCTGATATGTATTTAGCTTCTGCTGTTGACATGGCAATGGTGCTTTGTGTCTTGCTTGACCAGGATATTAAATTGTCTCCTAAGAATGTGCAGTTTTCACTTGTACTCTTTCTTTCAAGTTTATCTCCAGCATAATCTGAATTACCGTATCCACTCAGTTTGTATGTGGGAGTTTTCTTGTAGAGCAAGGTAAGATGTGTGGTTCCTTTAAGATATCTAAGGATTCTTTTGACAGCAATTAAGTGGGATTCCCTAGGGTCAGCTTGAAAACGAGCACAAACACAAACACTAAACAAAATGTCAGGTCTAGAAGCAGTTAGGCAAGAAAGGGATCCAATCAGACCTCTGTATGTTTTCTGGTCTACCTTTTGGCCGGATTCATCTTTTTCAAGTGAGCAGGTGGGGTGCATGGCGGTGGCCATAGGCTTACAATCACTCATCTTAAACTTTTTGAGAAGTTCTTTAGTGTACTTAGATTGGTGAATGAGTATACCTGTTTTGCCTTGCTGAATCTGAATTCCTAGGAAGAACTTAAGTTCTCCCATCATGCTCATCTGAAACTCTTGCTGCATCAAATCAGAAAACTCTTGGCAGAGAGTGCCATTAGTGGATCCAAAGATAATATCATCAACATAAACTTGTATGATCAGAATATCATATTTAATGGATTTTCTAAACATAGTGTTATCTATTTGGCCTCTATCAAACTGATTTTTAAGTAAGAAATTGCTAAGTCTGTCATACCATGCCGTAGGTGGTTGTTTTAAACCATATAAAGATTTTTTAAGTTTAAAAACATGGTTTTGAAAATCAAAATTTTCAAAACCTGGGGGCTGTTTGACATAGACTTCCTCACTTATATAACCATTTAAAAAAGTGCTTTTAACATCCATTTTAAATAATGAGATGTTATTATTAGCAACAAGGAAAGTAGGATACGAATAGCTTCTAACCTAGCCACTGGAAGAAAAATCTCAGTGTAGTCAATACCTTCTTGCTGACTGTATCCTAGTGATACACATCGTACCGTGTTTATGACAACTTCTCATTTTTCATTCAGCTTGTTCAGAAAACCCACTTGGTTCCAATAATGTTTTTTTCTAGTCTTGGAACTAGATCCAAAATATCATTCATTTAGCTCTACTTGCATTGGTAGACTCCATCTATATCATTCTTCTTCAGATTTAATGACATGTGGTATTCTTGCTGGAAGCTTCTGCTTTTTCAAGTTCTTTTGCCTACATCAGCTTCTGGTTCTGGTAAACCTGCATAGGTTTCCTCTAGTTCTGGTAAACCAGCTTCGGTTTCCTATGGTTCTAGTAAACCTGCATTAGCTTCATCTTGCTTTGACTTTTTAGGTCAAGCTATTTGTCATATAACATAATACAACTTAAATAATTTAAAAGTGAAATTAATACAACCAGAACATCAATTCTGCTTCTAGTGGTTTCTGCTTGTTTTTGAAGCCACTGGAATGTTGTTTCTGTTGAAGTGTTCATATTATATGGATCACTTGATTCCTCTGACAGTTTGAAAACCTGCAGAATACTTATCCAGCTTTGATTTTTAAGATCAAGCTTCTTGTTATCACAGTAAACATAAATATCACACAATAATAATATTTAAGGATAGATATAACCTATATGTCACAGCTTCAGTTTTATTATGAAAATCCTCTTGTTTCTGATTTTCAGATTCTGAATTTTTATGTTCTATGATTAAATGGTTTGGATGAAGGGCTTTGAATTCCCTCCCTGGTTTGTGGTCTTGATGAATTTTACTGAAGTATTTGAAGAACTCTCCTAATTCTGATTCTTCTCTTTCTGCTGATACATCAGGTTCCTATGATCGTTTTGGAACTGATGGTGATTCTGGTAATTCTGTTTCTTCTAGTAATAGTGTGTGTGATTCTGCTGTTTGTGGCTGAACCTCTGATTCTGATACTGATACTGGTTCTGGTTCGGGTTCTGATTCTGGTGTGAATTGTACAGACCAGACCTTCTTTCGTTAGACTCATTTTGCTTCTATCTGGTGGAAACTGGAACATACACCTTTTTTCTGTTTGTGCATTTCCAGCATCCGTTGACCAAGCACCATGATTGGTGTTTTCTTCTGGTTGCTTAGAACATCTGCAACATAAATAATTTTATCTTTTAGTACCCAAAACTGCATGGGTCTAGGTTTGTTAGTCTTGAAAGGTTTCTTGTTTGTCCTTGATTTTATCATGGGACAAGACAATTTTTAATGACCTTTCTTAGCACAAACAGCACATGAAACATCAGAGGAAATAGGTTTAGTTACATTTACAGTTTCATCAAATCCTATGCCTCTTTTGCCATTGTTACTAACTCCATAAATCATGGAAGCATACTTACTTCTTTCCATACCATTTGCAATAAAGTTTTGAAAAGCTTGTTCATGCATATCAGATTCACAAACAGTATTGGAAGTAGAGCAAATATTACTTTTGAGAGTTAGATTTTCAGAATTGAGTCTGGCAACTTCAGTTTTAAAATTACTGTTTTCAGTTGCAAACTCAGCATTCTGATTCTTTAAAATATGTACTTCTTTGGTTAGAATTTTCTTTTCTTCCCTAAGAGTTTTCAGTTTTAAAGACATCTTGTTGTTGGCATTTAGAAAGTCTTTAAAAGCAGTAATTAGTTCAGATCTGGTAAGATCAGAGAATACCTCTTTGTTTTCACTTCTGAATCAGTTCCAGAGTCTGTGCTGAATCCAGAACTTGAGTTGGTATGTGCCATCAGAGCCAATACTGCTTCCTCTAATGTGCTTCCAGACTTGCTTAAATGAATGATTTGTCCATTCTTCTTACCTTTATGGAGTCCAGAGGCAAACTTGATGTGAGCCATCATAGCTGTTTCTGCCTTTTATCCATCTGATTCTTTTCCAGAGTCAGCATCTGGGTCGAATCCAGTGGCAAAATGAATATGAGCCATCGGAGCCAATTCTGCTTCTCCTGATTCGAATCCAGAGGCAGAATTGATGTGGGCCATCATTGCTAATTCGGCTTCTTCATCATCAGAAGATTCATCAAAATCATCCCATGTTGCCATCAGATTTTTCTTCTAGGGTCTGGAGTCTTTCTTGTGATGCTTTCGTTTCTCCATGTTTGGACATTCTGAATTGATATGTCCAGGTTCATTGCATCCATAACAAATGATGCTTTTCTTGTCAGCTTCTTCTTTTCCTCTGTCGGAGTATTTGCCATTTTTCTTGGGGGCTTTCTTATTTCTAATTTGCTACATCTTTGCAATCTGCTTGGATATATAAGCAAGATCATCGTCTTCACTATCACTATCCTTTGATTATGATACAACCTTTGCAGCTTTCTTCTGTTTTGACTTAAGGGCTAAAGTCTTCTTCTTCTTCGGTTCATATGCATTCAGCTCTATTTCATGAGACATGTGTTGGAACCAAGTTGGTTATAAGTACTTAGGATTTTGATGTTTACAAAAGCACTCCATGTAATCTTATTTTGTACTTAGAATTATGATATAAAATGTCACGAGAAGATGACGTCACCAGAGGCAGAAGATAACACCACCAGATGATACATCCAGAGGATAGAAATGTCACCAGAAGGTTAGGCCCGATAATGCATCCAGAAGGTACAAGAGGATGCATCCTGAAGGCACCAGAGGATACACCTCCAGAGGATATCATCAAAGGTTAAATAACATCATCATAGGATATCTTTCCTGGCCCAGATCAGAAGATCAGACCATATGGCCCAGTGTTGGCCGAGATCAGAAAATCAGATCATATGGTCCAGTGATTAGCCGAGATCAAAAGATCGGAACGTGTTGTCCAGTGTTGGCCGAGATCAGAGGATCACAACAGATCAAATTGTATGGTCCAGATGTGGTCGAGAGTAGAAGATCAAACAAGCCAGATTTTAATCGTGATGAAAATCAGTGAAGACTTGATTAAAATTCGAAGAAGACTTTATTAAATTTTGAAAGAAATTTGATCAAAGTATTAAGGGGATTTGATTCAAAAATTACTGAAGACTTGGAGAAATTCGAATGCAATTTGAAGCTTAAAAAGATATGGCTTGAAATTAAAAGAAACAGGATTGGTCAACAGAATTTTCAAATGCAATCTGAAGCTAAAAAGATATGATTTTTATTTAAGTGAAACCCGCTTGGCCAAGTTATTTTTGCAAGAGAATCTGGGCAGATTCAGCTTGAATTTAGCATGGAAGAAACCCTAATTATTTATCTATAAAAGGAGGCTCAAGGCAGAAGACTTTGCATCGAAAATAATTGAGAGTCATACACTTCCAAAAGCAAAATACTTGAGTTTTCAGTGAGCTCAATTGTGAGTATCCGCTTTCCAGAAGCAGGTACTCTAAGTTTTTCTTTCCCTTGTGTTAGGTCTAAGTTGTTGAAGTAGAGTCTACAATCAGAAGGAGTCAGAAGGAAGCCAACAGGTTGAAGAAGCAAGGGCTAACATACTGGTCAAACAGTATGAGATGGTCAAGATGGAAGATGATGAAGACATTGATGGAATGTTCTGTAGATTCTAGACTCTGATATCTGGACTGAAGTTCTTGAAGAAAAGCTACACAACAGCAGATCATGTCAAGAAGATTCTAAGAAGCTTACAACCAAGTGGAGACCAATGGTTTCTGCAGTTCAACAAGCTAGAGATCTGAATAACTTAAGACTTGAAGATCTAATCAGCTCACTCAAGTCTCATGAAATAGAACTGGAAGCAGATGAACCAAAGAAGAAGAAGTTAAAACAGAAGAAAGCTGCAAAGGCAACACCAGAATCAGAGGATAGTGACAGTGACTGTGAAAACAAGAAGAGGAAATGCTTAACCAAACAGATGGTTAAGATCTGGGAAAACAGGAAGAGGAAATGCTCCAAGAAGAAACATAACAGCAAAGGAAAGGAAGAATCTGACAAGAAGAGCATCATCTATTATGGATGCAATGAACCTGGACATATCAAGTCAGAATGTCCAAATTTGGAAAAAGGCAACCAGCACAAGAAGAGTTCCAGATTCAAAAAGAAGGGTCTGATGGCATCCTGGGATGCATCAGAATCAGAAGAAGAATCGTCTGATGAAGAAGAGGGAGAAACAGCAATGATGGCACACATCATGTCTGCCTCTGGACTTCATAAAGGCACAGTTTCAGGAAGGAAAGCAGGCAGAAGGAAGAATGATCAAAGCATTCATTCAGGCAAGTCTGGAAGCATATCAGAGGAAGTAATTCTGGCTCTGATGGCTCATACTAACTCAAGTTCTAGATATAGCTCAGGCTCTGGAACATATTCAGAAGATGAAGACAATAAGGTATTTTCTGATCTAACTAAATCTGAATTAATTGATGCTTTAAATGATTTTTTTAATGCAAACAATAAGATGTCTTTAAAATTGAAAACTCTTAGGGAAGATAAGAAAAATGTGACCAAAGAAGTCTAAGTTTTAAAGAATCAAAATTCTGAGTATGCAACTGAAAACAAGGATTTTAAAACTGAAGTTGCAAGACTCAAATCTGAAAACCAAACTCTCAAAAGTAATATTCGTTCCACTTCCAAAACTACTTGGAAATCTTATATACATGAGCAATTTTTTCAAAACATTATTTCTAATGGAATGGAAAGAAGTAAATATGCATCTATGATTTATGGAAACAGTAACATTGGAAAGAGAGGTCGTGGTTTTATAGAAACTATTGCTGAAACTAAAACTCTTCATTCTCATGTTTTATGCATTGTTTGTGCTAAGAAAGGTCACTCTAAATTATCTTGTCCAATGATAAAATCTGAACAAGATCAGAGAGCTGTTAAAATTAAAAAACCTGGACCCAATTAGTTATGGGTACCAAAAGATCAAATTGTCTATGTTGCAGATATTCTGAGCAACCAGAAGGAGACACCAACAATGGTGCCTGGACAATGGATGTTGGCAATGCACAAGCAGAAGAAGGTTTATGTTCCTACTACAACCAGACAGAGGTAATCTGAGTCTGATGGAAGAAGGTCTGGTCAACTCAATCAAAACCAGAATCAAAATTAGAACTGAACTAGAACCAGAATCAAAACTGGAACACGAATCAGAACAGGAACTGGAACCAAAACCAGAACTGGAACCAATATCAACGTCACAGGAACTGGAACCAGAACCAGAACCAACACTGGAACCAGAATCAGTACTGAAACCAGAACAGGTATCGGTATCAAAGGTTCAGGTATGATCATCAAAATTACTTCAATTATCAGAATTAGTATAAGTACATGAATTATCAGAATTATCATATTCATCAGAATCATCAGATTCATCCAATCCCCAGAATTATCAAATTCATCCAACTCATCCAAATCACCAGAATCATCAAGGTTATCATAATCACCACATTCATCCAAGTTACCAGAACCAAAACATGTTCCAAAATCATCAGAGGAACATGATCTATCAACCAAAGCAGAATCAAGGAAATTGCTCAAACAGGCCAGAAGCTGAACTAGCTCTGATGGCTCGAAATGAGTCTGACTCTGACTCTAACACTGATTCTGAAGCAAGGTCTGATCAGCAATATAAATCATGGTACTTGGACAGTGGTTGCCTCAAACACATGACAGGAGACAAATCTATGTTTCTGGATCTGACCATGAAAAATGGAGGCAAAGTTTCCTTTGGAGGAAACATGAAAGGTCAGATTATTGGTACAAGAACAGTTGGTAACTAATCTTCTTCCCCTTCTATTAAAAATGTTCTGTTAGTAAAAGGTATAAAGCATAATCTTTTGAGCATAAGTCAACTAAGTGATTGCAAATATGATGTCATCTTTAACCAGAAAACATGCAAAGCTGTTAGTCAACTTGATAAATCTGTTTTGTTTACTAGCACTAGGAAAGATAATGTTTATAAGATTGATTTGTTTAGTCTTGCTAAGCAACATGTTAAATGCTTATTATCTGTAAGTGAGCAGAATCTGATATGGCACAAGAGGCTAGGGCATGCAAATCCTAGACTTATATCTGAGTTGAGCAAACTCCAGTTGGTAATAGGGCTTCCCAAGGTAAGTTCCAAAACTGAGATTCTGTGTGAAGCATGTCAAAGAGGTAAACAAACTAAAAGCTCTTCTAAAACTAAAAAATGTGTTTCTACCTCTCAACCGCTTGAACTGCTTCACTTAGATCTGTTTGGTCTTGTTCAAACAGCTTCACTTAGTGTAAGTAATGAATGAACAGGGTGTCAAGATCATAACCATCAGAAGTGATCATGGAGGTGAATTTGAGAACAAATACTTTGGAGAATTATGTGATGAGAATGGCATCTCTCACAACTTCTCATCCCCCAGAACACCACAACAGAATGGAGTGGTGAAAAGAAAGAATAGATCACTACAGGAGATGGCCAAAACCATGCTGAATGATATGAAGCTTGCCACCTACCTTTGGGGAGAAGCTGTCAACACAGCTTGCTACGTTCAGAATAGAGTGTACATCAGGTTAATCTTAAATAAACCTCCATATGAACTGTGGAAAGGTAACAAACCTAACATTTCCTATTTCAAGCAATTTGGATGTACTTCTTTTATGTTGAACACTAAAGATAATCTAGCTAAGTTTGACTCTAGATCTCAAAAGTGTACCTTTATTGGTTACTCTGAGAGATCAAAAGCTTATAGAGTGTTTAACAAGGAAACTAACATTGTGGAAGAATCAATCCACATTAAGTTTGATGATAAACAACTTGACTCAGAAAAGTCAATGGAAGATGAGGAAATTGCAGGTGAACCAGAGGCACAGGAACCAGAAGCTGGACCAGCAGCAGAACCTGAGAAAGATAAAGATGAAACCAAGGAAGAAGAACATGTTGACTTTGAAGACAAGTCAAAGGGAAAGAATGGATGGAAGTACAAATCTTGACATCCAGAAACTCCCATTATTGGCAGTGCAGTAGAACCATTGAAGACCAGATCATCAAGTAAAGAAACCAGTCTGTTTGGTTTACTCTCAACAATTGAACCAAGCAATGATGATGAAACTTTGGCAGAGGAAGGTTGGATACTTGCAATGCAAGAAGAGCTGAATGAATTTCAAAGGAATGATGTTTGGGATCTGGTATCGAGACCAAACAAAAACATTATTGGAACGAAGTGGGTGTTCAGGAATAAACTCAATGAAAAAGGTGAAGTGGTAAGGAACAAAGCCAGTGAGAAAGGTATTGATTACACTAAGACTTTTGCTCCAGTGGCCAGGTTAGAAGCAATTAGAATTCTTTTATCATTTGCTGCTAATCATGATATAATTATGTATCAAATGGATGTTAAAAGTGCATTCTTAAATGGCTATATAAGTGAGGAAGTCTATGTTTAACAGCCCGTTGGATTTTAAAATTCTGATTTTCCAAACCATGTTTTTAAACTTAAAAAATATTTATATGGTTTAAACTCAAAAAATCTTTATATGGTATGACAGACTTAGTAAGTTTCTGCTTAAGAATGAATTTGATAGAGGCCAGATTTATAATACTCTATTTAGGAAATCCATTAAAAATGATATTTTGATTATTCAAGTTTGTGTTGATGATATCATCTTTGGATCCACTAATGGCACTTTGTGCAAGGAGTTTTCTGAGCTAATGCAGAAAGAGTTCCAAATGAGCATGATGGGAGAACTTAAGTTCTTCCTGGGAATTCAGATTCACCAAGGTAAATCAGGTATACTCATTCACCAATCTAAATACACTAAAGAACTTCTCAAAAAGTTCAAGATGAGTGACTGTAAGCCTATGGCCACCCCCATGCACCCAACCTGCTCACTTGAGAAAGATGAAATCAGCAAAAAGGTAGACCAGAAAACATACAGAGGTATGATTGGATCCCTTCTTAACCTAACTGCTTCTAGACCTGACATTTTGTTTAGTGTTTGTGTTTGTGTCCGTTTTCAAGATGAACCTAGGGAATCCCATTTAACTGCTGTCAAAAGAATCTTGAGATACCTTAAAGGAACCACCAACCTTACCTTGTTATACAAGAAAACCCCCACCTACAAACTAAGAGGTTTTTGTGATTCTGAATATGCTGGAGACAAGTTGGAAAGGAAAAGTGCAAGTGGCAACTGCACATTCTTAGGTGATAATTTGATCTCTTGGTCAAGCAAAAGACAAAGCACCATTGCCATGTCAACAGCTGAAGCTGAGTATATATCAGCAGCAGGATGCAGCTCACAGTTAATTTGGATGAAACATCAACCTGAAGATTACAACATCTTTGAAACCAATATCCCTTTGTTCTGTGATAACATTTCAGCCATAAACCTAACCAAGAACCCTATCTTACACTCTAGAGCCAAACACATTGAAATAAAACACCATTTCATTAGGGACCATGTTCAAAAAGGGACTTTAAGCATCCAGTTTGTGGACACTGATCATCAATGGGCTGATATCTTCACCAAAGCATTACCTGAAGATAGGTTCGAGTTCATCAAGTAGCATCTCAACATTATGTCCATATCTGACTAGCTCAAGTAGTCATCTTAGGAGTTTTTAATTTTCTTGTAATTTTAATTTATGTCTTTTATTTTCTTGTTTTTACATTCTGTACTTTGTAAAGAGAAAAACAAAAATAAAAAAATAGTAGGACCTCTTTTTTGCTGATGACAAAAAGGGGGAGAGAGAAAAAAGGAGAAATAAGTAGAAAAGGAGAGATAAAAAGAAAGGAGGAGTGAAAAAGAAAGAGATGAAAAAAGAAGGAGTTGAAAAGGAGAGGAAACAGGGAGAGAGAAAAATAAAGAGAGAAAAAGAAAGAGTGAAAAGAGAAGGAGTTGAAAAGGAGAGGCAATGTGAAGAGAGAAAAGAGAGATAGAATGAAAAAAAAGGAGTTGAAAAGGAGAGGAGAAGAGAAGAAAAGAAAGAGTGATTTAAGAAGGAGTTGAAAAGAAGAGGGAAAAGTCATTATTAGACTTACGGGGAGAGATTGGTCTTAGGGGGAGTATTTCAAGTACTTCGAATTTTTTTCAAGCTTTTCAAAGTCTTTTTAAATAAGTTATAACCTAACAAAATATGTTAAGGTTTTGTCATCATCAAAAAGGGGGAGATTGTTGGAACCAAGTTGGTTCTAAGTACTTAGGATTTTGATGTTTACAAAAGCACTCTATGTAATCTTATTTTGTACTTAGAATTAATATATAAAATGTCACCAGAAGATGACGTCACCAGAGGCAGAAGATGACACCACCAAAAGATACATCCATAGGAAGCAACGAGAGGATAGAAATGTCACCAGAAGGTTAGGCCAGATAATGCATCCAGAAGGTACAAGAGGATGCATCGTGAAGGCACCAGAGGATACACCTCAATAGGATATCAGAGGATATCATCAAAGGTTAAATAACATCATCAGAGGATATCTTTCCAAGCCCAGATTAGAAGATCAGACCACATGGCCCAGTGTTGGCCGAGATCAGAAGATCAGATCATATGGTCCAGTGATTAGCCGAGATCAGAAGATCAGAACGTGTGGTCTAGTGTTGGCCGAGATAAGAGGATCATAGCAGATCAGATTGTATGGTCCAGATGTGGTCGAGATCAGAAGATCAAACGATCCAGATTTTAATCGTGATGAAATTTAGTGAAGACTTGATTAAAATTCGAAGAAGACTTGATTAAATTTTGATAGAAATTTGATCAAAGTATTAAGGGGATTTGATTCAAAAATTACTGAAGACTTGGAGAAATTCGAATGCAATCTAAAGCTTAAAAAGATATGGTTTGAAATTAAAAGAAACAAGATTGGTCAACAGAATTTTCAAATGCAATCTGGAGCTAAAAAGATACGTTTTTTATTTAAGTGAAACCCGATTGGTCAAGTTATTTTTGCAAAAGAATCTGAGCAGATTCAGCTCGAATTTAAGCATGGAAGAAACCCTAATTATTCATCTATAAAAGGAGGCTCAAGGCAGAAGACATAGCATCGAAAATACTTAAGAGTCATACACTTCCAAAAGCAAAATACTTGAGTTTTCAGTGAGGTCAATTGTGAGTATCCGCTTTCTAGAAGCAAGTACTCTACGTTTTTCTTTCCCTTGTGTTAGGTCTAAGTTGTTGAAGTAGAGTCTACAATCTGAGGGAGTCAGAAGGAGTAGCAGATTACTTAGCAATTAGATTCAAGGTTCTTTTCCTCAAAAGTCTAGGGTTGTTAGACTTTTCGAGAAGACCGCCTTGGAGGGTCAGTGGTACTTTGTAATTCAAGGTTTTTTAATTACTGAAATCCTTCAAAGTGAAGGGACTGGACGTAGCCTAGTTAATGGTGAACGAGTATAAAATTCTCAGTTTTTATTTACTTTAATCCGCTGCTAACTCTATTTTAATTCATACATAACAAGTTTTGCTTTAAAACTAAAAAGTATTCAAGTTAGTCAAACACAATTCAACCCCCTTTCTCGTGTTTGCACCTTCAACCTGAGAGAGCTTATCAGATCTTCAAGCTTCAAGGTATTCAGATCCCTAGCTTCATGTACTGCAGTAACCTTTGGTCTCCATTTGGCTGGTAAGCTTCTGAGGATCTTCTTTACATGATTTGCAGTGGTGTAGCTTTTCTTTAATACTTTTAAACCTGATACCAGAATCTGGAATCTACTGAACATTACTTCAATGTCTTCATCCTCTTCCATCTTGAACAGCTCATACTGTTTGACCAATATGTTTGCCTTTGCCTCTTGAACCTGTTCACTTCCTTCAAAGGTCAGAACCAGACTGTCATAGATGCTTTTTGTTGTTTCCTTGTTGGTGCATCTATCAAATTCTTTAAATGTGATAGCATTGATCATGATGGTTTTGGACTTGTGATGCAGCTTGTACAACTTCCTCTGGTTGGGATTCATATCTTCTACATCCAGTTCTTCATCTTTTGGTGTAGTAGGTGCAGTGTAGCCTTTGACTACCAAGGTCCAGAGATCAGGATCTTGGGAGATGATGAAGCTTCTCATTCTGTCCTTCTAGTATTCAAAGTGATCACCATCAAATAGTGGTGGCCTGTTGATGTTGCCTCCAAAATCTTCTTTGGATTCTAACATGTTGAACCCCCTTGGACCTTTCCTCAAACACTGTTAAGTGCTCAGCCTTGAGACCGAGCACTGATGTTAATTGAAGGTGCAAACACGAGAAAGGGGGTTGAATTGTGTTTGTACTACTTGAATTCTTTTTCTGTTTTTGATGTTTATTTGAAATCTGAAATATAATCAAGTAGAGTTAGTAGCGGATAAAGTAAAATAAACAAAACAAGGATTTATCCTTGTTCACCATTAACTAGGCTACATCCAGTCCCTTCAACTTGAAGGATTTTTCCACTAATTCAAAACCTTGAATTACAACAGTATTACTGACCCTCCTAGTCAGTCTTCCCAAACAGTCTAACAATCCTAGACTTTTGAGGAACACAGCACCTTGACTTCTCAAGTCAAGTCTTCTCCTACCAATATGACAACCCCAGATTGTAGAAGGAATTACAACACCTTGAATCTATTTGCTAAGTCACCTGCTACCTCTTCTGACTCTTCAGATTGTAGACTCTACTCCAACAATATAGATTTAACACAAGGGGAACAAAAACAAGAGTGCTTGCTTCTGGAAAGCCAATACTCACAATTAACCTCACTAAAAACTCGAGTGTTTGCTTCTGGAAGTTTATGACTTTTTTACTGATTTTCGGTTCTTTGTCTTTTTCCTTGAGCCTCCTTTTATAGATGAAACTTAGGGTTTCTTCCATGATCAAATTCGAGCTGTATCTGTCCAGATTCTCTTGCAAAAATAACTTGGCCAATCCTGTTTCACTTAAATAAAAAACGTATCTTTTTAGCTTCAGATTGCATTTGAAAATTCTGTTGACCAATCTTGTTTCTTTTAATTTCAAACAATATATTTTTAAGCTTCAGATTGCATTCAAATTACTTCAAGTCTTGAGTAAATTTTGAATCAAATCCCCTTAATACTTTGATCAAATTTCTATCAAAATTTAATCAAGTCTTCTTCGAATTTTAATCAAGTCTTCTTCGAATTTTAATCAAGTTATCACTGATTTTTATCATGATTAAATCTGGATCATATGATCTTCTGATTTCCACCAACTCTGGCCTTTATGATCTGATCTACACCAATTATGATATCCTCTGATCTCGGCCAACAGTGGACCATATGATCTGATCTTCTGATCTCGGCCAATCACCGGACCATATGATCTCTGGACTTGTATGTTATCTAGTTTTATGAAACCTTATGTTGATTGTTATTGTATGAATGATATGTACTTGAGTGTTCTTATTACTTGATTGAAGTTATGATATTACTTGAATATGCCACCTGTTTGATTTCTTATTATGTGATTGATGAGATTGGATTGTGTATTGTGAGTAGTGTAAACCAAATATTGGGATTTTAATTGTTTGACTGATATACATATATATATATAATGATGAATATTGTGAAGTCCAACTAAAAATTATTGAGTTGTGATAATCAAGTAAGTATGAGATAGATGTTGTAGTTTTGGAGTGAGGATTATTTTGTCATCATATATGGAGGGTTTGACAAACCTAGTGGTTCGGGGAAGTACAACTGAATGAGCCTGATCGTGGAGGGCTACAGTCGAACCGTAAGGTAAAACTGATAGACCTTGGGGGTACATCTAGTTGGGAAATCCTAAGTGTATTAATGGGTTATTCCCTAAGGCCGGGAGCTACCGCGCAAAACAAGATTACCCCGACCGTCATGTATATGTGTCTCAGGTTTAGTTGAGGGGATCTATGAGGACTTGGCCATTCATAATTGTCTGTCCACTCTTGTAGTGACATAGTATCAGGCCTCCTAACCAAGTACCTCAGAGTAGAATGGTACCAAGAAATGAAGAAGTTTAGAGTATAAGACATGCATAACATTTTATCCCTGTGACTGTTTTATTGTGATTGAATTAGATTAATCTTTGATATTATGTTCTTGAATGTTTCTCAAGTTTGTGTTAATTTTATTACTTATGTGTTCTTCTCGTTTACATTATACTGTTACATAATTTCGATACTCACCCCTCGTTGTTTGTGTTTGGCGTTTGTGATAGACGTAGACGAGCTGCAAGCTGCAGGTGAAGATTAATACTCTCAGAGTGTAGGAAGCCGTCTTATCTTGAATACTTTTATTATCTTGCTTCTGTTAACTTCGTATTTGAACATCATTTATTTTGGAAACTTTTGTTCTGATAGTGACATCGGGTTGAGACTGCATTTACAATTATCAGTAACTTATGTACGTGTGTTTCAAAAAGAATTTTGTTGATTACTGTTATGACTTTTGAGTTGTTAAGTTGATGGAAACTTTGGATTAATATGACATGTTCATGATTAAGTGATACTTTTTGCCTTTAAAAAATCATTTGAAAGTTTATTTATTTATTTTTTTATATTTTATTATTTTTAAATTAAAATTAGAAGAAAAAAAAAATTTAAATAAATTTGGGATTTAGGGTGTCACACTATTGATGCTTTCCCAAACACTACATATATCACCAACACTATCTTGTAATATCTGTTTCAAAGTCCAGTTCGCCGACTCAACCCTTTCTATTTACATTTAATGACATTATTTTAAAAATATCTTTTAATTATTTTCTTAATAACGCGGAAGATCATACTAATTAAAGATAGGTTAATACTTATATTTTTTATACGAAATCAAAAAAAACTAAACGAACTTAACAATTAAACTTAATAAATCAATAAATGTGAAAACACATAGTTTTTCTCATTTCATATTTAGATATAAATAGTTATATTTGTAATAGTTTGTAAAGTTTCAGTTTAGGAAACTGAAATAAACACAAAAAATATGGATAAACACAGTCGCTCTATTAAATGAAATAAAAATAAAAACAAAAGGCACTAAACTCAAGTGCCCGTAAAAACCAAAAGTCGGAAAACTCAGTCGGAGTTTCTCCTCCGACACCACAAACGGTGAGAATTTCCACCTTTTCCTTTTATTCATTTATTATCGTCTTTCCAATGATTTATAAGACTCTGGGGAATCTCTAAATCAACATACTGCTCTTGGTTTGTTGCTTTAAGGCTGCACTGGTCAAGTTTAGATGACTGTACGTACTCCTTCATGTGAGGCCGATTTGTCGAAATTAAGTTTCTGATTGATCTGGTAAATGATCTTTGTCTTTTGAATATGTTGTAAGGGCTTAAGAGGGGAGGTATAGTTTCAGCAATTTGGGCATCATCTGGAACATATGAATATTCTACAAGGTTTTCTATCTTATGGGAATCAGTCTTTTTATATGATCTGGGAAGGGATAAGGCTGAGGTGAGAGTGATGGGTTGAGATAATGTTGAGTCTGGTGTATCCATAGAATTGTGGTTTCCTTCCTTACTCACTCTCTTTATTACATTCATACCATATGCACCCCCTCTTTCAGCTGAGGCTCTGATACCACACTGGTCGAGAGCCTCCCATATCATGAGATTAGTCTTAACTGAATCATCAAGCGAGACAATAAATAGCCAGCCATAGGCATAAAAAGGTCTCAAGCACAGATTATCAATTAAAACTAGCATCCCATAATAGAGAGGACCGTAGCATGGATCTATAGTCAGATGTTTTCTGATACACAAGATCCTCATTTCAGAGGCGAGTGTAGAGCATACTGGCATCTTTATGGAGGGACTTATGATTTGAACATAATATCTTAGAGCTTTCAGAAAGAAGAGAGAAATTTAGAAGAACATGTTTTTCTTAAAACACACCAAAATTTTATTTCATCCCAAGTTGTTTAACATCTTACAACTCTTCTCCTTTTATAGCCAAGGAGGAACACTAAAAAACAAAGATAACACTATTCACTCACATGCCACTAAAACATTATTGGCATGCTTTACAACTTATGGAGGACACCATTATGACACTTTTGACTAAAATGTCATATTATTCTTTACACCTCATAATAAAGACAAAGATGTAACTATACATATTGCCATAATGAAAAGCACGTTTTTTGACACTTATGCCACCCTAGTAGTGACTTATTAGACTCATAAATATTATATTAGTCTTTAATAATAGGCTCGTGACTCTGAGACATGTTCAAATCAGACAAATATTCTTCTGAATAATATTCCCCTGTGAAGTAGCTTATAGACTGGTGTGACTCATGATGTCAGGTGTTTCCTCTTATTTCCCTTATGGTTTCTTCATCAAGATTTTCTGAAGGCTCTGTCTTCATTTTAGTGAATTGCTGCTCAATATTTATCTGAAAATTTTGTTTTGGTTGAGAGGCCTGTCCGGAGCTTTCTCCAACTTCTTGTGAATTGACTGGTTGGAATTGTGGTGAAAGATTCCCATGACTTATGCATGTGGTATCTGTTTGAGTGTTTCCTCTGACATGGAGATTAATAAAACTGATATAATCCATTAAATCTTTTGGTAACTTTTAAGCTTGGAGGATAATCTTCCATAGTTTCCCATAAGTCAGCATAATTTTTGCAAATGACAAATTTAGTCTTGGGATCTATCTGATATGGCTTGTGCACAATGAAAACTGTCTTGAGTTTGCTAATAGCTTCTGGTGCCATCTTTCTTTCTTTTACCTCTTTTAGACTGGTTCAATTTGATTTCTCCACCATTCTAGAGGAGAATACCATCCGAGTGCAGTCCAAATTAATGACTTGTGATTTTTAGGGTCCATCAGGTGTTGACACATTGCTTCGGTTGGGACAAAGATAGGCATAACATATAAAATGGTGCCACACCAAATATACCAAAGATGATCTTCAGTAAACTTAGCATTTGGATTTAACATAAATGGTAAATAAAAAGGTGTATCTGGGAGGAAAGGTGAATGATCTGGAAATCTTTTTTCCTTTTTTATGATTTTTGCCATAAAATAAAAAAGGTTGTTTCTAGCATATTCTTTGAGTTGGAATAGTGAGCAGGAAGAATTTTCTCCAGGAGGAAAGTTTTTTATAGAGGCATTGGTTGGTAGTGGCTTTACCATGAGGATTAACGGAAATATGTGGGTGTTGGTAATAATCTGGATCGGTTTCATTGGTCTGGAGAGTAAATCAGGGATTAAGTTTTGATTTCCTTTGATATGTTTTACAGTGAAATCATAACTAGAAAACTAGTCTTTGAGACGAAGAGTTTGAGGATCTGGTGGCATTTTATTCTTAAATTCGAGAATCCTCGGAAAAGAAGAATTATCCATCTGAACTTCAAAATGATAACCCCTTAGATGAAAGTCAAACTTTTGAATCCCCAATTTGACAGCCAATGCTTCCTTATAAGTAGTATGATAATGTTTTTCAGCTTCTTTGAACTGTCCATTAGCATGACCACAATAGTGTTTTACCCCATTGATTTCTTCAATTAGGAATGTTCCCCAATAGTGATTACTAGCATCTGTCTGTAGAATTCTTTTCCCATCTCCTGGAATTTATAAGGTAGGTGGAGTTTGAGCAATCTTTTTCAAGCTTTTGACTGCCTCAGTTTGTTTTGTTCCCCATGGTGGAGGATTCTTCCTGAGTAACTGTGCTAATCGACTTGTATATTTGGCAAGTTTGGGTATGAAATCTCTGATATAATTAATTATACCAAGAAACTGTTGTATTTGTTTGACTGTGAGGTTTTCATCTGGAAAATTCAGTAACTCTTGAGCAATATGAGGTTGGGGTTGGTATTTTCCTTGGGAGAAGTGCATTCCCAAAACATCAATCTCAGTTTGGGCTAATTGGCTCTTCTTCTCTGAAAGCATCATTCCATACTTTTGGGCTAATTGAAAAAATTGGTCCAATAATTTTTTGTGAGTTTTTTCATCCTTTGAGAATAATAGTACATCATCTATATAGATGAGAATACTATTTAAAATGGGCTCAAAAATTCTAGTCATAGCCTTTTGGAATAGTGATGGATCCACCTTAAGCCCAAATGGTAATACGATCCACTGATATTGTGCATTAGGAATACAAAATGCCGTTTTGTAATGGGGAATTTATCATCCTTGAGAAAATAATTAAGAGGCTTATAATCAATTACTAACCTCTTTTTCCCCCTGATCTTTTCATATCTCTTTTCAACATAAAATGCTTGACAAGCCCACTCGGACTTAGTGGGTTCTATCAATCCTTGTTTGAGTAACTAATTGCATTCTTCTTTGGCTAATGCAAAATCTGACGGACTCATTCCTGGATGAGTAGCCTTTGTTGGGTTGATATCCTCGTTGAGTTTAAATGGAAGTTGGACAAAGAATTCTTCATTCTTTCATAGGGGTTTTGTATGAAAAAATTTCTCGTGACTATCTGCACAAAGTTTGAGCAAATTAGTATTAATTCTTTCATATCCAACAGGAACCTCTGCGAGAGAATACATCTTTAACATCTCAGTGTATGGTTTAAATTCTCTCTTGAATTTAATTCCTCTTGGAAAAATTTGAAGTCTTTCTGCGGCTGAATACACATCCATCCCTATAACGACGTCCTTGTTTGGGAGATTGCTGCCAATAACCTTAGTCCAGACTATGCATTCAGGGAAGAATCTGATTCCTATTTTTTCTTTTGTCATCCGGTCTTTCGTGAAGACTTTTCCATCTGCTGTTACAAAGTATGCAGCATGTTTTACCCATGGGTTGGTGGGAAGAATGCTTGGATTCATCATTGTTATTTGGGCACCAATGTCCATATAAGCTATGTCTTTCTTAGGAAGAGAAAACTTTGACGTGAGGACCTGAACTTCAATGCAAGGGAGAGGAGGAGTAGGCAGAGTACTTCCTATTTCTTTGAATGAGTAAATAGGGAATTATTCATCATCTCCTGACTCAGTAAGAGATCCTTCCTTAGTTGAAGAGTCTTGTAGTGCAAAAATTGTTTCTACATCAGCAGCATGTTGTTCCGAGTACAGAGATTCTATATCACCTTCTCGAAGTTGGAGAGAGTTAATCAACTTTGTCACTTTGTTGGCTTAATTGGGACAATTTTTAGAAAAATGTCCTTTTTCACCACAAACAAAGCATCTCTGACCTTTTCTTTTTCCTCTAAATTTTTTCTTTTTAAAAAACTTCAAGTTTCTTCCCTTCTTCTTTCTGTTGAGGGTTCTTGAAAGTTTGATGTTCTTTAGTTGATGTTTCTTCTTTTTTGAACAGGTGCATTTATTACCTTTACACTTTATTTCCAGGTAAGGTTTTTGACATGGTTTTGTGAACTTGGATTTCTGCTCAACGATCTCTGAGAAATGTTGATGCAATCTGCATAATTTATCAAGTGCTTCCAAAGTTATCTGATGAATTTGACCAAGACTCATGGTTTGGACATCCTTTTGTGCTGTTGCTATCATCCTGTGGATTTCAGGCTGGTGTTCTTGTGGTAATGAGGACACATAAGTACTTTTGAGACTAGTGTCATTAAACCCGTTAAGAACATAGTACCTCTGTGACATTTTCTTAAAATGTTTTTCAAGATCTTTTACTTTGAGTGAACAGCATTTCATCTCAAAGAATTCTTGTCTGCTTTTCCTATCAAATATTTCCATCTCACCAATGAATTCATTGTGAAGAACGCCAAGGACAGTAGCAGTATTTTCTAACCTGTGGAATTCATCCTGCTTGGATACACCAAGATTATGATACAATTCTTTTAATGTTCCTGTCATTCTGCAGCAAAATTCTTCAATGATTTTGTAAGGATCCACGCCTGTCTTCATTAGGTGTGTATCAAGCCAGGAACCAAATTCAATGAGTCTTTTCCTCCAACGATTAAGTGTGAACCAGGGACCACTATTTATCTTAATCTTTTCAGCAGCTGGAATTTCTTCAAATGACTCTTCATAAAATGACCCTTCTTCCTTTACATTCACCATAAAAAGTCTAGAGATATTCATATAAATTTTTCCAGATTCTGAATCTGATGAGGAAGATCTTGAGGCATCAGTGGTGGATGTATTTTGAGAGGAATAGTCTCCCAATCAGGAATCTCCATTCCATTTTGCGGAAGATTCTGCAGAGGAGCAATTTGAAGGTGCAAACACGAGAAGGGGGGGTTGAATTGTGTTTGTCAAGCTTAATTACTTTTGCTGTTTTGTTAAATGTTGATTTGAATTATTCGATAAATAACTAATCAGATTCAGCAGCGGATAATAATAACATAATAACACATCAATTTATACTGGTTCACCGTTAACTAGGCTACGTCCAGTCCCTTCCTCTAGAAGGCCTTTTCACTAATTCAAACTCCTTTGAATTACAACATCACTGACCCTTCAAGTCAGTCTTCCCAAATAGCCTGACAACCCCAGACTTTTGAGGAACAACAACACCTTAACTAAACCAGCTAAGTCTTCTCAAACAGCCTGACAACCCCACACTTTTGAGGAATAACAACACCTTGACTAAACCAGCCAAGTCTTCTCCTACCAATCTGACAACCCCAGATTGAAGAAGGAATCTACACCACTATAATAAAGGTTTGGAACTTTGCAACGTTGCTTCCGGAAAGCTGTTTGCTGCACTTATTTTTGCACTCTTTTATTGCTTCTGGAAAGCTGATTGTTGCACTCTATTTCTCTCTCGGAAACACTTAGAAAATATTGCTCTTGCTCATTTGTTTTTCTCTCTTTTGAACTCTCAGATAACTTTGAATTGAAGCTTGAGTTCTTATGTTTTTCGATACTTTATTCTTCAGCATTAAGCCTCTATTTATAGTTGAACTTTAGGGCTTCACTGATGCTTTACTTCAAGAGTGTATTTCGATTAATCTATTTTGAGAATATTCTGGAGTAGTTTGCTCAGATTCTATTTTGAGCCTTTTGCTCACTGATCTGTTTTGAACATTTTACTCTGCTTCTGTTTTGAGCATTTTTCTCAGATTCTGTTTTGAGCATTTTTCTCAGATTCTGTTTTGAACATTTTTCTTTGACAGATTCATCTGACGATATCCTCTGGCGACGTCATCTTCTGATGACATCATCTGGTGATGTCATCCTCTGATTTCTGCTTCTGGTGACGTCATCTTCTGATCTATTCTTCTGATGACATTTTTCATTCTTCTTCTAAGTCAAATATGTTATTTTCATAAAATACATTTGTTAACATCAAAACTTTAATTGCAAGAACTAACTTGGTTCCAACACAATTTCCTTGAGAATACTCTCTATTTTCTGTGATAGCCATGGCTTGAAAACTCTTGTCCGGAAATTCTTCCTTTTGGAATTTTGGGGGAGGCTAATCAAGAACGCCTTGGGAATCAGAGGATGATACATTCATACATGGAGTCTTTTCTTTTGACTTATGTGTTGAAGAGGTAGTTCTGAAAGATTTTGCTCTATAAGCAGAAGGTATATATTTAGCATAGTTTGGAGGTGACGAGGAATATGAGGAATAAAAAGGAGAGGGTTTTTTTGGTTGTGTAAAATATGTAGGAAAGGGTTGAGGATTAAAAAAGGAATCTTCAGCAGGTTTAGGTTTTAGTTCGTTGGAAGCTTTTAAGAAATCATAAATCTCTTTCACTTGGCCTTGCAGTCTTCTGATTTCCCTTTCCTTGTGATCAAAATATTTGCTAAAAGCTCTTTCTTCTAGCATATTTCTCAAGTCTTGGTCTAGTTGAGATACTTGAGCCTTGGCGTTTTTATAATGCTTTTGCATCTTTTGGGAAAAAACCTTGAGGTTTTCATCTGTCTCATCCATCCTTTCTGTGGTTTTGTTCATTTTTTTGTCAAGGTTTTGGAGAATATCGTTTTCAGCAACCATATTCTCAGACTGCCAATTTAGAACCACCTCGGCTTGGGTTAAAGGTTTAAGTTTTCCATCGGACTGGACTTTATTTGGTTGTATGAATGGTTTAGATGATCTGTTTGTGATGGGGTCTATTTTTCGTTCCAAAACTGGGAAATGTTGGTCATATTCTAAGGTTGAAGCTGACAACATAAAACATGGGATTGGTTCTGTATTTTTTAGAGGATTTACTGGCTTACAATAGTCGGTGGGAGACCAAGTAAGGAGATTGGGGTCATTAGGTGGTAGAAGGTTTTCTTTTATAAGGATCTTAAGGGCTTCTTCATAGAATGGAACAGGATCAGCTTTTTTATGGATTCCTACCCATGGACCATTATCAGGATCAGATCTCCTTTGTGGTGGATGAGATGGTTTACATGCTACTTTTTTCTTGTTTTTGGGGATTGTGATGTCTCTGTCGAGATCGTCATCATGCATCTAGCAATCACATTCAGGGTCACACATGTTGGGATCTATGTCCCAGATAAAATGTCCATCTATTTTGTCAGTATAGATGGGTTCTCCTTTTGCTGTGACAGCATAAATTGGACACCAATCTTCTTTGAGCATTGGCTGGATCATCATGGTTTGAAAGATAGGAGTTGAACTTGGTCCTTCTTCTGGCTTTTTGAAGATTGTTTTGACTGTCCTATCAACAAATCTTCTAAAGGTGGCCTCTTGTGATTGTATCAGCCTTCTGTCCTGGTGGATTTTTTCATAGTTTGTTATCCATTATAAAGGAATCAGTTGGGTTAACTCTTCTCTTGAGATCCTTCTTGGGATCTGGATAATCGAGGGTATATCTTCTTCTCTGTTGGTGACAACCAACAATGAATCAGAAGAGCATCTTGAAAGGGGTAAATCTATTGAGTGATTCTGGAGGCGGTAAATTATTTGATGGTGCAAGGTAGCAGACAAGGCTTCTGGAACCTGGTCAGATCCAGTGATTTGTACTTGAGCTTTTAATCTTGTGGAGAGAGTGCTATCATTGAGGCTTACGTTGTAATTTGGGAAGATGGTAAGCACTATACTTCCAGCATGGAGTGAAGTTAGTACGGTACCAATTACAACATTCTCATAATGAAGATAACTTGAGTCAAGGAGAGCTATTTTGCAAAACACAGGCTGATTTTTCCTTCCATGAAGAGAAAGGATTAACCTCACAGCTCCAAAGTGTAAAGTTGTGTATCCTTTAGATTTCCAATGATTTATAAGACTCTGGGGAATCTCTAAATCAACATACTGCTCTTGGTTTGTTGCTTTAAGGCTGCACTAGTCAAGTTTAGATGACTGTATGTACTCCTTCATGTGAGGCCGATTTGTCGAAATTAAGTTTCTGATTGATCTGGTAAATGATCTTTGTCTTTTGAATATGTTGTAAGGGCTTAAGAGGGGAGGTATAGTTTCAACAATTTGGGCATCATTTGGAACATATGAATATTCTACAAGGTTTTCTATTTTATGGGAGTCAGTCTTTTTATATGATCTGGGAAGGGATAAGGCTGAGGTGAGAGTGATGGGTTGAGATGATGTTGAGTCTGGTGTATCCATAGAATTGTGGTTTCCTTCCTTACTCACTCTATTTATTACATTCATATCATATGCACCCCCTCTTTCAGCTGAGGCTCTGATACCACACTGGCCGGGAGCCTCCCATATCATGAGATTAGTCTTAACTGAATCATCAAGCGAGACAATAAATAGCCAACCATAGGAGGCTCCCGTCCAGTGTGGTATCAGAGCCTCAGCTTCAAGCGAGACAATAAACCTTTCTAAATGACACTAATTTTGCTTCCATTTTTTTAGTGTATTAGTTCCTTTTGCAATTTTTTTTCCCTGTCTGATAATTTTTTGCTCTTGAAGAATTATTCTTGTTTCTTGGAGTTTGAAATACTGAATTTGTGTTGTTTTGTTTTAAAAAGGTTTTCTTAGTGCAGGTTTAGTTGATTCTAAAACATGTAAAAACTCTTCAAAATTATAACCTAATATAAATGGGACTAATTTTTGTTTCGTTTTTAAGTGTACTGGTTCATTTATCTGTAGCAACCACATCTCTGATTGAAAGCGTGTACCGGTGTCAATGAGTTAGTATCGTGTCTGGTGTCTGTGTCAGTATATGTGCTTCATAGGTTTATTTTGCAAAACTATATTCTGTTTGGTAATTATGTGCTCTTGAAGAATGATTATTGTTACTTCAAGTTTAAAAGACTGAATTTGTGATGTTTTGTTTTGAAGGCTAATGCTGTGGAATTCTTTTTGTTGAGATGGATCCAACCCATTTTACAACGGATTTATTGCCCAGAACATTGAATCTGTCTTCAACTTACCTTCAATTTTCTTTTCTTAAACCTTTCCATAAGTCCCCAAACCTAAAATTTCAATCCCACAAACGATTCAATGTTGTCTCATTCTCTCAAAACTCGAAACAAATTAGTGAATTCCCGATTTCTAGCAAGAATCATAATGCCTGCAGCTCAAGACACATCGGGTGTTATTCGGGTCGTAGCAAGAGGTCTGGTGGTGGATCGTCTTCTGGTAGACTTGAAGGTAATGCTGAGTTTCGAAGAGGGTTGAAGCGCAATGCCAGGACAAAAAGTAAGAAGCTTGCCGAGTCTTTGTTCTATAGATTGAAGAATCTGAGGGGACGAGGGAACTATCCTGATAACTTTTCGAAGGATATGCTTCAACAAATTGGTCTTGGATATGATCGAATGGTCCGGTTCATGGGGAAGGATGATCTGAATTTACGCTACCCGTATGATTGGTATAAATATGGTGAATATGGCCCGTATTCGTGGCGTGGAATTGTTGTTGGTGAGCCGGTTAGTGGTGGGATTACGGATGAGTGTGTGACGATAATTAATGAAGTTAAGGATCATGAAGAGTGGGAAGAGATTGAGAAATCTGAAATGGCTGCTGATTTTGGGAAAAAAGTTAAGCAGTTGGGTCAAACTAAATTAAGGTATTTTTGGGTTTTCATTAGGCATCCGAAGTGGAGAGTTTCTGAACTTCCTTGGCAGCAATGGACGTTAGTTAATGAAGTTGTACTTGAAGCTGGTAAGTAGAGATTGGATAAGTGGAATTTGATGGGTAGACTTGGGAACAAGGCTAGGTCATTGGTAGCGCAATGTGTAGCGTGGATGAGACCTGATATTGTGTATGTCAAGCGGCCAGTGTTCCAGTGTAGGTTTGAGCCACAAGATAACTTTTTCAATGCGATAATTCCGTTTCTTGATCCTAGCAATGAACATGATTACCTTTGCGAGTTACAAAACGATGATGGCACTGTCGAAACGTGTACTTATTATGGTGGATTGTGTAAGCTCGTGAAGGTAAATCAAAAGGCTTTTGTTGATGATGTGGTTAATGCGTATCAAAAATTGAGTGATGAGAAAAAGTCAAAATGTTTGGAGTTTCTTTTGACCAATCATCCGGTGCAAATGTTACATCCATATACTAAAGAGTGGAAGGCTAAGTTGGAAGAGATGGATCTGGGTTGTGATGCTCCTGATGAAGAAGATGATGATATCGCTGGCGATAATGTTACTGAGATTCTAGATTGGATTGAGGATGAATGTAGTGATGGGGATGCTGAAATTGATGATGAGGATAATGATGACGATTATGATTACGATAATGAAGACGGGGAGGAGGAGGAGATTGATAATTTTGATGTCAATGAAGACCAAGATCTAGTTATGGACATGGAAGAAAGCAAAGATGGTAAGTAGGGATGGGAATAGGCTAGGCCGTTCGACAGGGGCCTATGACCTAGCCTACTTATGGCCTGGCCTGTTTAATAAGAAGGTCAGGTTCAGGCTATTTTTAAAGCCTATTTTTTTAAATAGGCCAGGTTCAGGCTTATATAAAAGCCTATTAGGCCTGACAGGCCGGCCTATATATATATATTATTTATTAATGTTATTTTTTATTATTATTTATTAATATTATAATTTCCTATTTTAAAGTATATGTATATATATATCTTATTATTTATTAAAGTTATTTATTAATATTATTGTTTCCTATTTTAAAGCCTATCAATTAGGCTATTTTAATATTATTTTATTATATTAGATTTGATTATAATTTTATTAGTTTTCCTTATATAAAACTTTCTAATTTAGCCTATTTAAAAAAAATGTAAAATATAACATTTAAATATTTTAATGTGAATAAGGCTTTTAAATAGGCTTTCAGGCCAGGCCAGATTTTTAAAAAGGCCAGGCCAGGCCGAAAAAAAAGCCTATGATAGGCTGTAGGCCTAAAAAGTTAATCGTAGGCCAGGCTCAGGCCTTTCAAAGCCTGGCCTGGCCTGGCTTATTCCCACCCCTAATGGTAAGTTTCGTGCCACTGAAGAGGGTACACTTGTTGGCAAAGATGTGAAGGACTGGAAGGAGTTTCGAAAAGCAACAAATAGTGCAGAGGCAATAGAAAACTTGGCAAAGAGGAGTGTTGAGATCTCTTCAAAGATATATAAGAAGCAAATGATGACACCGGAGGAGGCAGAGGAAGAAGCGATGCATTCGGTAGATGGAGACGAAATTGTCTTCAGAGGAAAGCGAGCAAAGGTTAGTCCAGAAGAGTGGAAGTATGTTGGGATGGGTCCGTGGAGAAAAAAGATTAAGAAGAGCAAACTTCCTCCAGAGCTATTTTTGCGGGCGGCTGTTCGACCGTCAATTACAGAAATCTTGTTAAAGAGATTGTTTTAACTAGGCATGCAATTTTGGATGGTGATATTGGTAGGAAAGATTAAGAGCGTTACATATGAAGGGTATAGTTTTGTAGTAGTAATATTGACATATCTTCGATGGTTCAACGGCTTTTGGTTCCCGTTATGTAAGCTGAGAAAACTAGTAGAATGAATTATTCTCCATGCTTTTGTGGAAGGATTTTTTATTTTTATTTTTATGTTTAGCTAGTTTCTGAAAAAGATTATGAAAGCATACAACATCAATTTATTTATACTTGTGGTTCTTTCTGGACCATGTTTGTTATTAATACTGCATTTTTAGTGAATGTTCTTCTCATAGTTCTCAAAAATTATGACTCAATGAAGGAAATCCTTTTAATGTTACTTCCAGCCAATAGAATTACATTGGAAAAACATTACTGTATTCTGTAACGTAAAAGAGCAATTTCCTCAGCCTCTGTTTTGCTCCAATTTCTCTCGTTATGATACAATATTTATATTAAAATGTGATAGAACATAAGTTAGTGGTTCTATTTTATTGTTGATACATGTTAAAAATAAAATAGAACATACACAAGTTAACAAAAAAAAACTGATGTTCATTAAAGATGAAGTCAAATAAAATAGAATAGAAACTGTTATATTTGACTGTGTCCAATACTACTTATTAGTACTTCATTTGTAGAAAAAGTTTGAGGTTGTTCTAAATTTCTGCTCTTGGTGGCACTTACCATAGTCATGAGACTATGGTGTTCATCAACTATCTAAGGGTCCGGACCAAATTCGTGCGCTTTTGTTATGGTTTAAAGAAATGCTGCATGTGTGGTAGGTTAAGCTGAACAAAACTTTTGAGTGTTAATCAGCTTTTATTCGACTCTCCTTTCTTTTTCTTTGCTTATTCACTTTCTTTTTTGTGCTACTTAATTGCATTTGACCCTTTGAGCGAAACTAATATCATAATCACATACATGATTAGTGTATAGTTATAATATAAACATAATTTTACTAATTTCTCTTTAATTAGCCAAATTCTTTTAGGAGATTATCTTTCTCTACATATGTCTTTTCATATACATTATCAGTTGATCAAGAGACATTGTTTTCACATTTTTGGATCAATTGGATCCAACTTTCACAAATTTAACAGACCTAATCGATCAATATTTTTCTTGTATGTTTGAATTGAGGGCTTTGGAGAGGAAGGGAGACATTATTTTTTTCGTTTCTAATTTCTAAATTAAGGAACTAAGCTATTAATGTTTCTAAAAATAAATTTAAGTGTTCATAAAATATTATATAATTATTTAACAAGTTATTTTTTTTAGTTTTTTTTAAATTTTAAATATATATTAAACTATAAACTTAGTCTTCCAAAATTTTCCTCTCTAAAACTCTCAAACATACACTAGGTTTTTACCATGCCTCCATCACTTGCACCTACTTCTTTTTTGGAAACACGGTCATCTTACACTTCGCTTTGACATTTTTGCATACATGAAACAAGCATAATAAATTGACCACCTTTGAAAAAAACATATTCAACTGCGTTCATCAAAACAAGGTCTCTATTAGTTACGATGACTTCAACTTCTCCACTCGTAATCTGCTCTTTCACCATTTGTAGTGCCCACGCAAAATTATCAGCACACCCAGACTGTAGGTATGCAAATCCCACGCAAAATGTCATTTCAGTAGATGTAACACCAATAATCTCAAGTAATGGCATTTGATACGTACAGGTCTTATATGTGCTATCAATAACCAATACTATCTGAAAATTATTCACAAGAGTGATAGCATTTGGATGGTCCCAAAAAATGTCCCTCAACTCATATGAACCATCTACCTTCCTATATTGATAGATGTATTTGTCGCGTTCCATCAATGTCAAAAGATGTTGCATTTCTGTTCTATTATCTAAGTGATGATCGATATGCTTGACGTGCATTGTAAACTTGTTTTATTGTCGTCAAACTTTCAACATTATGACCCATTAGTGTCATCAATATGTTTCTTAGTTTTACCATGTTCTTGTCACATCACCAAGTAAATTTTTCTCTTCATGAGACAATCGTCCTAAGAAAGCATGACCAGTCAGTTTTTTGGCCAATTCGTGGTTATGGATACCACATATTACATGCAAATACCATCCCTCACCAACACTTGATGGTGTTCCTCTCAATTTAAATAGGCATTCACATTTTCTAGTACAAGTACTCCTCATAGGTATAGGATTCTTCCAAGGTCTATATTTACTACTTCTTTCACAACCAAGAATTAATTTTGTCTTTGTTCTTGGTCGTGCTGTTGCAGTTGCAGATCTAAAAATGACAACGACAACTCCATTTTCCGTTCCAACATTTCTAGCTCATTTTAATAAATCCTCTCTCGTGTCAAACATCATGTCGGTGGTAAACACATCAGTCAAATCAATCATAACCGGTTCAACTCCTGCATTCATTACAGGTTCCACACCATCATCATTCCATCAAAATCATCATACATTTCATCAAAATCATGTTCCAAACCATCTTGAATTTCCTCTAAATGTTCCAAACCCCCATACATTTCGTCACTATGGTATCCCCCTTGATCCATTTACCTGTATCCAAAAAATAACATAAAAATTTCAGTAATATGCAGTAATTCTACTTGATTTGAGTTCAGGTAAACTTCCGTGAACTCAGTTCACGTATTTTCCACATAAATGGCCTTCGCGTGAACTCAATTCACGTAAGTTGACGTGAATTCAGTTCACGTGAACTCAGTTCACGTGAACTCAGTTCACGTACTCGTTAAAATTATAACTTAAATGTATTGTACGTGAACTCAGTTCACGTACCTTGGCTTCAGATGAGTTCACACAAACATACTTTGAATTCATAAACTCCATTGTTTACGCAAACTCAGTTCACGTACGTTTACGTGAACTGAGTTTACGTACTTTCTTCAAATTCTAAATATTTGATACGTACGTAAACTCAATTCACGTACGATCACAACATACGTGAACTCAGATTTCAAAAAAAAATTTAACGCAAATACAAAACAACAACATTACCTTCTTTGGAAACTTTAACCACAATGAGAATATGAGATTAATGGGATGTAAGCTATGAGTGAATGTTGTGAGTTTTGAATGATAATGAGTTATGGTGGGTGAGCTATGGATAATTTTTAGGTTATGTAAGTTTTGGGTTTAAAATGGTGAAGAACGGGAAGATGTTTAAAATTTTTCTTAAAAACATAAGGGTATATTCGGAATTTTGATTTTAAAAAAAATTTGGGGGGTGTGGTAGCAATATGGGGGTGTAGGTAGCAAAAATGGGATTTGGATTAATGTGTGAATACTTCGAAATAAGTTAAGGGGTGGGAGATCATTTGAATTCGTGTGTATATTATAATATGAGATGGATGGGAAAATCATATTCCTGAAAATTCATCTGGGGCTCCTTGGGGCTTGCTATGCATGGCAGCAAACCTTGATAAAGTGTTGTGTGATTTAATTTATGTCAATGTGTGATATTTGAATTGCCATGAGTTTGCATTCATGTGTATTTTATCTTACTTATTAATTATCGTGTCCTATTGAATCATGTGCATTTTCGTTGTGCTATTTGTGTATGTGAAGATTTGCCTCAAATCAGCAACTAATTAGAGTTAGTTATTGTTATAACTATAGTTATTGTTGGAACCAAGTTGGTTCTTTCAATTAAAGTTTTGATGTTAACAAAAGTATTTTATGAAAATCATATTGACTTAGAAGAAGAATGAAAAATCAGAGGTGACATCACCAGAGGATACACCAGAGGATGACGTTAGCAGAAGATACCTCAAGAAGATACAAATCAGAAGCAGAAGATGTCATCAGAGGATTACGTAGCCAGAAGATTAAAATTCCACCAGAATATACGGACAGAAGATATCACCAGAGGATACATCCAGAGGATGTCATCAGAAGATACCTCCAGAGGATATTACCAAAGGATCCCATAAGAAGAAAGAATCAGAGGATGTCATCAAAGGCAAACATCAGAGGATAGCATCAATCAGAGGATATCATCAGAGGGAAGAAACAATGACATCATCAGAGGATATTATTCTTGGCCCAGATCAGAAGGAAGCAGAGTCCAGAAGGAGACTTGGTCCAGATCAGAAGGAAGCATGTCCAGAAGGAGACTTGGTCCAGACCAGAAGGAAACATAGTCTAGAAGGAAACTTGGTCCATACCAGAAGGAACCATAAGTCAGACTTGGTCCAGACCAGAATATAGCATGGTCCAGAATAGAATACTTGGTCCAGATCAGAAGATCACACAGTCCAGATCATGAGATCATACAGTCTAGAATTTAAATCATGATGCAGATCAGTGAAGACTTGATTAAAATTCGAAGAAGACTTGATTGAATTTTGATAGAAATTTGATCAAAGTATTAAGGAGATTTGATTCAAAAATCATTGAAGACTTGAAGGACATTCGAATGAAATATGAAGCTAAAAGATACGGTCTGAAATAAAGTGAAAAAGGATTGGTCAACAGAATTTTCAAATGAAATCTGAAGCTAAAAGATACATTTTGAAATTAAGAGAAACAGGATTGGCCAACAGATTTTTCAAAGGAAATCTGAGCAAGATTTATCTCGAATTTAAGCTTGGAGAAAGCCCTAATTGCAGCTATAAAATGAGGCTTCAGGCAGCAGCATTAGGCATCGAAAATACAAGAACTCAGGCTTCATATTCAACATAATCCGAGAGTTCAAAAGAGAGAATCACTTGAGTGCAAAAGCAATATTTTCTAAGTGTTTTCGAGAGAGAAAATCAGTGCAACAATCCTCTTTCTAGAAGCAACTAAAGAGAGTGAAAGTCATTGCAACAATCAGCTTTCCAGAAGCAACTTTGCAGAGTTCCAAACCCTTGTAATCAAACCCATTAGAGGTGTAGATTCCTTCTTCAATATGGGGTTGTCAGATTGGTAGGAGAAGACTTGACTTGTAGGGTCAAAGTGTTGTTATCGTTCCTCAAAAGTATGGGGTTGTCAGGCAGTTTGAGAAGAATTTGTTGGTTACAATTTTGTCCATTAATGGACAGCTGTACAGTTTTTTAATCATAAGGATATTCTCTTACCATTATAATATCTTTCTTTATGGTAATTAATTGAGTTAATTAGGATTTAATTAGTTTTCTGATTTAGTTGTACTCCCTAGGCTATTTATACCATTTGTATTTGTACAAAATGAATAAGAAATAAAACATTTTCACATGGCATCAGAGCTACAGTTCTGATCCGATAAAAAAAATAGGGTTTTCTCATGGAAGAAAAACAGAGCAGTTCAAGCAGCCTAGATGCTGAACCTAATGCAGCAGCGACTGGAAACACTACTAGTCATCATGAAACAATTATCATTACTAGCTACAAACTCAATGGACAGAACTACACATAGTGGTCTAGATCTGTCCGCATCTTCCTCCAAGGAAAAGGAAAGGAAGACTACATCACTGGAGAGGCTAAGCAGCCAAAAAAATACTGATCCAATCCATGAAAAATGGAAACTTGAAAACAGTCTTGTTATGACATGGTTGCTCAACTCCATGGCTAATGAGTCTGGTGAAAATTTCATGTATTATGACACTGCTGCAGAAATATGGAAGGTAGCCAAGGAGACCTACTCAAATGTGGACAACACCTCAGCCATATTTGAGATCAAAAGTCTCTTACGCAATCTTCAACAAGGAGATTCTTCGGTCATCGAGTACTATCATACACTCACAAAATACTGGCAGCAACTTGACATCTATGCAAACATAGAGTGGAAGTGCATAGATGATGACAAAATCTACAAGAAACTGGTCGAGAAGGACAGAAACTTTCAGTTCCTATTGGGATTGAATAAAAATTTGGATGAAGTGAGAGGGAGGATTCTTGGAACGAAGCCTCTCCCTAGCATTCGTGAAGCATTTGCAGAAGTGAGAAGGGAAGAAAGCAGAAGGAAAATCATGTGTGCAAGTCAAAGTGCAAGTTCAAACATTGAAGGCTCTGCACTTGCAATAAGAGTTCCACCAAAGAAAGGTAGAGGATGGTGCGATCACTGCAAGCGACCTGGACATACGAAGGAAACTTGTTGGGTGCTTCATGGAAAACTCACGGATCTAAAACCACGAATCAAGGACGCGCGCGGATATGCTGCTGTTGATGAAAGTAAGTCCAAAAACATTGCAGAAGCCAGTCCTTTCAACAAAGAACAAATAGAGATGTTGCAGAAATTGATGCAATAGGCACTGCAAAACACTAGTACCTCTTCTTCCACTGCTACTTTTGCCCAAAAAGGTAATTTTTCTGCTTCCCTTCATGTAAATCACCAGAAAACAAACTCTTGGATTGTTGATTCGGGTGCCTCGGATCACATGACTGGGGACGTCAATGTATTTAGTAAATACACTCCATGTCAAGATGAATCTTTTGTCGGGATAGCAGATGGTACCACCTCCAAGGTAGCTGGTAAAGGTTCGGTGGTTATCTCAAAAGATATTACTCTTGATTCAGTTTTACATGTTCCTAAACTAGATTGCAGTCTATTGTCTATCTGTAAATTGACCAAAAACTTAGGATGTGTTGTTAAGTTCTTACACATTTGTGTGAATTTCAGGATATGAATTCGGGGAAGATGATTGGCAATGCTGAGGAAAGTGCAGGCCTTTACTTCCTTAAAATTGAAGACCAAAGTAAGAGATCCTACAAGGTTGCCCTTATGTGTTCATCAAAGAATGATAATGATGTAATGTTATGGCATTATCGCCTAGGACACCCAAATTTTATGTATTTGAAAAAAATGTTTCCAACTTTATTTAATAAAGATTCTAGTTCTTTCAAATGTGAAATGTGCGAATTAGCCAAACACACCAAATCCCATTATTCCATACAACCTTATAAGCCGTCTAAACCTTTCACACTCATTCATAGTGATGTGTGGGGACCTTCAAGAGTAAGCAATGTTACTGGAACAAGGTGGTTTGTTACCTTTATTGACGACCATACAAGAGTCACTTGGGTGTTCCTCATGAGAGAGAAATCAGAAGTTGGGAGTATATTTGAGAACTTCCATAAAATGGTACAAACCCAATTTCAAAGCAATATTCAAGTACTAAGAACTGATAATGGAGGGGAGTACTTCTACCACACCCTTGGTAGTTATCTTACCAAAAATGGCATTATACACCAAACATCATGCTCATACTCTCCACAACAGAATAGGACAGCAGAGAGGAAAAATAGGCACCTATTGGAAGTCACTCGAGCCCTTATTGTAACACCCCAATTTCTTATTATTATATTTTAATTATAAAATATAATGGACAACTATTATTATCCGTATGTTGACATGTGCGATAATTTCCTTCGTGTTTATCCTATGTGTTCGCCCTAATGATTTATTCAAATTATTAATATTAATAATATTCAATTTTGTTTTAAAATATATATATACAAAAGAAAATAAGAAGTAAACGTGTGTGTTACTACATTAATCTATTAACTTAAGCATTAGTAGAGTGGGTTTATGATTGTAGTAATAATAACAATAATAATAAGGGTCATGGGCTAAGTGTATATGTCTGATAATAAGCCTAATAATATACCTAATACTACTAGGACGTATAGATAGGTATATAATTGAATAAAGGAGGCTGTTGTGCATTCCGTGTCTCTGTTTCCCCATTCTATTAGGAAGAAAAAAATTGAATTGACTACTGCCCTGTTGCATTTCAGCCGCAACTCTTAATATCAAAATCATACATTGATTTCAATGACTAGGCTGTAAGAGACGGTGATTGGCGAAGACGCGACACATTACATCGACGGATCAACTTCGTTGAGAAAAATCTTCAGCCAAGGTAAGGGGTGAGATGAGGTTCGATATTATGAGTATAAAATGACATGAGATGAACGGGAATACTGAAATTCCCATATAATCATTCGGGGCTTACTACGTATGGTCGAGCCCTATTGAGTGATAATGATTAATTAATAATATATGGATGGTAATAGGAGGACTAAAATATATTTTAGCAACCTATAGAATTGTTGTGAATTTATGTATATCAAGATTTCATATTGTGCAGTTTTATGAACCTTATGCTGATTTTTATTGTATGAATGATATGTACTTGAGTGTTCTTGTAACTTGATTGAAATTATGATATTACTTGAATGTCCCACCTGTTTGATTTCTTATTATGTGATTGGACGGTGTATTATGAGTAGTGTAGACCAAATATTGGGGTTTTATTGTGATTGACTAATATATATATATATATAATGATGAATATTGTGAAGTACAACTGAAAATTATTGAGTTATCATAATCCAGTACGTATGAGATAGATGCTGTAGTTTTGGAGTGAGGATTATTTTGTCATCATATAGGGAGGGTTTGACAAACCTTGTGATTCGGGAAATTACAATAGAATGAGCCTGATCGTGGAGGGCTACAGTCAAACCGTAAGGTAAGACTGATAGACCTTGGGGGTACATCTAGTTGGGAATTCCTAAGTGGATTAGTGGGTTATTCCCTAAAGTCGGGAGCTACCGTGCAAAACAAGAGTACCCCGACCGTCGCGTATATGTGTCTCGGGTTGAGTTGAGGGGATCTATGAGGACTTGGCCATTCATGAATTGTCCGTCCACTCTTGTAGTGGCATAGTATCAGGCCTCCTAACCAAGTACTTCAGAGTAGAATGGTACCAAGTGATGAAGAAGTATAAAGTATAGGACATGCATAACATTTTCTCCCTATGACTGTTTTATTGTGATTGAATTAGATTAACCTTGATATTATGTTCTAGAATGTTCTCATGTTTGTGTTAATTTGATTACTTACATGTTCTTCTCGTTTACATTATACTATTACATAATTTCGATACTCACCCCTTGTTGTTTGTGTTTGGCGTTTGCGATGGACGCAGACGAGCTACAAGCTGCAGATGAAGATTAATACTCTCAGAGTGTAGGAAGTCGTCTCATCTTGAAGACTTTTATCATCCTCCTTCTGTTAATTCATATTTGAACATTTGTAATTTGGGGTAATTTAGCTTTGATAGTGACATCGGGTTGGGACTACATTTATAATTATCAGTAACTTATGTACATGTGCTTCAAAAAGAATTTAATTTGATCACTGTTATGACCATCGAATTGTTAAGCTGATGGAAACTTTGGATTAATATGACTTGTCCATGATTAAGTGATACTTTTGCCTTAAAGAAATCGTTCAAAAGTTTTATTTATTTATTTATTTATACTCTATTATTTTTAAATTAAAATCTGAAAGAAAAAAAATTTTAAATAAATTTGGGATTTAGGGTGTCACACTTATGTTGTCCATGAACGTACCTAACCATTTTTGGGGAGATGCAGTCCTATCCTCATCCTACCTAATAAATAGAATGCCCTCCAAAACGCTCAACCTAAACACACCACACCAAACCCTCTTGTTCCTTTATCCTTCGACCAAACTCCTCACAAATCTTCCACCGAAGATTTTTGGACGTACTGCCTTTGTACATGACCAAAAGCCTAACCTTAATAAGTTGGACCCGAAAGCCATCAAGTGTATCTTCTTGGGATACTCTCCTACCAAGAAATGATACAAATGCTACTGCCCCCAAAAAAGACGAATCTATCACACTATGGATGTTACCTTTTTTGAAGACAAGGCCTTTTATCCCAAAGTTGGCATTCAGGGGGAGAAAATTACAATTGATGAACACCAACCTTGGGAAATTACAATACCAGAATCTGTCCCACATGAACCTGTCTTAACCACCCCATCAGAATTTGTCCAAATCCTACCTGAATATGTTCCTAAATCTGTCCAAATCACTAAAAACACAGAATCTGTCCCAATAATTGTTGAACCTGAACTACACCAACAAACAACCACTCTTGAGGTTACCAAGCCAACAAATGGAGCATCAACAATTGGTCCAAAAGGAAAACTAAATGGAGGAAAAGAACTGCAAGTATACATAAGGAAGAAGAACAAGTAGCAAACCCTTGAGGAAGTAGAAGCATGCACTCTTCCAAAGCAAAACCAAGACTATACCCAAAAAGGTAGCATTAACTCTTCCTCTAATTTATCTGATAATGTCACTAATGACCAAGACTTAGACTTACCTAATGCTATGAGAAAGGGAGTAAGGTCTTGTACCAAACACCCAATTGCAAACCATGTTTGTAGTGAAAAATTATCGTAGGGGTACAAAAACTTCATCAGCTTTGTGGATAGAATCGAAATTCCTCAAAACTTTCATGAAGCTGTCCTAGTTCCAGAATGGAAGGCTGCTGTAGTGGAAGAAATTAAGGCACTTGAAAAGAATGGCACATGGCAGCTGTAAGACCCTTAAATTTAATATTAATTTTGGAATTAATATTAAAGGTATTTTGGGGATATTTGTAAAATATTTAATATATGTATGTTTTGAGTGAATATATATATAAAAATATTTATTTTGGAAGATGGATTAAAATTATTGGATGAAGAATAAATTAATTTAATTACGAGTAATTAAATTAATCGGACAGTTAATTAAGGATTAGCGGCTAATTGCTAAACGTTTAAGTGCTGGAGGATCCAACAATATTTTAACATTAATTGTGATGAGGTGGCACATGGAGGTGCCTATATATGGACTGCAAAGGACAGAGCAAAGACAGAAACCTTTCTCTCCTCCATACTACATGTAACAGTACTGCATGTAACAGTACCCTTCTCTCCCATTTTGTTTTGCTTACCAGTTCACGATTTCAAAAGAAAGGAAAAAGAGAGTTCCTCAAAAGTGCCATTACTTAGATATCCAAGCACCGAAACACCAAACCCCAGTACAAAAGTTGTTCCCCACATCATTACGGAGCTATAGAACCCAGTTTCGTAGCAGCAAACGCAGGGAGTTTCGCCGTTTTTGACGCATAAACGTGAGCAGAAGAAGAAAACGCAACAAGGGTAAGGGCACCTTCCACTTTCTAGTTGCATTAGTGCTGTAAATGCATATTGCTATGACATGCACTTTGTTCCATTTCTGTTTTTGAAGAAAAACTGTTTTGCATGTCATTTTGAAGAATGACAAATGCATTCTGTTGATGTTGATGATTTTGTGATGTTGGCTGTTTTTGCTGATATAACATGTTTTGCTTATGTGGGAAAGCTGAAAAATGTTTTGCATGTTATATTTAAGTTGATCAAAATGCATGTTCATAAAACTGTTTTGCATAAAATGCGAAAATGCACATTGATGGTGTTTTGATGATATGTGATGATTTCTGTTTGACTGAATGTATTAATGTCATTCTGTTTCTATTTCTGCTTCTGATGATTCTAGTGTGAATCGTTCTGTTTTGCTTCTGATGATTCTGGTGTGAATCATTTTGTTTTGCTTCTGATGATTCTAGTGTGAATCATTTTGTTTTGCTTCTGAAAAATCTGGTGTGAATCATTCTGTTTTGCTTCTAATGATTCTGGTGTGAATCATTCTGTTTTGCTTCTGATGATTCTGGAGTGAATCATTTTGTTTTGCTTCTGATGTTTCTGGTGTGAATCATTCTATTTTGCTTCTGATGATTCTGGTGTGAATCATTCTATTTTGCTTCTGATGATTCTGGTGTGAATCATTCTGTTTTGCTTCTAATGATTCTGGTGTGAATCATTCTGTTTTGCTTCTGATGATTCTGGTGTGAATCATTCTATTTTGCTTTTGATGATTCTGGTGTGAATCATTCCGTTTTGCTTCTGATGATTCTGGTGTGAATCATTCTGTTTTGCTTCTGATAATTTTGGTGTGAATCATTCTGTTTTGCTTCTGATGATTCTGGAGTGAATCATTCTGTTTTGCTTCTGATGATTCTGGAGTGAATCATTCTGTTTTGCTTCTGATGATTCTGGTGTGAATCATTCTGTTTTGCTTCTCATGATTCTGGTGTGAATCATTTTGTTTTGCTTGTGATAATTCTTGTGTGAATGATTCTGTTTTGCTTCTGATGATTCTAGTGTGAATCATTCTGTTTTGCTTCTGATGATTCTGGTGTGAATCATTCTGTTTTGCTTCTGATGATTCTGATGATGATTCTGGTGTGAATCATTATGTTTTTCTTCTGATGATTCTGGTGTGAATCGTTCTGTTTTGCTTCTAATGATTCTGGTGTGAATCGTTCTGTTTTGCTTCTGATGATTCTGGTGTGAATCATTCTGTTTTGTTTCTGATGATTCTGGTGTTAATCATTTTGTTTTGCTTATGATGATTCTGGTGTGAATCATTTTGTTTTGCTTCTGATGATTCTGGTGTTAATCATTCTGATTCTAGTTCTGTTTTCTGATGTTCTGGTGTTGATGATTCTGATTCAGGTTCTGTTTCTGATGTTGATCATTCTGGTTCTGTTTTTGGCTTCTGTATTCGACTACAGGCATGCTGTATTCAAATACAGAATGTTGAAATTACAATTTCAGCTTCTGTAGTCGAATACAAGGGATCTATATTCGAATACAGATTTGTTTTCAGAAATTCCAAGTTTTTCAACATTGTTTTGTGAACCCTACGTGTTGGGGAGTATTGGGAAGGTTTATGACGAATTAAAATGGAATTTTTTGTGATAGTTTGAAGTGGGGGTGATGAAGTTTTTGGGACTTTACTGATGTAGTGAAAAATGTTGATTTGTGCACTAAGACTGCCTCTGTATTCGACTACCAGGGGGGCTGTAGTCGAATATAGAGTGTTAATTCTGCACTATTTTGGCTCCTGTATTCGAATACAGAGAGGCTGTATTCGAATACAGATTCGTATTTTCCAGAAATCTCAGTTTTAAACACTGCATTATGAATTTTAAAGAGTTGAGGAAAGATTTATGATAATTCAGAATGGAATTTTGAGATAATGTAAAGTGATAATGATTGCTTAAATGTTTAATCATTGATGTGTTGATGATGAAGTTAATTGTGTTGAGATGTTCTGGGGGAAATGATGGAAAGGCTAAGTGTTTCTGATTTTTTTTTTTGCATACTGTTTTCAGTGAAGAGAAAACATTGCATGTCCATGCATTTCATAGTCAGGTGGTGACCGCGATGGGCCACAGAGTAATGTGGTGACCGTGATGGGCCGCGAAGTTAAGTAGTAACCACAGTAGTGGGCTACGGAATGACCGTGTGTTCGTGGTGGCCCATTCTATCCGTGCGAGGATTTAACTTCTGTGTATTTGGCCTGTGAGAGACTAATACATGTGAATGTAGTAACCGTGATGGGTTGTAGAGTGGCCGCGTGTTCGTGGTGGTCCATTCTATCTGGTTTCAGAGTGGCCGCGTGTTCGTGGTGGTCCATTCTATCCGGGTTGCGGAATGGCCGCGTGTTTGTGGTGGTCCATTCAAATATGTGAAACGTGCTGGTCTGTTGAGCGACTGCACTAGTGCTGATCTGTTGAGCAATTGCACCATGGTCTTGAGGGCCGTTAAAGTCTATCATACATATAAATTGTGCTGGTCTTTTGAGCGACTGCACCTTGGTGATTCCAAGAAATTGTATACATGAGCATAAACATATTGCATTCGGGGTGATTGACCGGTGGGTCACGATTTGGGCATATGTTGATGATTGGAAATTGCTGTGTGTATAAGTACTTTTTCAAATCTGAATTTCTGATAAATGATTATGATTGCTGAAGTATTGGCTGTACTTATGACATATTTTTCCATGTTAATTGATTGCTGTTTTGAAAAGGCATACATGTCATGAAATTTCAAAATGAGCCTCTTTTTCTCATCATTGTTATATGATATGCCATGGGTGTATTTGTTGCTGTGAAATATATGCTATGTGATTATTTGTTAATTTCGGTCGGTGACCCTTTACTATTATTATGGAAATTGGGCTTTCCCTCAGATGATACCCGAACCCGTCCCACTGACGGTTACACTAACGACGGTAACGTCGTTAGTTTTCCCTATTTTTCACGTACGGCATATTCGTGGACAACGCAGAGGGGCGGACAACTAGCTGAAGACGAGACTTGTAGAGGATACGGTGGAGACCGTGCTACTGTAGCTTAGTGCATGATTAGTTAGACTTGATGTCTAGGATTTTAAGTTGGGAAATGTAATTTTATTTTGGGAGTTAATGTATGACTTTTCCGTTGTATTATTCTGCACTCTGATGCTATTTAGTGGGCACAGGCCGGGTTTTCTCTTTTGAAATGAACTGATGAAAATTTTATTTTAATTCCCTTGACATTAATTTTGGAAAACTCATTTTAATTATTTATTGAAAAAAAAAATACACTTGCGCTGTATTTTAAACTCGGGGTGTTACAGCAGCTCTCCCACCTACCAGAAGGGAAGAAGACAGTTGGATGAAAATGGATATTCTTGGTAAAATACAATGCAAATGGGAGTGTAAACAGGTACAAAGCTCGGCTGATGGCAAAAGGATTCACCCAATCCTATGGGGTGGATTATGAAGAAACCATTGCACTTGTAGCAAAGTTGAATTCAGTTTGTGTACTCTTTTCTCTGGCAGTAAATTTGGATTGGCCACTTCACCAGTTAGATATAAAAAATGCTTTCCTAAATGGTGAACTTGAAGAAGATGTCTACATGAGAATACTGTTTGAACCAAATTGGTTCTAAGTACTTAGGATTTTGATGTTTACAAAAGCACTCCATGTAATCTTATTTTGTACTTAGAACTATTATATAAAATGTCATCAGAAGATGACGTCACCAGAGGAAGAAGATGACATCACCAGAAGCATAAATCAGAGGATGATGTCACCAGAAGATGACGTCACCAGAGGATGTCACTAGAAGATGATGTCACCAGAAGCAGAAATCAGAGGATGATCATCAGAGGAATCTGTGAGAGGAATATGTTAGCGAAAAATGCTCAAAACAGAATTGGAGCAAAAGACTCGAGAAACAGAATCTAGCTAAAAATATGCTTAAAAACAGAATCTGAGAAAAATGCTCAAAACAGAATTGGAGCAAAAGACTCGAGAAACAGAATCTAGCTAAAAGCATGCTCAAAACAGAAGCGGAGCAAAATGCTCAAAATAGATTAGTCTAAATACACTCCAGAAGTAAAGCATCAGTGAGCAAAAGACTCAAAATAGAATCTGAGCAAACTACTCCAGAATATTCTCAAAACAGATTAATCGAAATATACTCCAAAAGTAAAGCTTCAGAAACCCTAATTATTCATCTATAAATAGAGGCTCAAGGCAGAAGACTTAGTATCGAAAATACTTGAGAGTTATACACTTCCAAAAGAAAAATACTTGAGTTTTCAGTGAGGTAAATTGTGAGTATCCACTTTCGAGAAGCAAGTACTCTAAGTTTTTTCTTTCCCTTGTGTTAGGTCTAAGTTGTTGAAGTAGAGTCTACAATCTGAGGGAGTCAGAAGGAGTAGCAGATTACTTAGCAATTAGATTCAAGGTTCTTTTCCTCAAAAGTCTAGGGTTGTTAGACTTTGTGAGAAGACTGACTTGGAGGGTCAGTGGTACTTTGTAATTCAAGGTTTTTGAATTAGTGAAATCCTTCAAAGTGAAGGGACTGGACGTAGCCTAGTTAACGGTGAACCAGTATAAAATTATGAGTTTTTATTTACTTTATATCCGCTGCTAACTCTGTTTTTAATTCATACATAACTGGTTTTGTTTTAAAACCAAAAAGTATTCAAGTTAGTCAAACACAATTCAACCCCCTTCTCGTGTTTGCACCTTCAATTAGTATCAGAGCTCAGTCTCAAGGCTGAGCACTTAACTAGTGTTTGAGGAAAGGTCCAAGGGGTCAACAACATGGCATAATCCAAAGATGATTTTGGAGGCAACATCAACAAACTACCACTGTTTGATGGAGACAGGTTTAAGTATTGGAAGGACAGAATGAGAAGTTTCTTCATATCTCAAGATCCTGAATTATGGAAGCTGGTAGTCAAAGGATACACTGCACCTACTGTTCCAGAAGATCCAGCTCAAGAACTGGACATGGCAGATATGAGTCCAGACTAGAGCAGATTATACAAACTGCATCACAAGTCTAGAACCATCATGATCAATGCCATCACATTCAAGGAATTTGACAGATGCACAGATAAAGAAACAGCAAAGAGCATATTTGATAGTCTGGTTTTGACCTATGAAGGAAGCCAGCAGGTTCAAGAAGCAAGGGCTAACATACTGGTCAAACAGTATGAGATGTTCAAGATGGAAGATGATGAAGACATTGATGGAATGTTCGGTAGATTCCAGACTCTGATATCTGGACTGAAGGTCTTGAAGAAAAGCTACACAACAGCAGATCATGTCCAGAAGATTCTAAGAATCTTACCAACCACGTGGAGACCAATGGTTACTGCAGTTCAGCAAGCTAGAGATCTGAAGAACTTAAGACTTGAAGATCTTATCAGCTTACTCAAATCTATGGGTACCAAAAGATCACATTGTCTATGTTGCAGATACTTTGAGCAACCAGAATGAGATACCAACAATGGTGCCTGGACATTTGATGTTGACAATGTACAAGCAGAAGAAGGTTTATGTTCCTGCTACAACCAGACAGAGGCAATCTGAGTCTGATGAAAGAAGGTCTGGTCAACTCAACCCGAACCAGAATTAGAATCAGAACCAGAACTCGAACCAGAATCAAAACTGGAATTGGAACTAGAACCAACACTGGAACCAGAATCTGAATCAGTACTGGAACCAGAACCAGAGCAGGTATCAGTATCAAAGGTTCAGGTATGATTATCAAAATTACTTCAATTATCAGAATCAGTATAAGTACAAGAATTATCAGAATTATCAGAATCATCAGATTCATTCAAATCCCCAGAATTATCAGATTCATCCAACTCATCCAAATAACCAGAATCATACGAGGAACAGGAAATATCAGAGAAATCACTCATATCAACAAAGCTGGAACTACCAGAAGAATCAGAATCACCATAAGCTCCATAATCATCAGAGGAACATGGTGTATCAGTAAAAAGAGAAGAATCGGAATCAAGAGAGTTCTTCAAACACTCTAGTAAAATCCATCAAGATTACAATCCAGGAAGGGAAATCAAATCCCTTCATCCAAACCATCTAATCACAGAACATACAGATTCTAAATCTGAAAATCTGAAACAAGAGGATTTTCAGAGTAAAACTGAAACTGTTGACATAGAGGTTACATCTTACTGTAAATATTATTATTGTTTGATATTTATGTTTACTATGATAACTAGAAGCTTGATCTTAAAAATCAAAGTTGGATAAGTATTCTGCAGGTTTTCAAACTGTTAGAGGAATCAAGTGATCCATATAATATGAACACTTCACCAGAAATAGCATTCCAGTGGTTTCAAAAACAAGTAGAGACCACCAGAAGCAGAACTGATGTTCTGGTTGAATTAATTTCACTTTTAAATTATTTGATTTGTATTATGTTATATGACAAATAGCTTGACCTGAATAGTCAAAGCAACATGAAGCTGATGCAGGTTAACCAGAACTAGAGGAAACTGATGCTGGTTTACCAAAACCAGAGGAAACCGAAGCTAGTTTACCAGAACCAGAGCAAACTGAAGCTGGTTTACCAGAACCTGAGAAAGATAAAGATGAAAGCAAGGAAGAAGAACATGTTGACTGTAAAGTCAGAGGGAAAGAATGGATGGAAGTACAAGTCTTTACATCCAGAAACTCTCATTATTGGCAGTGCAGCAGAACCATTGAAGACCAGATCATCAAGTAGAGAAACCAGTCTATTTGGTTTACTCTCAACAATTGAACCGAGAAATGTTGATGAAGCTTTGGCAGAGGAAGGTTGGATACTTGCAATGCAAGAAAAGATGAATGAATTTCAAAGGAATGATGTTTGAAATCTGGTATCCAGACCAAACAAAAACATTATTGGAACCAAGTGGGTGTTCAGGAATAAACTCAATGAAAAATGTGAAGTGGTAAGGAACAAAGCCATACTTGTAGCTCGAGGATACAGTCAACAGCTAAAGCTAACTGCTTCTAGACCTGACATTTTGTTTAGTGTTTATGTCTGTGCCCGTTTTCAAGCTGACCCTAGGGAATCCCTTTTAACTTCTGTCAAAAGAATCTTGAGATACCTTAAAGGAACCACCAACCTTACTTTGTTATACAAGAAAACCTTCACCGACAAATTAAGAGGTTTTTGTGATTCTGACTATGTTGGAGACAAGTTGGAAAGGAAAAGTACAAGTGGCAACTGCACATTCTTAGGTGATAATTTGATCTCTTGGTCAAGCAAAAGACAAAGCACCATTGCCATGTCAACAGCTGAAGCTGAGTATATATCAGCAGCAGGATGCAGCTCACAGTTAATCTGGATGAAACATCAACTTGAAGATTACAACATCTTTGATACCAATATCCCTTTGTTCTGTGATAACACTTCAGCCATAAACCTAAACAAGAACCCTATCTTACACTCTAGAGCCAAACACATTGAAATAAAACACCATTTCATTAGGGACCATGTTCAAAAAGGGACTTTAAGCATCAATTTTGTGGACACTGATCATCAATGGGCTAACATCTTCACCAAAGCATTACCTGAAGATAGGTTCGATTTCATCAAGAAGCATCTCAACATTATCTCCATATCTAACTAGCTCAAGTAGTCATCTTAGGAGTTTTTAATTTTCTTGTAATTTTACTTTATGTCTTTTATTTTCTTGTTTTTACGTTCTGTACTTTGTAAAGAGAAAAACAAAAATAGTAGGACCTCTTTTTGGCTGATGACAAAAAGGGGGAGAGAGAGAAAAAGTTGAAATAAGTAGAAAAGGAGAGATAAAAAGAAAGGAGGAGTGAAAAATAAAGAGATGAAAAGAGAAGGAGTTCAAAACAAGAGGAAACAGGAAGAGAGAAAAAGAAAGAGTGAAAACAGAAGGAGTTGAAAAGGAGAGGCAATGTGAAGAGAGAAAAGAAAGAGAGAATAAAGAAGGAGTTGAAAAGGAGAGGAGAAGAGAAGAAAAGAAAGACTTATTTAAGAAGGAGTTGAAAAGGATAGGAAAAAGTCATTATTAGACTTAGGGGGAGAGATTGATCTGAGGGGGAGTATTTCAAGTACTTTGAATTTTCTCAAGCTTTTAAAAGTCTTTTTAAATAAGTTTTAAGCTAACAAAATAAGTTAAGGTTTTGTCATCATCAAAAAGAGGGAGATTGTTCGAACCAAGTTGGTTCTAAGTACTTAGAACTTTGATGTTTACAAAAGCACTCCATGTAATCTTATTTTGTACTTAGAACTATTATATAAAATGTCATCAGAAGATGACGTCACCAGAAGATGACATCATTCGAAGCATAAATCAGAGGATATTGTCACCAGAAGATAACGTCACCAGAAGCATAAATTAGAGGATGATGTCACCAGAAGATGACATCAGCAGAGAATGTCACCAGAAGATGACGTCACCAGAAGCAAAAATCAGAGGATGATCATCAGAGGAATATGTTAGTGAAAAATGCTCAAAACAGAATTGGAGCAAAAGACTCGAGAAACAGAATCTAGCTAAAAATATGCTTAAAAACAGAATCTGAGAAAAATGTTCAAAACAGAATTGGAGCAAAAGACTCGAGAAACAGAATCTAGCTAAAAGCATGCTCAAAACAGAATGTAATAGTGTTTGCGTTAAAGGTTTGGAGGCACTACTTATATGGATGCACGTTCACGGTGTTCAGTGACCATAAAAGTTTGAAGTATCTGTTCGATCAGAAAGAATTGAACATGCGTCAGAGGAGATGGATGGAGACTCTCACAGAATTTTGATTTTTCATTGCAGTACCACCCTGGGAAAGCCAATGTGGTGGCTGATGCATCAAGTAGTAAAAGCGTATCAGTGTCTTCAATGATAATGGCCAGACAACAAGAGTTGTGGGAAACATTTAGAGATCTACACTTGGACGTAAAGTTTGCACCAGGAATTTTAAAGTGTGGAATGATAAACATTTCGAGTGGACTACTTGAAGAGATTGCAAATTTACAAGATGACGCATTAATCCAAGAAAAGAGGAACCTGATAGCGCAAGGACAGACGACTGAGTTCATGATCGGACCAGATAATATTCTGAGATGTAATGGAAGAGTTTGTGTACCGGAAGTTGCAGATATGAGAAGAATGATTTTGGAAGAGGCTCATAAGAGTAAGTTGAGTATTCATCCTAGAGCGACCAAGATGTACAAGGATTTAAGACAGAATGACTGGTGGCCAGGAATTAAGAGGAGCGGAGTATGTATCGGCTTGTTTAACTTGTCAGAAAGCGAAAGTGGAACATCAACGACCAGCTGGAATGTTGCAACCTTTGGATATACCAGAATGGAAGTGGGATAGCATTTCCATGGATTTTATAACTGGATTGCCCAAGACAAGGAAAAAGAATGATTCGATATGGGTAATAGTGGATCGATTGACAAAATCCACACATTTCTTACCAGTAAGGACCACTTACAAAGTAGATAAGCTGACAGAGATCTACATTGTGGAGATCGTGAGATTACACGGAGGTCCATCGAGTATAGTATGGACCGTGATCCAAAGTTCACATCTCATTTTTCGGGAGCGCTGCATGAAGCGTTGGGGACGAAACTGAAATTGAGTTCAGCTTACCATCCATAAACAGATGGACAAACCGAGAGAACAAATCAGTCCTTGGAAGATCTATTGAGAGCATGTGTGTTGGATGATAGAGGACACTGGGATGAGGTGTTGCCATTGATTGAGTTTACTTACAACAATAGTTTTCACGCAAGTATTGGAATGGCACCCTATGAGGCTTTGTATGGACGCAAGTGTCAGACGCCTTTATGCTGGTATAAGGACGGAGAAAGTATGATTGTTGGACCCGAGATGGTGGAACAGACTACATAGAAAATCAAGAGAATACAAGAGAAAATGAAGATTTCACAAGATCGTCAGAAGAGTTATGCGGACAAGCGTCGCAGACCTTTGGAATTCGAGCAGGGTGATCATGTATTTTAGAGGGTCACGCCTACAACTGGTGTTGGCAGAGCTATTAAGTCAAGAAAGTTGACTCCGAAATTCATTGGACCATACCAGATTACTGCACGAATTGGACCATTGGCTTATCGGATTGCTTTACCTCCCGTACTGTCCAAATTCACGACGTATTTCATGTGTCGCAGTTAAGAAAATACATTTCGGATCCGTCGCATGTAATCGAACCAGACATAATTCAATTGAAGGATAACCTGTCATTTGAAGTATTCCCTATAAGGATTGAAGACATGAAGATTAAACAGTTGAGGAACAAAGAAGTCCCATTAGTCAAAGTGATTTGGAATCCGACTACGGGAGACACGACTTGGGAACTGGAGAGTAAGATGAGGGAGCAATATCCTCAGTTGTTTATGGACATGTAGTTTCGAGGACAAAACTAATTTAAGGGGGGGGAGTAATGTAAGACCCTTAAATTTTAAATTAAAATTATGGAATTAATATTAAGTGTATTTTGGGGATATTTGTAAAATATATAATATATGTATGTTTTTGTGTGAATATATATATATATATATAAATATTTATTTTGGAAGATGAATTAAGATTATTGGAAGAAGAGTAAATTAATTTAATTACGAGTAATTTAATTATCAGACAGTTAATTAAGGGATTATCTGCTAATTGCGACGAGACTGGTTAAGTGCTGAGGATCGGACAAGTGTCGGGTGAGGTGGCACCCACACAAGCCTATATATAGGAGTGAGAAGGAAGGGAAAAGTCAGAAACCCATTCCTCCTCCCTTACTGCATGTAACAGTACTCACCTTCCCCCTTCTCCCATTCTGATTTCTGTTTCACGACCAAAAAAAAAAAAAAAAAAAAA